>OY744617.1:29348984-29563984 GCA_963556255.1 Allolobophora icterica
TATGACCTTTTTTAAGAATTCACCTCAAGGGAGGGGGAACCCCAACAGCATGGTTATATGGTATACATATCTTAAAAATACATCCATTTTGCCTATATGGGCTGTATATGTCATGCATATGACAAAGCAATATAGCATATGCTACTTCTAGACCATATAAAATCTACATTGTACATACTGTACATCAAACAATTGCACGAAAACATCGGAATATCAGGTCTCGCGAACCTGTGTGCTATTGCTGCTGACAAAATAACACAATCCGACTAATAATACTCATGGGCACTGGGCAGCCATCCATGTATGCGCGTACATACATGCAGACATACATGTAGACACACATGCATACATAGGGGCCTACATGCATGCATACATACATAGGGCCTACATACATACATACGTACATACAGTACATACATACATACATACATACATACGTACATACATACATTCGTACATATATATATATGTGTGTGTGTGTGTGTGTGCGTGTGTGCGTGTTTGTGTGCGTGCGTGCGTGCGTGCGTGTGTGTGTGTGTAGCGGGAAGGATATAATTTAGGACAATGGAGACTTCGGTCTTTAATTGCTGTGGTGGTAGATAGTACAATGCGCACCTGTCGGAGCCCAACACATACGTGCATGCCAACATCAAGCAGGCATGCATGCATACATACATACGTACGTACGTACGTTCGTACGTACGTACGTGCGCACATACATACATACATACATATTATATACAAACATACATACATACAAATATATATATATATATATATATATATATATATATATATATATATATATATATATATGTAAACAAAGTGTATTACAATATAGAGACACAATCAAATGAGTAGGCCTACAATGAGCTAGCTAGGATGTTGGCCATGCGCAACTACCACGCATATTCAGTGTACACCTGAAAATCCTATCCCGATTCCTCCTCTTCCCCTTACCTTCCTCGCCGTTTCAACCATAAACACCACCCACCCAACACATACGTGCAGGCAGACAGCTTCAGTAATGTTATCCCTATGTCTTCCATGTCTGCTGACCTCATTTAGACCATATTTTGGCTATGTAGATTCCAGATAGACGGGGCATCCCTAAACTATCTGACTGTCTGTCTGATTGCCCCCCTCTTGACCTGAAGCCGATGTCACTCCCTCGCCTATCAATTATGATTTGACTGAGCGACTCTGAATAAGCTGGTACCCGGACTTGATTTTTTGGGCGCTGTTGAAATCTTGACATTCCGATAACGATTACACCCAAAGTACGGATCTAATATGGCCAAAATATGGTCTAAATAAGGTCAACAGACATGGAAGACATATGGATACGATACAGTATCCAGGTAGTTCAGCTATGCGGCGTCCATCTGGAAGCTATATGGCCAAAATATGGTCAGCAGACATGGAAGACATATGGATACGAAACAGTATCCAGATTTTTAGGGATGCGCCGTCTATCTGGAAGCTATATGACCAAAATATGGTCAGCAGACATGGAAGACATATGGATACGAAACAGTATCCAGGTAGTTCAGCTATGCGGCGTCCATCTGGAAGCTATATGGCCAAAATATGGTCAGCAGACATGGAAGACATATGGATACGAAACAGTATCCAGATTTTTAGGGATGCGCCGTCTATCTGGAAGCTATATGGCCGAAATATGGTCAGCAGACATGGAAGACATGTGGATACGAAACAGTATCCAGATTTTTAGGGATGCGCCGTCTATCTGGAAGCTATATGGCCAAAATATGATCAGCAGACATGGAAGACATATGGATACGAAACAGTATCCAGGTAGTTCAGCTATGCGGCGTCCATCTGGAAGCTATATGGCCAAAATATGGTCAGCAGACATGGAAGACATATGGATACGAAACAGTATCCAGATTTCTAGGGATGCGCCGTCTATCTGGAAGCTATATGGCCAAAATATGGTCAGCAGACATGGAAGACATATGGATACGAAACAGTATCCAGGTAGTTCAGCTATGCGGCGTCCATCTGGAAGCTATATGGCCAAAATATGATCAGCAGACATGGAAGACATATGGATACGAAACAGTATCCAGGTAGTTCAGCTATGCGGCGTCCATCTGGAAGCTATATGGCCGAAATATGGTCAGCAGACATGGAAGACATGTGGATACGAAACAGTATCCAGATTTTTAGGGATGCGCCGTCTATCTGGAAGCTATATGGCCAAAATATGGTCAGCAGACATGGAAGACATATGGATACGAAACAGTATCCAGATTTCTAGGGATGCGCCGTCTATCTGGAAGCTATATGGCCAAAATATGGTCAGCAGACATGGAAGACATATGGATACGAAACAGTATCCAGATTTTTAGGGATGCGCCGTCTATCTGGAAGCTATATGGCCAAAATATGATCAGCAGACATGGAAGACATATGGATACGAAACAGTATCCAGGTAGTTCAGCTATGCGGCGTCCATCTGGAAGCTATATGGCCAAAATATGGTCAGCAGACATGGAAGACATATGGATACGAAACAGTATCCAGATTTTTAGGGATGCGCCGTCTATCTGGAAGCTATATGGCCGAAATATGGTCAGCAGACATGGAAGACATGTGGATACGAAACAGTATCCAGATTTTTAGGGATGCGCCGTCTATCTGGAAGCTATATGGCCAAAATATGATCAGCAGACATGGAAGACATATGGATACGAAACAGTATCCAGGTAGTTCAGCTATGCGGCGTCCATCTGGAAGCTATATGGCCAAAATATGGTCAGCAGACATGGAAGACATATGGATACGAAACAGTATCCAGATTTCTAGGGATGCGCCGTCTATCTGGAAGCTATATGGACAAAATATGGTCAGCAGACATGGAAGACATATGGATACGAAACAGTATCCAGGTAGTTCAGCTATGCGGCGTCCATCTGGAAGCTATATGGCCAAAATATGATCAGCAGACATGGAAGACATATGGATACGAAACAGTATCCAGGTAGTTCAGCTATGCGGCGTCCATCTGGAAGCTATATGGCCAAAATATGGTCAGCAGACATGGAAGACATATGGATACGAAACAGTATCCAGATTTCTAGGGATGCGCCGTCTATCTGGAAGCTATATGGCCAAAATATGGTCAGCAGACATGGAAGACATATGGATACGAAACAGTATCCAGATTTTTAGGGATGCGCCGTCTATCTGGAAGCTATATGGCCAAAATATGGTCAGCAGACATGGAAGACATATGGATACGAAACAGTATCCAGATTTTTAGGGATGCGCCGTCTATCTGGAAGCTATATGGCCAAAATATGGTCAGCAGACATGGAAGACATATGGATACGAAACAGTATCCAGATTTTTAGGGATGCGCCGTCTATCTGGAAGCTATATGACCAAAATATGGTCAGCAGACATGGAAGACATATGGATACGAAACAGTATCCAGGTAGTTCAGCTATGCGGCGTCCATCTGGAAGCTATATGGCCAAAATATGGTCAGCAGACATGGAAGACATATGGATACGAAACAGTATCCAGATTTTTAGGGATGCGCCGTCTATCTGGAAGCTATATGGCCGAAATATGGTCAGCAGACATGGAAGACATGTGGATACGAAACAGTATCCAGATTTTTAGGGATGCGCCGTCTATCTGGAAGCTATATGGCCAAAATATGATCAGCAGACATGGAAGACATATGGATACGAAACAGTATCCAGGTAGTTCAGCTATGCGGCGTCCATCTGGAAGCTATATGGCCAAAATATGGTCAGCAGACATGGAAGACATATGGATACGAAACAGTATCCAGATTTCTAGGGATGCGCCGTCTATCTGGAAGCTATATGGCCAAAATATGGTCAGCAGACATGGAAGACATATGGATACGAAACAGTATCCAGGTAGTTCAGCTATGCGGCGTCCATCTGGAAGCTATATGGCCAAAATATGATCAGCAGACATGGAAGACATATGGATACGAAACAGTATCCAGGTAGTTCAGCTATGCGGCGTCCATCTGGAAGCTATATGGCCGAAATATGGTCAGCAGACATGGAAGACATGTGGATACGAAACAGTATCCAGATTTTTAGGGATGCGCCGTCTATCTGGAAGCTATATGGCCAAAATATGGTCAGCAGACATGGAAGACATATGGATACGAAACAGTATCCAGATTTCTAGGGATGCGCCGTCTATCTGGAAGCTATATGGCCAAAATATGGTCAGCAGACATGGAAGACATATGGATACGAAACAGTATCCAGATTTTTAGGGATGCGCCGTCTATCTGGAAGCTATATGGCCAAAATATGATCAGCAGACATGGAAGACATATGGATACGAAACAGTATCCAGGTAGTTCAGCTATGCGGCGTCCATCTGGAAGCTATATGGCCAAAATATGGTCAGCAGACATGGAAGACATATGGATACGAAACAGTATCCAGATTTTTAGGGATGCGCCGTCTATCTGGAAGCTATATGGCCGAAATATGGTCAGCAGACATGGAAGACATGTGGATACGAAACAGTATCCAGATTTTTAGGGATGCGCCGTCTATCTGGAAGCTATATGGCCAAAATATGATCAGCAGACATGGAAGACATATGGATACGAAACAGTATCCAGGTAGTTCAGCTATGCGGCGTCCATCTGGAAGCTATATGGCCAAAATATGGTCAGCAGACATGGAAGACATATGGATACGAAACAGTATCCAGATTTCTAGGGATGCGCCGTCTATCTGGAAGCTATATGGACAAAATATGGTCAGCAGACATGGAAGACATATGGATACGAAACAGTATCCAGGTAGTTCAGCTATGCGGCGTCCATCTGGAAGCTATATGGCCAAAATATGATCAGCAGACATGGAAGACATATGGATACGAAACAGTATCCAGGTAGTTCAGCTATGCGGCGTCCATCTGGAAGCTATATGGCCAAAATATGGTCAGCAGACATGGAAGACATATGGATACGAAACAGTATCCAGATTTCTAGGGATGCGCCGTCTATCTGGAAGCTATATGGCCAAAATATGGTCAGCAGACATGGAAGACATATGGATACGAAACAGTATCCAGATTTTTAGGGATGCGCCGTCTATCTGGAAGCTATATGGCCAAAATATGGTCAGCAGACATGGAAGACATATGGATACGAAACAGTATCCAGATTTTTAGGGATGCGCCGTCTATCTGGAAGTTATATGGCCAAAATATGGTCAGCAGACATGGAAGACATATGGATACGAAACAGTATCCAGATTTTTAGGGATGCGCCGTCTATCTGGAAGCTATATGGCCAAAATATGGTCAGCAGACATGGAAGACATATGGATACGAAACAGTATCCAGATTTTTAGGGATGCGCCGTCTATCTGGAAGCTATATGACCAAAATATGGTCAGCAGACATGGAAGACATATGGATACGAAACAGTATCCAGATTTTTAGGGATGCGCCGTCTATCTGGAAGCTATATGGCCAAAATATGGTCAGCAGACATGGAAGACATATGGATACGAAACAGTATCCAGGTAGTTCAGCTATGCGGCGTCCATCTGGAAGCTATATGGCCAAAATATGGTCAGCAGACATGGAAGACATATGGATACGAAACAGTATCCAGATTTTTAGGGATGCGCCGTCTATCTGGAAGCTATATGGCCAAAATATGGTCAGCAGACATGGAAGACATACGGATGACATTACTGAAGCCAGAAATAGGCCTGACGGTGATCTGTAACACAGCAGCGTCATACGTTGAAAATATGCGGAGAGGATGACGAGGACGAGGGCACGGAGGAGGAGGAGGAGGAGGAGGAGGAGAAGGAGAAGGAGGTGGAGGAGGAGAGCAGTTCCTTAAGCTAGCCCTGAGGCAGCCCTGGGTATGAAGTGTTAGCCACTTCATTTTCTTAGCCCACCGAAGTTTGCGGTCACTCTACTCATTATAGCTGAGTTGCCTATATATAGCCAACCGTATATATATATATATATATATATATATATATATATATATCGTAGTCGATCGTCGGTACACCTGTCTTGGACCCTCCCTTGGGTCAATGACTCAATGGTGTAGCTGGCAGAGGCCGGCTGGACAGGCCGGGGAATGCTATCAATTTTGGGCTACACATACTCACGCATGTATACAAGTCCTCACATAGGCACATCTAAGATCGGTCCAGTCGAAAGACAAAGGGTATTACAACGTAGTGGCATACAGCTGATTATAATTAAACAGGCCATGATGCAGGTGCATCATGGCCTAGTTCATGTGGCTACGCAGTGTATGGTCCAGTGCCTTTCAGATTGAGAAAAATGCTCTTTATAAAAGTCCACATATATATATATATATACATACATGCATGCATACATACAAACGTTCATACATACGTATATACATGCATACATACATATGTGCAAACATGCATACATACATACATACATACATACATACATACATACATACATACATACATACATATACACAGATGCATACATACATTTGAACATCAATTGTTAGACATAATATTGTATTACAACCAAGGCATGACTGTAATTACATATATATCCGTATACAATCAACACATATCCCCTCTCTCCTCTCCATGTTCCGTAGACGCCTGAAAACTTTCCTTTTTGCCGGTGCTCTGGCATTGATGCGGGTTGAAAGCGTCGCTGATCTGAGTGGCGCTATATAAGTTTTCGGTTACAATTACAATTACAATATCGTTACCAAGAGCTTGGGGGACCCAACTCCGCTGACCAAGCATGGAAAAATCTTACCACCAGTTTCCCCAACGGGGTTTTCTGGTTAGTTAGTCGACCGTTGGTACACCTGTCTTGGACCCCAAACGTCGCCCATTATGTACTCTATATATAGTGCTTTGCCTGACGCTAATCATCATCGATATGAATGCGTCGTTAAATAAACTTATACACACACAAGACAATGAACACAATAAATTTCAAAGCGCCAACAAAGCGCCAACAAAGCGACCTCAAGGAGACCACGCAGCTTATTCATCGATGCTACTTACTTCGTCTCTACAATTCAAATCGTCCCTTGGGAAGTTGGGTCGCTGGTGGAACTAGCACAAACCGGTTGGACTGGCCTGGGTGGGGTGCATGCTCTCATTTCGGGCTACATACACGCACGCACTCACGCACTCTTACACAAGCACACCTTACACCCAAGGTTTCTGGTATGATCTTGCCTTACACCGGTAGGCCTACAGTCAATAGACAGAGAGTATTACAAAATAGGCCATGTTGCACCTGAAGCGCGTATTTATAGTTTCCCAGAATGCGCTTTATTAAAGGAAAAAAAAATACCTAGGGCCTACTGTGCATGCATACATACAAACATTCATACACGCTTACATACATACATACATACATACATGTATTTATGCATATATACATACATTCACACATGCATATATCACACATGCATATATACATACATACATACATACATACATACATACATACATACATACATACATACATACATACATACATACATACATACATACATACATACATACATACATACATACATACGTACATACACATACATACATACATACATACATACATACATACATACATACATACATACATACATACATACATACATACATACATACATACATACAATGTCATACATACATACATACATACATACATGCATCCTGTACGTGCACATGTACGTGCACATGTACAGGATGTACTTCCTGTAAATGCACATGCATCCATGCCTACATACATGCATACATACATACATGCATATGAATATATGCATGCATACATACATACATACATACAATTTTAGTGATGAGGTGACCGCGGAAACAGAAAAGACTAAACGACGAACTGTTGTTCATCGTTTAAAGTCTTTTCTGTTACCGGGAGGGAAACATAGCAGAGAGAGAGAGAGAGAGAGAGAGAGAGAGAGAGAGAGAGAGAGAGAGAGAGAGAGAGAGAGAGAGAGAGAGAGAGAGAGAGAGAGAGAGAGAGAGAGAGAGAGAGAGAGAGAGAGAGAGAGAGACAGACAGACAGACAGACAGACAGACAGACAGACAGACAGACAGACAGACAGACAGACAGACAGACAGACACACACACACACACACACAGACACACACACAGACACACACACACAGACAGACAGACAGACAGAACCGAGCAAGTAGGTCCCACATAGTACCAGAGGAAGAGTTCCATAGGGATAATGGATAATGGTCATGAAAACTGCAGAGGAGAGGCGCATTCTGAATAGCTTGGGGCGGTTTATTTGGGTATGTCTTTGTTCAGAAAGGGCGAGTTGCCGTAGTCTAATATTGGGGGCGGTTTAATACCATATTTTTGGGTGATGTCTATATTCACAAAGAGCGAATTGCAGTAGTCTAATTTTGCGTGATAATCGTAATCTCGAGATTTTAACAGCGTCCAAAAAGCGAAGTCGCGGTAACCAGCTTATTCACAGAGTCTGGCCAATATACGAATAGCCCCTTTGATATGAAGTGGTACACACCTTTTTTACTCCTAACGTTCCCTCGTGAATAGACTGGTGCCATAATTGCGCTTGGCCTTTGATTGGTGCTTTAGAAGTTTGGAGAGTCAAACCTTTGAACAAATGTGCCTTAAAGCCGACACTCGTCTGTTTACGACAGTTCTAGGAAATCCTGGCCATGTCCTCCACGAGCTACTTCCACCTGGGACTAACATTTCAATATTAGTCCCAGCTTCCACCTAAAAAACTTTTGGCATATTCTCTCCGGCCCCGTTCTCATGACCGAGTTTTACCAATAGCTGATAATAACATGAAAAAAACTTTTATATGTAGAATGCTCTATTCATATTGGCTTGATGACAGTTGTTTATATGTTGTATGTAGGCCTACACCGGAGTGCGTCTTGCAGCCGGTAAAAATAAAGAATATACTTACTTACTTACTTACTTAGATTACGAAATGGTATTTGCTTCCTTACTTATTAAAAAATAGTGCTGACGGCTCTTTGCCGCTCATTATAAAATTGGCAAAAACTAAAATTAATTTATTTTTAAATAAAGTAAATATGTTTTAAGCACAACCCATTGCTATTAATCGGAGAAAAACTATAATAACCAATTATTACATCTGTCACGATTAATTTTGTCACTTCTGGCCAACACCTTAAAAATTCTTTAAATGGAAATTAGTTACAGTTAACTACGTAAATGTGTTGTGCAACGTTACCAGTGTAAATAACTGAAGGCCAATTGTAATAAAAATTTAATTTTTTTACCTCCGTGGTTGCCAAATGTAAAGGACTATATTGTGTGTTTATACATTGACGCAAGGCGCAGGGATACCTAACTCTCACAACGCTTAGCGCATGATGATTGCGCACTTAGAAATGGCGGAGATGACAAATTCGAAACTTGTGATGATTCAAGTAAGTTATCGTAATCATAAATTCATATTACATGTTACCATAATTCCTGTAATAACGATATTTTCCCTGTGCTTTTACCACGATGGTCCATGCTTTCATTTGCTCCCGAATCGACTACTCCAATTCGCCTCTTATCCGCCTCTTATCCGCCCACAGCTTTGTAACCCCTCTGCAGTCAGTCCTAAATGCTCACGCATTTCGTCCTGCATGTTTGAGATACCGCACTAGCTTCTTCTGTCTGCACGTATTAAGTTCAAAATCATCATTCTGGTGTCCGAGATACAGCGGGGTCTCGCCCGTAACTATTTAATTCGGCAAACTTGCGCTATCGGGTCCCTATCGATGACCCAATTTCAAGGGGACTATGTATTACAAGTGGTCACACCTTGACACTAATAAGCCTAGTTAAATGAAAGAAGGGTTTACTTGTGCATCAATGACGCTAGTAACACTAATATAAAGAAACTAGTTAGCGTCAATGACACTACACTAATATAAAGAAACTAGTTAGCGCCAATGACACTAATAAGGCTAGTTTTTGCCATGTGCAACGGTTCCGACTATTTAAGCAGCCATGTTGACTCTAAACATGCACAGTTTTAAAACAGTTATGCTTTGTTTAAAAACAGTAAAGCTTTGTTTTGCACCTTACTATAACATGAACCTGTTCGAGTTGAACGAGATTTGCAAGGATGAGTTGTGTTTTGCAATGTGTGCAAGACAAAAAAATTCAGCATTGCAAGGTTTGAACATTTATCTTGAAAATTTCAGCTTTAAATTTACCTTAGATTTACCTTAAGTGTTATCAGCGTCATTGATGCACAAGTAAGCATTCGTGTTTGGATATTAGTCGATAACCTGTTTGATTAAGCCAGAGGTCTTAGTGTTATGGTGAGACATCATGTTATAGGCTACATAGTCACCTTGCCAGGTTGCGAACTTGTAGAGCCTCTGAACGGTTCACCCTACTAGAGGCGCTTTATAAATGGCTTAACACAATACAATACAATATAACTTTGACATAGAAATTGCCATTACTACAAACTTATGGCGCTTAACAGAATTGCATGTGTTTATCATTTGAATAATCAGTGGTTGCACCTCAGTCAGACTGATAATATTTGGAGTTTCTGGTAGATATGAAGTGCGGCATTCAAATTTGTATGCTATGTAATGTACTCTCGGTGATATTTTGTATTGCACTTTTAGAAAATGATGATTTGAACGGATTGTTTTGCGGTGATCGATCTGCAATGTCATCGTCCACATAGCTTCGTAGCCATCAAATTCTGTAGCCATGTGACTGCAGTTGTTGTTCTTTGTGGCGTACAACGTCGTTAGTTTTAGTGTGGCATATCCCTGAAACAATGTGAATATCTTGGACGTTTTTCAACTGTAAGTACAATTTCCTGTCTATGCTATATTAGCTTTTACATAAAATGTGGTAAAAGGTTATGGTGGCGCAGTTGCAACCGTTGACATGGCACAGAGTTTTTCAAACTGGTCCGTGGACCAAGAGGGGTCCGCGAAGGATATGGGGGGTCCGCGAGAGCATTCTGAAAATATTAATTAATGATTAACACTGCATGGTTTTAGCATTAACTGCCTGTTTTCAAATTTATACACTACTTATAGTATGCCTGTAACTGTATGGTCCATACGGGTCCGAATCGATCGCTCCGTTTTTGTGACGCTGCTGATAGTTATCCTACAGTGATGTAAATACAATGTATGGTCATGTTACATTTCTAGTCTAATAGCCTAAAACGTGTGTTTTAATAAAATTTTATAGATAATTTCTGCTTATTGACTGTTAATCATTTTTGCACATTTAAAGACAAGCACGATGTATTTGTAATATGCTGGTCTATTTGCTGATTGTGACAAATCTGGCATGTAGAAATTTGTGGAATTCGCCTGATTTTAGTCTTTAAATGAACAAAAACGCAGAGTTTGTGTAAAGCATATTCCTATTTCGTTCACGTTCGTTGTAATATCATAACTATAATTTTGCTGTTTGTAATACGGTATGGATAACTTTTTTAAACATAAGAAAAGAGTGCTTATCAAAAGTAGCCCCAAGAGTTGAGAGTTTGTTGAAAGCACAGCACACACATTCCTCCAACTAACATTACTGGTTTTAGGCGAAACCCATGTTATTGATTTCTTAAAAATGACCATGTTCCATAATTAATGGAGGAAATTAATAACAAGTTATTCAATGTTACTTTTTATGTTATAATAGTCCTCAGCATCATAAGCAAGTTGTATTGTGAAAATAGTCTTCCTGTTATTTTGATTAAATTTTAAGTGATAAATTTTACTTTTTAAATATTTGGGTCTGCAGGCTATGCCTATGAAAAATAGGCTCCCTGGTCCAAAAAGTTTGAAAACCTTTGATATGGCAAACATCATGGCCGCCCCAGGTGCTATGACTCTTGGTACAGTACAAGTTTAATAACTTTTACCTATTGTTTGAAGAAGTAAACGTGTAATGGCACACATGGTAATAGTAGCTGTTGGTGACATTTTAAATCCAGCGCAGCTGTGTCGAGAAGAATTTCTGATGTTTTATAATGCAATAACAGTTCATTTTTGACGTTTATATCTTATGTTCATATTGTGTTCGTTTTCAAATTTCCAAATATTGTGTCAATTTTTGTGTAAAATAGTGTCAATGACTGTGGTCACCATTACTTACGTACTTACAAACTTGAGTGGAGGTAGGTTACGAGACCCATAGCACTCTCTTTTCTCCGATTCTGTGGCGGCCATGTAGTTTATGCTATGCGAGATTACGACCGTGCTACCATAAACCTTTACCTGCTGGACTGTCACCGAGCACAATGTTTCTCAACTAGGGTTCGTTTCATTTAACATAGTTTCTCACTGTCCTCAAAACTGCGTTGTTCAAACATGGTTGGGCTGGGAGTGCTCCTGAGTAGGCAGTGTTGAAGTGGTGCTATATAAAACTACTTTAATAATAATAATAATAATGTGGAAACCCCTCTAAAAGTCATCGACTACGGGATCAGTAAAATTTAATGTTTCCACATGTTTTTTTATTATCATGTATACATGTATGTATGTATTTGTGCATCTATGTGTGTTTGTATCAACTTGAACTTTCAAAATTTCTCTGCTGCTTTTGACTGTGTTGATCACTGTTTTGTCCTTAAAAGTCTTGCAACAGTCCTTTGGCACTCCTCATGCACAGAGCACGTGCAGATCATCTGCCGTCGTACTTATCTTCCATGGTGACCACTTGCATCTCTGTTAAAGGTCTTCGATCAGCATCTGCTGGAAAGTATGTTGTTCCTAGTACATGTCTTTTCTTTGGCCGGCGTTCATTCTCAGCTGCGGGTGGCTGGCGTTCATTCTAAGTTGCCGCTGTACCTTCTCATGTAGGCAACTCTTTTCTAAAGGCTCTTCTTACTCTTCCAGTCTACCTATGGTTCTTAATGGTTGCCCGGCTTCAGTGTGCACTTCAGAACTTTGTAAAAATGGAAATATCAAATTACAGTTGTATTATATGTATGTGTGTATGTATGCCTGTTTGAATGTTACTATGTACATGTGTCTGTATTATTATTTGTTTACATATATATTTAAATGTATTTATTTAAACGTATATTTGTATATATACTTATGCATGAAATTGTTATCTTAATGGGTTTTCATTATCTTTTTATATGTGGGCTCTCATTTCTAGAGTAAAGTTTCTTTGATTAAAAATTTGTGGTATCATGGAAGTTATGTTTGAAGACAATGCAGAAGTCAGTTGGGTGCTCAATTGGCCCTCATTGTGCCATGTGTGGCAACTGATATGGTTGTTACGTGCAGCATTGTCATGTTTTGGTTTTTACTAGTCCCAATCGTGGCCCAAAGAATAAAGGTGATGCTAATCTTCCTTGTTATGATACAACATGGTTAAACCACACACAGACATGGCTGTTACAGAGCATAGCTCATATTAAGCAATTATTATTGTTTTTATTATTACTATGCATCTATTATTGTTTTTATTATTACTTTGCATGTATTAAGCGCCCTATTTAATTACCAAGTATCAATCGATGGCGCTGAGCAATTGTGAGCAAATGACTAGCTGAAGGTCCACACACAGTCGCCATCTCGGGAGGCTTGAACCCGTGCTCTTCGTGTTACAATGCGAGTGCTCTAACAATTAGCCTACCATTCCCACAACTGCCAAAGGCTCTGCAAACTTGATTATCTGGATGATGTTAATAGTAGCATTGTAGGACACACATTCATGGCTGTGACAGAATATAGCTAATATTGAGCAATTATTATTATTATTATTATGCATTTGTTGAGTGCCTTATCTAATGACCAAAAATCAACTGATGGTGTTGAGCAGTTGTGAGTGAAGGGTTTGCTTAAGGTCCCAACACAGTACCCATCTCATGAGGCTGAACATGCACACTTGTGTTACAAGGTGATCACTCTAACCCAGTGGTTCCCAAACATTTTTCCCCATGGGTCAAAACAAGCGACATGTATTGTGTAACACCAGCGGGCCATGCATCTTTATTGCTGTTCCAAGTGTTTTTTATAGAATAGGTAATATTAAGCTAAAGCTCTAAATATCAAAACAAAATTATATTGCTACTGAAATATTTTGATTGAATGAGACACTTAATCTTAATTCGAAAAACTACTGTACACCGTTGTTCATAATTCAATACTTGGCAATTAAACGCCCAGCAATTACTGATGTTTAGAAGCCAAGCTGTCAGTATCTGGCTGAAGATATGTCATGGCTAAAGTCATAAGTGCAGCTAAAAATTGTTTTCTTGAGCTAGGATCATTGCTTATTTTTTATAAGTTTCATAGTAGAAAATGATTGTTCATATGTGGAACCGAAAAGATTGGAAAGACACATAAATTGTTGGGCAAATGAACTGCATTCAAGTGCCAGTTCCTGCCAAAAGGAAAGCATGTGTTCAGCAGCAGGTGCAAGTGGAAGTTCCATGAACTTGCTTCTTAAAACAAAACTGCACTCCGTGTCTATCCCTCCGTGCTGAAGATTCTGTTGCTATGAAATTCGTTCTTATATCTGATCCAGCTGGATAGTGAGAACTAAGATCTGCATGGGATTTTTGTCTAATGTTACAAATTGTAATTTAGTAGCTGGAAGCCATATTAAGAATCTGTTTAAAACGAGGTCATGGTCTACACTCTACAACAACCTTAAACTGGATCCAAGTTTTGACCATGCTACTTCAGAATTCACATTATAAGGAAGCATTTTATAGCTCAAGTATTCATTGTATTAGCCTCAAATGTGAACTGACAGATAACAGGTATGAGTCTTGCAATGCGCAGTCCTAGCATTTAACCCCACACTGCACTTTAAAGGCATTTGGCCTCTGTGCACAGGTGCTGTTGTGTGATGTTGCTTGCATCTGAAATATGTGTTTTAGTAGTGATGCCTCCTGTTGATTTAGTCTCCTATTTGTTGGTGTTACAAGGAGCAAATATTGATTTGCCATATTTAATGGCATTTCAGATTTGCAAGTAGTTCAGTACAGGAGTGATTAGTTAAGTAATTGTTTTAAAGTATTTCTTCATGGGTTGTTATTGCTCTTTAAAATATTTTTAGGTCATACATCTTTCTCTCCTTGGAAGGAACTATTTGGATGATGTTGTTTGTGGAATGTTTCACCATCGTGGATCTCGCTAGTATTGTAAGTATAGCTGTAACTACTACTACGAGTCTACTGTAACTGTACTGTTGCTAGGCATATATTTTCAAGAACATCCCATGCAGTTTTCTCAGCTTCCAAATTTTTCTTAATTTTTTACAGATGAGCTTTACAGATAACATTTCAGGTGTTAAATTGAAATTAACTGGTTCTTCTGCATCTTACAAATACTTTAATTCAAATTTTTTACCTCCTGTGTTAGGAACTTTCAGTCAACAACTTTTGCTCATCTTATCTCACCTTTGAATAAAGGTGGGGGGTTGCTTTTCTTTTTTTTATCATATCTCCCACTGCATAACTTCACGTTGCATATGCCAGAACCCAAGTCAAATCAAGGTCTTGGCTGCTACTCTCAATTCTGGAACAAGCAAGTATTGCTTGATAATATTTATCACTCACCATCCTTCTCTTTGACTGACTTTGAGTGAATTTCAGTCACTGCTAGAGAATTTAATTTCCTCTCCTTCTGAAATAGTTTTTATGGGTGACTTTAATATTCATATATACATAACTTATCACTCACTGGTCTTTGGCAATTTTTTATATGTTGGAAGAGTTTGACATGTAACAGTAACTCATTATCTTTCCTACACGTAGTAAGGGTCACGCTTTGGATATGCTGATTACTCATTCTGATTCTATATCACTTCATTCTGTTACTTCTAGAGTCAAATTTTTCAGATTATGTTGCCATTTTCTCACAAATTGGCTTCCTATTTGAACAGCCATCGACCTACAAAATTGTTAAATTTCACCTCTGGCATAAAATTGATTTGAATAAGCTCAAGAAAGAATATCTTGGCATCTCCATTGTGACTATCCCCTGCACAAACTGGCTGTGCAGTTCCAGTCTACTTTAAGTGAGCTGTGATAAGTAAATTCCTTTTTAAACTCGGAGCATTTTAGAGTGCACACAACAGCCTTGGTTCAACTCTGCTGTTTTCTGAGGCTACGTGTCGAAGAAGTAAATTGGAGCGTGGGTGGCGCCACTGTCGCCTGCCTTCTGATCACACTAAGTTTAAGAAACAGTGCAAACATGTGCAAAAACTAGTTTCATCTGCCAAATCTGCATATTTAACTAATTTAATTACTGAAAGTTCTGCATCACCAAAAAACCTTGTGGATGGCCTTAAATAAATTATTACATCGGGAGAAGTTACAGTTGTCCCCTACTAGGCGCTTAGCTGCCCCATGACCTTGCAAGTAAATTCTTGACTTTTTTGCAGGCAGAATTTCTGGTATATGGCTTAATTGGTCAGTTCTTTTGCATTTGACAAATTCCGTCATCCAAATTCTTCACTACCTATACCTTGGACTACTCTGTGCCAGCTACTCTGGAAGAGGTTCGAACACTTATTTTTTCCTCACCTAGCAAAACTGGTCTCCTTGACAACATTCCTACTTGGTTTCTGAAAGAGTGCTTTGATGTCTTGGAAGCAACCATTACATCAATTATCAATATCTCATTGCACGAGGAATCCTTAACATCTGCTTTTGTTCATGCCATAGTTCTGCCGTTGCTTAAGAAACCTTCTCTTGACCCTGCTGACCCATCTCAACCTTGAATTTTATATCTAGTCACGAATCACATGCAAACTCGCTTTCTGTCAAGCTCACCCTCCTCTTTTCAGTCATCATCGTAAGTTTCGCTCAACAGAATCCGCACTCCTTGCTGTTCATAATGACATCATATGCTCAACAGACAAGGTTAAGGTTACAGCACTTTATTGTTCTTGACTTGTCTGCTGCTTTTGATACTATGGATCATTCTCTTTTTCATCGTCTCAAGCACCGTTTTGGAATCTGTGGTGCCGCCCTAAATGGGTCTAGTACATATATGTGGGGCATGGTGGCTCAGTGGTAAGTTCGGCGCCTTGTGACCGGAGGGTTGCAAGTTCGAATCCCACTCTAGCCGCTGCGTACGGACCTTGGGCAAGTCCTTCACTCGCAATTGCTCGTGGCGCTTCGGCGTGAAAATTCCAGCACAGTATCAACTGCTGTAGTCGGGAGCGCCTCTGAGTATTAGTTGACTTCAAGAGGCGCTATAGAAATATCCGGAATAAAAATAAAAAGTTTTTCTGTGTCCACACACTTAATCAGTGTATTTAAATGGTAATTATTCATCTAGTACTTTGCTGGCATGCAGGGTTAGACAGGATTCTGTGCATGTCCTCTCTTGTTTACATTATGCACACCACACTGCTAGGAACATTGCTGGATAATCATTCTCTGAGTAAATTTCTATGCTGATGATACTCAAATCAACATTTCAGCTGCGAGTCTGATATGTGACTCATCTGTGCAGCTGTTGTCTACTGTCTGAGGTACTGTCTTTGATGGCGGCAAACAAACTCGTTAACCCATCAAAGACTGAATTTCTGCTCCTGGGCACACAGCAAATTTGATTGGCTTAAGTCATTGTAACTGAGTGACCAATTGTTGAGCTGGCACACACTGCTCATAACTTAGTCGTTGTCCTTGATTTTGCTATGTCTCTCACTAGCCATGTAAACACTAATTGTAAGTCATCATATATGTTCATTTGTGACATACACAGTAGGGTGGAGTGAAAAAATGATTTTTAAATAAATGAATTCTAATAGTGGGCAAAAGATGCAACTGAGGTAGAGTAAGAAACACACCAAATATTTTAAATTTCAAATGACATCTTCTGCCCTCTACCGTCGATGCAATATTTCAACGTGATTAACCTAATATCACAATGGATGTCATCCAATCTCCCCTGCATTATCCTTTCCAAAACAGAATTCATAATCCTAGGCCTTCCTGATCATATCAAGAAAAGCCCTAACCCTTCATACACCCATCGACTAACTCATCGCTTCTTAACTTTCACATCGGACCCCCACCCCGTCCATTACTTGTGACCCACACCTCTCCAACCTCTCGCGCTCCTGCTTCATGCACATTTGTGACCTTCGTCGCATCCAGCCCAAGATCGACCTTAAAACTGCCTCTGCCATTGCTACCTCTATTGTTCATTGGTTACGGCAATTCCCTCTTCCTCAACCTTGAATCCACCAAAATCAACCGTCTGCAACTTATCCAAAAGTCACTAGCCAGGGCTGTCACGAGAATGCCCAAACATCATCATATTACTCTCATCCTCAAATCACTACATTGGCTAAAAATCCCAGAGTGAATCCACTTCAAAGTCCTATCACTAACCTATCACTCCCTACAATATATCCAGCCCAAGTACCTCTGTGGTCACCATCCAGGCAACCCGCTCCACCCGATCCTCCTCCTATTTCAGTCTTTCTCGATCTCCGGTCACTACTCATCTCAAGTTCTCCAACACAGCCATATCCAACAGAGCACCACGCCTCTGGAACGATCTCCCCCTTGAATTCCGCAGATTGTTGGTTCCTCCATCATCATTCCAACCCGTCCTCCATCCTTCTCCTCATGTTCCTCTATCCATCTCCGGGCTTTCCACTCCAAACTGAAGTCTCACCTTTTCAAGTAGGGCCTACTCCTACCCTGACTCATTTGATCCTCTGCCTTCCAATTCTCCGCGCCCTAAATAACACCCACCGACACAGCTGCCCTGCGTCCTGTCTTGATCTGCCCCCCCCCCACCGAAACCAGACTCGGACCTCTTTTGGATTACTCTCTGGAAAACTCCCTCAACACTCACAGTCGTATGCTGGCGCATCCTGCTTGAACAGAGCTTTGGTACTTCTTTCGTTCTCTCCTAATTTTATTCCTTTCAGTAATGTCGCTGCATTCATTAGGCGTTACAATCATAGGCGTAATTTGTCGGGGGAACGAGGGGTAACCGTACCCCACCCCACTATTTGGGCTGAGGTACCGTGCCCCCACTTTATGCACAATGCCAATCAATATTTTATTATTTTGCCTTCCCAGAGATCGCAGTCAACGTCGTGATTCCTGTATGTAGGAAATTGGTACCCCCCACCTTTTTAGACCAAAGTTACGCCCCTTGTTACAATTATATAATGCTGTAACATACCAGAGGCGATTTCCGCAACTGATTTGAACGTGTATTTCATGAATTGTAACCGTTCGAAGACAGTCAGTTGAAGAAAAAGAAAAATAATGCACCACATTGACGATATTCAAAGAATTTTATATGGTAAATATAAAACCGTCGGTAGAGGGCAGAAGACGCAAAGCAAAATCAACAATATTTTGAGCACTAATTACACTCACATGCTGGCAACTTTCCATCGCTATTAGAAAACGTTTGCTTAAAAAAAAATTTTTTTTGCCATTTTCACTCCACCCTAATACACAGAATTATGCGTCATTAACCCATGTCTGCAAGGACATCTCTGGCAAATGCATTGGTTTGCATTGGCCTAGATTACTGTAACTCGCTTCTTACTGGCATCAAGAAGTCAAAAATGCTGAAGCCTCAAAGAGATCGAAACGCTTTGGCTAGAGCCATAACTAACGAATCCTGTGCTTAAATCTTTGCAGTAGTTCCTGTTCAACAAAGAATTAATTATAAATTGGGTCTAATAGTTTATGAAACTTTGAACTCTGGCCAGCCACAATACTTAAAATCAGTTCTTATTCCCCAGACTTGTCTTTATTCAATGAGGTCATCTGATTATCTTGTATGTTCATACCTAAATCAATAATAATAATTAATTATTAAATTTGTAACGCGCGCATGTTCACACCGAAATGTGAATCTGAGGCGTGGTGCTTGATGAACAAACTTTTTAGGTTGCTGGGTCTACTTTTTACAACTCTCTTCCTGTGTCTTGTGTGCTATGCTCAGTCCTTGTGTCATTTCATGCTCAACTTAAAACTTGCCTTTTTAAAATTGCTTATCTACCAGCATATATTATAGGTTGCACCTCTGTCTTACTGACTGATCTGCTGGATATTGACCTGATTGCGGCTTGTTTTTGGTGCGTCAACACTCAACAGTTGATGCCTTGTGCATTAGACACCGGCACAATAGAAGTTGTTAATTACAATCACATAATTATATTGATATATATAGTTCTTATATATATTGTACTGTATTTCAAAACTTATGAAGTGCCTCTACCCAGTGCCAACCAATTAGAGGCACTCCCAGTGTGAAAGCCTTGGGGTATAAAGGCAAGTTTTAAGACAACGAAAAGCCATAAATAAAAGAATCTACTGCACAAACATATAGCTATAGAAGTATGATATGGTTTTATATGCGTGTTATATATGTATATAGAAATATGTGTGTATATATGTTTTTATATAATAGTTATGGGTTATGATATATACTCCTAATTCAATTATTTAATAAATTTTTACATTAGAAAAAGTTAAATTTGTGCTCTACTGTATACTCACTTCTTAACAAACTTATCTTTTCTTTGAAGCACTTTTCTTGACATTACTCTTACACCTCTTCTGACAAGTGCTTGTGGTGTTATGTGTTCAATCATTATGTCAATTATTAATGTCTTATTGGGTGAAACGTCTAGTTTTTAATTTGTTCTGAACTTTTTGTGCCATTGTAGGAGCAGTAAAAACGTGAAGTTTGCCAGTCACGGAAAATGAAGTCCAACTCTCATGTCAGAAAAGAAACTTAACATAGTCTAATGACAGCAGCTAGAATAGCTCTATAACTCTGAGGAATCTGCCCCCATGATAAATTCTTATTTAGGCCACAGCATTGCATTCAAGAGTGAGCATGTGTTCTTTTCTTGTCTTTTTGTGCTGAGGCGATTAGTTGGACCCCTTTTGGTTGACATTACTTGTCGCTCCATCAATTTATGTTTTTGAAGGGTGTATATCGATATGATATTGACTGGTCAACAAGTGCCTTATCAGTTCAATGCTATTAAGTTGTATCAATAATATTTTTGGGTGATTCCAGTCACTTATGTCAGTGCCGGCCTTAGGGGCATTTGAACCATGCGGTCGCATGGGGCCTGCAGAATAGGGGGCCAGAAAATTCACAGAAAATTAACATGAACAAGACACCTTAATAATAATATTATGGTTTCGAATAAATCTTCTCTTTTGTCAATGAAATAAGTCAACTTCCTCTATATCCCAGAATTTTGATGTGTAGTTAAATCTGACTTGTAAACGATCTACTAAAATAAAATGATTAGCAATGAAAAACATTCTGACTTGGTCATGGGGCCCTTACTGTGTACGCTGCATGGGGCCCTAAATATCCAAAGACCGGCACTGCTTATGTTATAGGTTTCGTATTTTAATTTGTGGGCACTGTGTGCCATTAAAGGGTGTTACATCTTGCTGCATATTGTGTTCTTATCACCTTCATATTTATATTTTACAATTAAGAAATAGAGTGATGAATTTGTGGGGTGCATACATGACTATGAAACACGAGGCTTGTGAAGACGACATTTGAGTGAAGATCTCAACTTGTCAAATGTTTATGTGAACTGAAATATGGTAAAGCTGCATGTTTTGACGGAAAAAAACCCGAACAAGTGTTGTATAAATGCACACCGAATAGTTAGGTCTTTTACTAACATTACTGTTTACAGCACAATGTATTATGATTTTGTTGGATACATAATAATACCTCCTGTGAAAAATCGGTGATCATGTAGTAGCAACTACAGTGATATAACACTTGGTTGAACTGTTGCAAAGTTGTTTGAGATGTGTCTTTTTGAGCTGTATATCAGTTATCTGTAATCATCTGACCTGTCTGGATTTAATAAGAAAACGGCTGCGATAGTGGAATTTGGACAATTAGATCTATTGTTGAGTACTGTTTAAAGTATGGTTCCACAGTTAATGATTGCTTACTAGATATGTCAAAGACAAGGTAAATCGTCATGGTTTGTAACTGAGAGTAATGAGGAATATTCCACACAGAGTTTGAGAATTATGACACGCTCGCATAGTATATGGATGCAGCTGTAAGATGGAATGTTTTTTAATATATTAAATTTAGTTTAGAATGTAAGACATGGAGAGAGAGAGAAAGAGAGGGTACGCACGGTTGACAAATGAATGTAACAGAATATTTTGGAGGCTTTTGAAATATTCAATTTAGTTTAGAATGTAAGACATGGAGAGAGAGAGAGAGAAAGAGGGTATGCAAGGTTGACAAATACATGTAACAATATTTTGGAGGCTTTTGAAAGTAAATGACACAATGATTGATGGGTGCTATCACATATGCTGTTTTTTTTACCTTTCAGGGTGACATTGATGCGAGACAGTATTGTCCAAGTTAATCTACAGTAATAACACTGTACTTACTGAACTACAAGCATTGTTTGCATAACGACGGAAAGATACTTTGTGAAATATATGATATATTGAAAAATTTTAACATTAGTAACTTCAGCATAAATGTTTATGAAAGGCATTTGCTTTTCATTTAGTCAAGCTGTTTATTTTCTCATTGTATGTGTATATTTTTCTGTTGTTATTCCTTTGTAATGTGTTTTTTTGTGCTGCCCATTTGTGGTGAAATAAAGTTTATATATTTATTTTGTCATGGAAAGTTTGACAGGATTAAAGATTGCAGATGTTCTACTGATGTGCATTCAAAATTTAAACTACATAAACAGACTATCTGTGTTTTACATGGTGTGCATATGTTGTAGATGTACTGATTACTTACAGGAGATGCATGCATATGAATGCTATATAGACCACATATGGTTTACTGGTGAGCATTCTGTTTGAAATGCAGATTGCTAAACCATTTGGTATCTATGTGATATACATATGGTGTAGATAAGCTATTACATATAGAAACTATATATATATTGCATATGCCTTGCAGATTGGTACATCATCTAGTATCTATATAGCATACACGTTGTGTAGACCACCTAGTTACATATAGAAACTATATGGCATACATATGGTGTAGATAAGCTAGTTACATGTTGAAAGCATATAATTTCTATATAGAATGCAGATTGGTGAAGCATGTGGTATCTATATTGTATACATATGCTGTGGATCAGCTAGTTACACGTATAAACCATATATATTCTATATAGAATGCAGATTGGTGAAGCATCTGGTATCTATATTGTATACATATGCTGTAGATCAGCTGGTTACATATAGAAGCAATATAGATTCTATATAGAATGCAGATTGGTCAAGCATCTGGTCTCAATATGGTATACATATAGTTTAGATCACCTGGTGTCATATAGATGCCATATGAATACCATCTGAAGCCCAGATGGTTTGTACATATGCATTCAATATGGGCTGTCGGGTGCAAACCAGATGAATCTAGGGATCCCTGCCATATGTGGTCCCATATGAAGGCCATATTGTTCCCATATTACTTTGCATCTGGTCTCGATATTGTATACATATGGTTTAGATCACCTGGTGTCATATAGATGCCATATGAATACCATCTGAAACCCAGATGGTTTGTACATATGCATTCAATATGGGCTGTCGGGTGCAAACCAGATGAATCTAGGGATCCCTGCCATATGTGGTCCCATATGAAGGCCATATTGTTCCCATATTACTTTGCATCTGGTCTCGATATTGTATACATATGGTTTAGATCACCTGGTGTCATATAGATGCCATATGAATACCATCTGAAGCCCAGATGGTTTGTACATATGCATTCAATATGGGCTGTCGGGTGCAAACCAGATGAATCTAGGGATCCCTGCCATATGTGGTCCCATATGAAGGCCATATTGTTCCCATATTACTTTGCATCTGGTCTCGATATTGTATACATATGGTTTAGATCACCTGGTGTCATATAGATGCCATATGAATACCATCTGAAGTCCAGATGGTTTGTACATATGCATTCAATATGGGCTGTCGGGTGCAAACCAGATGAATCTAGGGATCCCTGCCATATGTGGTCCCATATGAAGGCCATATGATTCCCATATTACTTTGCATCTGGTCTCAATATTGTATACATATAGTTTAGATCACCTGGTGTCATATAGATGCCATATGCATACCATGTGAAGCCCAGATGGTTTACACATATGCATTCAATATGGGCTGTCAGGTGCAAACCAGATGAATCTAGAGATCCCTGACATATGGCATCCCATATGAAGCCCATATGGTTTCCATATTACTTTGCTGTTGGGGAAGCTGCTTCAATGACGTAGGGGGATAGAGGCCCCTGGACGGAAGACGGACTGGGATTATATAATTAGGCCTACATCCTTCCGCAACAATATTATCTACCATGAAAGCTATACGTAGGCCAATATTTTGGTTACAGACGTCTCAAGGAACCTTTACTAGCCAACTAAAAACGCTCTGATTAGTTATCGTAATCGTAATCTCGACATTTCTACAGCGCCCAAAACAGCTTATTCACAGGCGCTTAGTCAAATCATAATCAGTAGGCGGAGGACGGATGAAACCGGTTCCAGGTCAAGAACCAAAGGGGGCCAGGCAGGCAGACAGTTAGACGGCTAAGGTAGGTGGTGTTGAGAGTTGAAACGGTCAGGAAGGTATACGGGGAAGAGGAGGAATCGTGATAGAATTTGTGAAAGCGCAATGTTCTCAGTTTTGGTTGGATTTGTTAACATGCGATGTTAGGCCCTAAGCGTCATTGAGAGAATCTTAATAGGCGCTTAACAAATCTCAGACGTAGGCCTATGTGTGTATCTGAACTTTGTAAAGCGCATTTTTAACTTTTTAAAGCGCTAGACAAATGCACATAGGGCCTATACTTTCAAACAGCTTATATCGACATTATTAACATTTGGAAGATTGGCTTACATCCAGCGCTCTTAGCCTAGCTACGAATGGATCATGATTTGGATTTCATTTTCCAAATTCCCAAACATTTTGCATTTTTACGCTTGAGTTGTAGTTGTAACGCTTATGTAATATTTGCAGTTGGGCTAAATAAAGCTCTGGCAACCTTACTTCTTCGACCAGCTTCTGTGTCGTGACGACATCTGTGCTCAAGCGAAGGGTGTGGCCTCCGTGATATAAGCTTCTAAGCGCACGGGAACGTCGTTTGAAACAGTTCGTAAAGAGGATGGGCAGGTTGTATTGATGTGTGCTGCTCATTGCGTTAATTTCGTGAAAAATTCCTGACTACACGACTAAACTTGAACGTTCACCGAAGTTATCAGCAGGGAAATGGTCTCCCAGTTTGGCAGTGGAATGGATCTTCTCGAAAGATCGTCGTGCGTTAGTATTTTGGCCGCCACTCCTTCGCTTTCGCCATTTCTTTTCAGAGTAAGTTTTACGTGAACCTGGTGAAATTCAAAGATGGACACTGGCTACTTTAAAAGTAATTTAACTATAGCTATTTTAAAACTGCCTCTTGCATCGTTCCCATTTCACGGCATACGAAAAATTAATTTGTCGGAAAAATTGGCAAATTTTTTTACCAAGGTTTCGAATTCCGAAAAGTAGGATGGGCTAGCTAGCCAACACTGGAATAGTATATTCGAAAATATCCCGAGAAGTTCAAAAGATTTTCTCAAATAATTTTGTTCTCCGTAGATATCAGGAATTGGGGTTTTGGAGATTTGCTATGCACCGACTAGTTGCAGCTACTTTGAAAAGAAATTGACTGCTGTTTTGTTTATCTGCTAATTGTTAATTAAAATGGCCAAGAACTGCCCATCACTGGTTAAAGCCTTGTCTAGTTTCTATCATACGAATCCATCTAGTCAAATGACTTCTATATTGCCTTTGTAAAAAATTTTTTATCTCTGATAAGTTGAAACAGATGCATTAGGAAACATTATTGTTTAATGTATTTTGTTCTGTGTGTTTGGAAGCTGTCTTAATTTAGCATAATTGTATTACTGCCAAAAGAGATGAACAGCATCTCGTGGCAACTCTTCATAAACATCGTATGTCCATAAAAGTTAATTCTGAGATAAACACAAAAAACTGTTTATTTTTTAAATTTATTAATACATATGCAAAATATTACATAGCATCATTCAGAAACATATCAGAAGTCTAAATTAAAACTGCAAATTAAATAATTCACATCACACTGTGAATTATATCAAATTTTGGTTTATACGATATTTTCCCGGACATTTATGCATTTTACGTGCTAGTGCAAATTATCATATAGTTCATTCCCAACTGTTTTATTAAATAAGTTGCTCAAAGAAGTTGTGGTGAGCTTGTGGGATTACAGTTTTGCAAAGTTCTTTCAAATCAGCCAGTTTAGGTTTAGGGATAGTCAACTTTTTAGAGTACTTCTGAACTGGTGGCATCATTTTGTCAAGCCCACGTACTTGTAACGGTTGTACAGGGGTTGCATGAGTAAGGCTGTAAAAAATACCGTCCTGAGTAAACAGTAAGTGTTTAATATCAGTAACACAGGGGTCCCCTACCCTTTTTCCAGGTCTAATTGATGGTATTGGGTTTGGAAATGTCTTCCAAAATGTATGATCAATTGAATTGACAATGAAAGGTTTCCTTCTTCTAGCAGCCTTCATGACTGCCATCCAATCTTGCGGAGTAAACAATTCAATTTTACAACTTGCTGTTTCTATTGAGGAATGCATTGCATCAACCTCCATCTGAGTGTGTCCTCTGCATAAATACTTTTGATGCACCTCTTTCAGATTTGCCTTTTCACCACTGCGCAAAAAATGAAATATTGCAGAAGCAAGAACGGCGTTTCTATTTTGATATGCGCAGCCATCTGACCATATAATCACGGATTCGACCGTCTCTGGAACGTTCCTTAGGTAATGAACTATTAGGCTTGCAAACTCTTCGGCATCTAAGGCACCTTCACCTTCATGCCAAACATTACATGAGCCATCCCCACTTGCAACATCATATGTAGTGAAATTATGTAAAGCCAGCTTCCGTTTATAGTAAACTGCGGATGCGAATGTTTTGGGGCAGAGCAAAACTTGCTGCAGATCTACTGTAATCACTCGCATTGTATCACGGTGCGACTTGCCCAGCATCTTATCTACATCTTTGCACATTCTAGCGCGTTCTTTGTCTTCTACATGACTATCATAATCAGCTTGATTTACCACCTTATCTTTATATGAAATGCAGAAGTCACATTGATCTTTACGGGGATGGAAAAAAGAACGGTTCAAAGTTTTGAAAATGCAAGTGAAGACTTTCTTAGAACATGGTTTACGCTTAGCTACATTACACTCTTCTTTATAAAGATCATACATTTTGGCTACACTAAGGCCTGGTTCCAGATAAAGGAGTTTGGAGTCTTTCCTGCAATAATGTGAAGGAATTGTTGGAAACTTCTCTATAAAGCTTGTAATGTATAAGCGATCAGCAGGCGGTGTAGCATTTGGGGGAACTCGCTTCGAATGACCATGTGGAGAAGAAAAAATTATTCCAGAATTGTTGGCTTTACGTACTGCCAGCCGGACAAACATCTCGCCAACACATAGGGTGCCTAAAAAGAACTGCTTACATACTTGGATTTTCTTTCCAACAACTGGAAGATAATACTTAATGGTTTTCCCCCTGCGACTTACAACATTCTGCGTTCTCTTACGAGAAGCATTGCATGTCTCTGTGTGGGAAATTACAAAATCTCTCTTTCTTTCCCAGGTAACCTGCCAATAATCATCAAAAACTTCTTTGCGGTTTTCATCGGACATTTTACTACGACAGCATTTACAGTTTATTGGCTTCATTTGCCTTTTGTCCCCATGCAATCTCTTGTTGGCTGCAATATTTCGCTTCCATTTGTGAGGGTTACCCTGCCCTTTTTTAGCAATTTTTCTCGACATTGATAGGGAACGTTCATCAATAATATTGTAATTATTTTGATCCGCAACACAAGCAACAAGACTGGGTGCAGTAGCATCGACAACAGGCAGTAGAGAAGCCGGTTGACCGTCTATTGGCTCAATTGAAGCATCGACAACAGGCAGTAGAGAAGCCGGTTGACCGTCTATGAACATTGGCTCAATTGAAGCATCGACAACAGGCAGTAGAGAAGCCGGTTGACCGTCTGCGAACATTGGCTCAATTAAAGCATCGACAACAGGCAGTAGAGAAGCCGGTTGACCGTCTGCGAACATTGGCTCAATTAAAGCATCGACAACAGGCAGTAGATCACCATTCGGAAGCCACGAAGCATCAGCTGGGTCACTGTCTTCGGATGAGGAACCTTGATCGTCACTGCTCGACATATCAGCTACAACAAGATAGTCATGAAATTCACGTCATTATTATAATTAATTATATAGTATTTAATAGTAATATTGATTTCTTTTCATTAAGCTACCACTGTAATGTCTTGACAGTGTACAGTCGTCGATCTCGTTTACTGTGACTTACCACCCCGTCCCCTCGTCAACACTAAACGCCCAAAAATTATAGTCTGCCTGCAATTTATCTAAAAATAACATGTTCACAGCCTCATTTTCCTGTGGCAAAATTACTTTATTATCCTGTGCGACAGTTGGCTGCAGTATAATAACTGTTATCAAAATACTTGTATCATCGCCCATCGCCCAACCAACATTTTTTAAAAACAAATTTACAATGCTAAATATTGTCAAATAATAGTCTTACTCACCAATTAGCGACAATACTTCCTCTCCTTTAAACGTCTTCTTTCTGTTCGGTCTGAAATTGTACGCCATTATTTAACTAAGCTAGCTTTTAATCGTTAAAAGATAGCGCGTGTTAGCCGTACGATTGGTCTCAGCAATGACTATTTGGATGTACGATATTTTGCAAGGCGCAATCCGAGCCTTGGTCTGATAGGATAATTTGCGTCATGTGATATAACTCTGTATTCCTATTCGCTATGGATATAGGGTTTTTTGCTGGACATGAAGGATGTTTTAACACGTCGAATGACACTAACAGTCTAATATAGGCCAAAAGTGGATATACGATGTTTATGAAGAGTTGCCACGATCTGTAGGTCTGAAGGAACGTTGAAAGTGTGTTGAACGTTCACAGATGGTTTCAAGGATTCCGTTTGCGAAACTTGTATTCATACAACCGTGTTTGATATTGCCACCCTGCCTAAGTTCTGAAATGCACACAAAGCCGTGTGATAGAACATTGACTTTGCTGAGAGGTTGTGAGTGAAGGACTTTTTGAGACGCCTACACGGTGACCACCTCGGGAGCATTAAACCTGCACCCTGTGTTGCAAGCTGAGCTCTCTTACCAGTTATTTAAATGTCCTTGCATCTGTGGCCAATTGAGGTATCGTTTTGTGTATGCGTAGTCTGTGGTCTTGAGGTATCGTCGTGTGTATGTGTAGTCTGTAGTCGTGTTTTGGTTAGCCAATTGGCATTTCTTTGATATGCTGTTTGATTTATATTTTAAAATAGGTTGTCGATGGAATCGAGCCAATGGACTTCAGCTCGGTCCATGGAAGGAAATCAATGTCACTTGGTCGAAGATCAGCTTACACAAAGACACAAAGACAAAGAAACTGATGAAGAGAAGAAGCTGTAACTAAGAAGCAGGTAACTAAGAAGCTGTCTTTGATGGCACAGCACTTGCTTTTAACAAGTCTGCCTTGTGTTAGTTTTGGGCCAGTTAAAGGATATGGAAGTTCACCATGGCGATGTCCCATGTTTGTTTTTGTTAAAAGGTGGCCTAGAGCTGTATCATTCTGGTAACCATGAGGTATGGTCTAGTGGCCAGTAGAAATATGTTGAACTTTGGTTACATTGCAAATTTGATATAAAAACAGTCTTTGTAGAAATCACAAAAGTGAGAAGCGGCTTAACGCATTGACTGTGGGACCATTTATTACCAGCATGCGGCAGCCTTATAAAAAAATTACCGGATATGTGAAGAAATTGGAAAGCAACGGCCATTATTATCACTTATTATATCAACAGTAACTCTGAAATGTAAAGGACACGAATGAAAATGCAAAGAAATTGTTTTATTACCCTGCTCTCCTCTACAGTAACCTGACGAAAATGTAGTGTGCATTTGAATGATAATCCAAGAAGCATGCCACCATGCCGAGTGCAGGTTTAGAAGCACAGGTGCCGCAAATATAACGTTACTTTGCACTGTCCATGCTTGTTGCACACAACACATTTAGTAGATGTGAATACCGGTACGGATGGTGAGTTGTAAGTTGCCAATGCAGCATCAACAAGGCCAGACCCGGATTTGGGATCTGAGCTATCATTGCCACCATCCGCAACCAGGGGATTGTAGGCCTCAGTTGCCTCGCTAGATGACGTATCCGCATTACTAACAGGTTCTACTTCGTCTAGTCGATTGTCACTACCTTGATCAATGTCATTATAAAAATATTCATTGTCTGACAAATCTAGTTGTTTCAAAACCTCAGCAGCTGTATGCCTCGTTCGCAACGCCATCACTACTAGAATGCTCGTGTCTGACAATGCGCGTATGCACTGTCCAACGCGCGGTATGGCTGCAGTTACAATAAAAATATATAAAATATGCTTTGCCATTCATCAGAGGCGGTACTCGCCATAGTAGTAACGGAGACACGGTAGAATGGATTTCCCAGCATGCTGGACCAGTGTTTAATCTAGTCCCCCCTCTTCTGAGGGGGAAACAAGGTATGTCGGGGGGGACCAACAACACAGACCTTTTTAGGAGCAATTTCTAACGTCCAAAAAATTTTTTACTTTAGGGGTTTTCGTCTTAAAAGTTGGAATTTCATCTTCAAAAAAAGTTGATGACCTTTTTTTTAAAAGTCATTCGCCCACTTTTTCGACTTTTTTTAGGGATTCCTCGTCTCTGGGAGGGGACCGCAACATGTATACTGGGATCCTGGGGGGAATTTCTTCCCCAAAACAGTCTCTACATTATAATATTGGTGGCCTCTGGGGGGGAAACATCAATCCTCGGGGGGGGGGGGAATTTCCCCCCCAAATGACGTCTAGATTAAACACTGATGCTGGACACACCTATAGTTGTTGTGGAACTGATATGCTGAGGTACGAGTTCTCTCGTACGTTGCTTCCTGGCCCGTCCATTGACATACGAGTTAATTCATACATTGCTTTCAAAGTCTTAATGGCCATTTAGACTGTTAAAATTGGCATGTCTGTGAATCAAATGCTAGCAAATCCATTGCAATGGATACAAAGTTCTCTGTCATTTCTGCATGAGAAATTCAGTAACGGCTTGTGAAATTCAGTAGTTCTTTCAGTAGTGGCACTTGAATGACTTTTTTAAAATCAGTAGCTATATGCTATTTGTTTTTTCAAATCATACGATCCGAATATGAGCACATCGCAGAAGAGAACACGCCTGTTTTCGCAAAGTGCCAGTTAGTCAGTATCTGCAAAATGTTCTTGAGATTGTTGTTGTACACAAGCCTGTTTTGCTGCTTTATGCCTCAAAAACCAGATGGATTGTTTCCATAGAAGGAAAATGACCTAGGCTGTTGTTACCTTTAGTAGTTATTGTGACAATGATAGAACTAATAATAAGAAAACTAATAAGAAAAGAATCATGATAATGCTTTTGTTCGTGTTTTGACTTCACAGAAGTCAACTTGCTCCGTCGACATCCGACCTTCATCGGACTGCTAAAGTCCGTGACCATTCGAGTTTCATCAATGTCAAAGTACTATTCGTGAACACCAGAAGCTGCCTGCAGATCCATCCACCAGCATCGACATCTGGAGTCTGTGAACGTGACATCACCTCCACTGTCGAATGGATGCTTCCAGCTGGAAAGGTAGGAACACCCATAGAATTTTCTCGGTTTCGCGTATCTTAGTGTGGTCACTGCGAAGTAGTTGCTCTCACCTACTTCATATTATTATGGTAATAAACGACTTCCAAAATCCAGTTTCAAAGTCTACATAATGTAGCAAATGCCTCCTTTTCTACTGTGACACACCTCCACACCGACAGGAAATGGCCAAAAGATTAGAATACTTGCAACCGTGTGGTCATACTCTACAATTTTACATTGAGTAAACATTTCAAGAAACTAAACGATTTTAAGTTCAGGCAGATGTAGTCTTTAAGCAAGAGAGTAAGTTTAACCCACCAAGTGGTGGTAACTTATCTCTGTCTCCCTCCTCCGGTGTCAGCTACAACAAGATGGATGACGTCACCAATTTATGCAGCATAAAATAACAAGTAAGCAAGCAAGCTAACGTGAATGCATCTATCAATATTGCGAGGATAAGTATGCAAGTATGTTTCTTTGCTTTGAAGCAAGTTCAAGCAGCGACAACTAACGGCGGTGTGCCATTCGTTGTCGCTGCTTGAACTTGCTTCAAAGCAAAATAACGCTGTCATGTCGCAAATAAATATTTCAGCACATGCCGAAAAGTGGTGGTGACTGTCACTACCAGTTTTAAAAGTGGTGGTCACCGGACACTGCCGTCGCAATAGAAAGTTACGCCTATATCTTTAAGTACTACAATAACAAAATATAAATAAAAGAGAAAGAGAACTAGCCGTGTTGGCTTTGTTGAAGTAATGGGAGTTTACTTCAAGAAGCATTGACTGCGTTCCTTCTCTCTTCCTTCTCTGCCTGCATGGCAGCCACGTTTTCTGTTGTCCAGAGTATGGGTTTATGTACTCGACTTTGGCCCCGTCTTTTTCCATTGGGCTTGCGTTCCATAGAAGAGTTCTTTTGGGGCTAGGGCATTCATTGATTGTCTATCGAGCAGGCTGTATAGTGCTCGTCTTTTCAAAGTTGCTACCAGCTTGTTGGTGAGTTGTGGGGTAGAGGCTGCCAGTCATATATGACGCTTACAATTTTTTTAAGCTGCTGTTTGGAACCATTCCATCAAATGCAACAGAAGTTTTTATGAGTATTTATTGACATTGTGCAGTTTTTGCAGGCTACAGTGCAGTCCAGAAACATTACTTTAATCACGATATTTAAGAACAGAAAACTCATTTAAAACCAGTCTAACAGAATCCTGTCATGGAATTGCGCTTTTCTATCTGCGACAGAGAAGCGCAATTGTTAATGGCGAATACATAGTTATTGTCTGTGGCTACACTGGCCTGCAGTTGCAGTCTCTTTCTGTTTAGGAGAAAGATTGTATCAAATATATTTTGATTAGTCTAATCGCACTGTTCGGTCGTGCTTCCCCCACTATATCGAGTCCGTAAAACAGCTTAAAGTGTCTTTTCATTTCCAAAAGGCAGCTTTCAATTTCGTTACTCTTGTTGCTATGTTTTGCTTTTTTGAACTTGTCCAGTTTAATGTTGGAAACTTCGCCTTGTCTGCATTCATTGAATATGCTGAGATAGGCCAGAACCAGCTCGGTTAAGTGCCTCCACACATTGCTTGTGACATTCTTGTCAATTAACAATTTGGTATCGTCCGTCAATGGGAGGTGCTTCAGAGAATTCCGTTTTCTATCATACATTTCTTTTTTTTTGCTTTAAATGAAACTTCTTCTGCCCAATCCATCGGGCATAGATCGTCGAATTGCCTGGTCTTTCCGGCCAGTTCTTTATCGGAACTCTCCATAGTCTGGCCTGTTATGATTTGGCAGCATTTGCGTAGAGTGTGACCTATCTTTATTCCAACTCATTGATGTTGGTATCTCGTGTTCTTAGGGTCAAAACCAGCCAGTACAGCGGTAACGACCGTTTGAAACATTGCTGGTTTTAAGCATTCTTTGAGAGTAATAGCCCTTCGTTCCAAGGACTAGCTGTTTTCCACCTCAAGTTGGCCCATCTCACATAGCCTGGCTCTTACCAATTGTTTCCTTTCATGCCCGTGTCTCGTGACCAGTTTTGGTGCATGCTTAAGCAGAATTTGGTAATTTAAGATGACTTTTTTGATCGCGTCATTCATTCCACGAGTAGTGGTTATTCAATTCAATTTATTGCTCCCACAAAGAAAATAATGACAAAAAATAAAACAGATCATTGTTTGGTCGCTTGTAATGTACGGAACGATGTAGGTTAAAAACAAAGCAGGGAAACAATAGGAGTCCTGAAGGGACAGAAGTCCAGCTAAGGTAGGGCCTATGGATCCATGTTAATATGTGAAAAAATATTAGTGGTCTCGCAAATATTAGCAGTATTAGCATAATTTGCGTTGTCTAGCCAGCCCAGAGATCTGGAATGCGGCTCATACTCAAGCCAGTAAGTACCAGAGAGCACTAGCGAGGGTATTATTTGTTAGATCAATCATTCACTAAATCCTTTATGGCTCACTCAGTTTTGATAACAAAACATGGAGAAGAAAAGAAAAATTTGGTGTTCACACTCGTAAACATTGGCAATATTTACATTTAGTCTCGTCGATGAGTATCAGCAGGTGACAAGCCATACTATGTTACTTAGATCGTATTGACTTCCGTGTCCTGAACCCTGCTTGGCCTTGACAATTAATGAGACTTGGTAGATAGTCCGAAGAAACAGTTCAGAACCTCGCTCATCAGCACCAGTAGGTCACAAACCATGTAGATCCAGCATAAGTGAATCATAACAATACTATACTATTTAGATCATGAATGTGATCTCTGCATACTCTGTTTCACTGAATTTTGGTAAACAGAGGAGATAATGATGATCTTGCTCGTAAACCTCCGTAATATCTGCATCTTGCCTACATCATTATGCAGCCCCGACAAGTGGAGAATTAGCTCATGGGCCAACCAACCGCGCCCACAAGTCATAACTATACCAGCCAGCTGGAGAAGCAAGCTCATAGTTCCACCAGTGAGCACCAGCAAGCCATAGTCGCTTGACCTCCGTATTCTCGGAGTCCTTGTTAACCTTGATGGTTAAAGCAGCATTGGGAGACAACTGAGGAAGTAGTTTGTGGCTCCACTAGTGAGTGTCAACAGGTCACAAAATTCTATTTTAACGTGTCAAGTCATTTGACTTTCAGTTTGACAACTGAGGGGATATTTTGTAGTTTTACTAGTTCACGCATCAGCAAGACACAAATTGTCTTACGTTGTTCAAGTGGTTCGACCTTAGTATCTTCTGAGGCCTGCTTGAACCTAACAAGTAGAGAAAAACTTAAAGGAACTGCTACATCAGTTAACAGGTAATGTCTACATCCCGTGTAAAACATATAATCTTAGAATCCTTTGTAGTGCATTCAATTTAGTAGTTGAGAAAAAGACTTCATAGACTTGCCAATAAATTTTAGCGACTGTTGATGTTCACGTTTCATTAGGACATTTGTGTTCAGAGTCCTCTGTGGTAAAATTGGTTATACTAACTGAACAAGCATTGAGTCGCAGGTTGCTAGTTGAATGTTCATATCTTGTCTAGTTCAGTCAACTTCAGGATCTTGTGTCGTGCTTCGTTAGGGTCTGTGAATTTTCTTTCGAAGACATGTCCACCAGAAGTCCATGCTGCGTAAAGGCTTTTTCGCCTACCATTTTTCTTGCTGTGCTGAAGATATGCGAGTTGTTTTTGGTCAGATGTTCATTTATGTAGGTTTGCATGTGAGGATGCGAAGGGGAAGCAGGATTATTCGTACTAAGCGATTTCTTTGTGTAATATGGTTGATTTCTTACTCGTCGTATAGTGAATGACACAATCACAGGACAGTAAGTGACCTTTGATCCACCCGATATTTGGTGCGCAGTGGAGATATAGGCCTCCGTGACTTTCAGACCCAATCGTTCACAATAGAACGCAGCGACCGTAGTAATGGTAGTGCGTTCACTCATCACTAGGGAGTTGTGGGGTGTAGTAGAGTCCTCGTTGGCTTTGAAGAGTAGAGTTTCTGGTATGCCATGGAAGATTAAATTATTTAGCCTTGAGTAGCACTCCATTTCATCAATCTGTTTTTAAGGGGTTGTTCTCCTCTTCTACTGACCCCAATCTTTGTAGTCTATTCCAGATCCAAGCTTTCCATATGCATAGTCGGTGAGGAAGTGAAATCGGTCGCCAACTGCTTAGAGACCCTCCATGACATGTTTCTTCTCTTTGCCTATGGTTCATGTTTGAGATTGGCTCCAATGGCAAGATCCTTTACAAGGGTTTTTTCCATGCAGTTAAAGGATCTGCCAATGATTTGTTCCTTTAAGTTGTGGCCACTGGAACATAAATCGGTTCCAAACTACAAATGGATAAACCGTTGATTTTTGTTGCCAATCCTTCAGTTTTGAGCAATAGTGATTGTTGAACTGAAGAGTTTAGAAATTGTGCTGAACTGCAAAGTTCTAGGAGGTCATGGTCTCTGCGAATAAACCAAATAATTGCTCTCCACAACAAAAACACCTTTGATGACCTCGCACGTGGATCTTTGGTCTGAGGTGCGTCGATAGCGCAGGTAGTGAAGTGTTGATATGCTGTGCTTCTATCAGGCTCTCACCCTCAGCGCCCGACTTGCTAATTTGGCGACATGGTCCTTAGATGGTGCCACTTGAATTACCATCGCGGTCTTATTTGATTTGACTTCAGATTGTAATTTTTAATTCCCTTATTTGATTATTATAGCCTAGGGAACAGACGTTACTTGTTATCAATCAAAACCCCTATTATTATTCATAAGGACAAGGTATCTATATAGTCAAATCAGTTACCAATTTCCATGAAACAACCTCATCTAATTGGCACTTAATTACACCTATCCTAGGTCATAAATGGCTGCTAGAGAAGTGTATCTTGTGTGGGAAAACATGGTTAAAAATGTCAACCAGATATGCCTATAGCAATTTTGCTAACCAGTCGTAATCAACTAAGTGATATGTCCGCGTAGAATTCTTCTTCAAAAGAAATGCATATGCATTGTCTTTGCTCAAAAAGTCTGCAATACCTGGCCTCTTGACAACCAACGAACTTCAGCATGAAACAACACGTGAACGTGATGTGAAGCCATTTCGGAATATAAGATTTCAAACATACGCATATTACGCACACTAGTTTTGATAAAATTTACAATTTTCACTGCGTTGTTCAGCATTTCATGGAGCTCCTCACATAAATCTTTTGCAGCCAGTGCTTCACGGTGGATGAAACTGTGATAAGATGCAGCATTCTGGGCTACAGTTTTTATGCGTTCCACCAATTCAGAACATTTTACCTGTCCTTGCTGCTGCTCCATCTGTTACACCTACAGAGTTCATCCAATCTAGGGTATATTATGTTTTAAATTCATCCGTAAGTCTGAAAATCTCGTCTCCTGTGGTTCGAGTTGGTAGCTTCTTACTGAACAAGAACTCTTCTTGCACAGTCTTGTCTGAAATTCTTATAAACCGTACATAAGCGAAAAGTATCGCACAGTTAGCAATGTCAGTTGATTCATCCAGTTGCAATGAAAACCTTTTGCTAGTTTTTAACATATCCACCAACTGTTCATTAACATCTGCTGACATCTCGGTGATGTGTGTCTACTATGCTGCTGTTGGAAAGTGGAATTGCTTGCAACTTGTTGGCAAACACTTCAGCTGGCCCAATTATTGGCCAGGCGCGGCTAATAAGGCCAATGAAAAAAATTGAATATTGTTATTGTGTTTTTTCACATTGGCTTGTTTAAGGATTAAAAAATAACTATTCCTTGTGTGTAATTACTTTACTGTCACACTGCAGTGCACCTGTAATTCAAGTTCAGTGTGGAATAGTTTGAAACACGGTAAGGGCAAGTGTAAAAAAATAGCACATTTCTTTGTGCCCTCCATGCTTCCTACAAACGACACACTTCCTGCAAGGTCCTGCTTTGGTAGCAGTTGCTGGGATCCAGGTAGTGCTGTCCACTGAGTATGGATAGGTCTGAAGCCTTGTGGTGCTTGCCTAATGGAACGGCTGTCTCTGGTCGATCTTGGCTTCCAAGCAGAGGTCGAATGACATGTGTTCTGAACCAGATCTGGTGCTTAGTTCCTCCAAGTTTCTGATACAGAACGTATGCATTTGATACAGACATGTCAATCGTCTATAGGACCATCCTTCTGTACAACTTCAACGACTCACTCAGCCGTGTGTAATAGAACAAAAGTTGGTCCATGAAGTCATTGTAGTCGAATATGCAGTCTAGCTTTCTCACAAACTGGCCACGTCGGTTCCTTTTCCATAATACGTCCCACATGATGAGTAGACATCATAATGTCCCTCTTGTCTTTCAGTTTCAGTACCACGATATTGCCATTTCGAAGAACAATGTGCTGACCAGTTCGCAGTTTAGCAGCTATAACTGCAGCAGGTAGATTCTTTCTGTTCTTTGTCAAAGTTCCACACAGCAACGTTTTCCTGTTCAGTAAAGCCTTTGCCAAGGGAACACTCGTATAGAAGTTATCAACTTACAGTGAATAACCATGGTCTAGCCTCTCTTCCATTAGTTTCAGGACAACACTTTCAGCATGACCAAAACCAGAGATAGTGTCCGATTTTCCACAGTAAACCAGCATGTTCCACACATGTCCACTTGATTCACATAGCATGTACAACTTTATTTGTGTCTTTTGCCTGGTCTATCTCAATTCTGGCTTTTTCTGCATTAGACCAACGTTTGGCTTTGGCAGTGGTATAGACCCCATTGCACGTAGATGCCAAGGTAACGGGACAGCTGTCCTTCCAACGCGCAAGCCCAGTGTCGCTACTTGCTTCGTATTTGTTGTTGTATGTCTCACGAGCAGCTTTAGACAAATCAGATGAGGGACAACGTTTCTTTGTACTGTCCTAGTTCCACCAATACCCTTTAGTGACAGTCTCTCAAGCAATGGTACTGATGTGAACAAATTGTCAAAATACACATGAATGTGCACATCTTACAGCAGACAAGAATTGAGATTCAAGACAACAGAACCACTCATACCCACATCCTTAAATGCAGTTTTTCAAGCACCCTAATAAGGGTCAACTTGTTTCAGGTATTGTAGCTTGTATCAGGTATTGTAGCCCCAGTCAGCTGATATCTAACTGGCTCCATTGAAATATCCCTTTTATGTAGGCCTTTGAAAGGGGTCTTAACATTCGTGACATTCCACAATTTCATGATTATTGACAGATTATCAGTGGTGCTGGTCCATCCGCTTAGACCTACTTCTATTGAGTAGTACTTCAAAGCACAACGAGTTGATTGGCAAAAAAATTGATACCGCTAACCACACAGTTTTGCTGCTAATGTTTTTCCTCCTCTTGAATGATGGGGGGTTCTTGAATGATGGGGCGTTGTCAGTCCTGCTGTTGCTGCCATCCTTTTCACACTTTCGTTCTCAACCCTCTGCAGCTGGACAGCGAAGTTCATTGAAGTTACCGTCTCGTCGACGTGTTCCTTACACGGTGCCACTTGAATGACCATCACTGTCTTTGAACCACCACCTCGTCGGTGTCTTGGCTCTCGATGTCCCTCCTCGGACCGGTGTTTTTCCAAGCGCTGGCGTTCGTACTTCATTTGGTGAGAACAGCCCTGCTGCTACCACTGTCCTTTTCTTAGTTTGACCTTGAGCAGCTTGCATTTGCTCCGCAAAGTTTAAAGTACTTGGTGTCTCTGTAACTTGGTCCCGAGTAGGTGCCACTTGCACAACCACCAGCGTTTTTCCATCGCCCCCTTTAAAAAAGACAAACGATAAGCTAATAACCAGAGACAGGGAAAGGCTGGGTTGAATCACTCTGAAGGTCATCTCAAATGTCATTCCAAGTGTTTTGCACAGCAAATACTGTTTTAAAAATGTTCCTTGTTGTATGGATTTCAAAGAAATGGGTATTTCAGACATCCCTGTGATTCACTCCAAGATTACCAATGCCCCAAGGCTAGTCAGTCTTAAGGTAACATACCTATCTACTTCACTAAATATTAAGGTACCATACCTTATTGGTAGGATGTCTTAGGTACCTCTAGTCGTCATCTTAAAGGACTCCATCCTACTTCTAATTTTCATCTTGAGGTACTCTACCATACCAATGGTAACCATCTAAAAGGACTTTTCGCTACTTCTGTCATCCTAAGAGCACCCTACCCTACCTCTAGTTGTCATCTGAAGCATTCTACACTGATCTTACCGAGGCTGTCTTGAAGCCGGTACGTCAGTTTGTTATCCCGATAAGGTACGTGCTTTGATTTCGTTTTCAGAGCTCTTATGACAGAGGAGAGTGCAGAGAGTGAGGAGTTTATGGACTGTGCCTCTCTCAACGACTCTCCCTCGGCTCCCGACTTCGTGATCTTCTCCGAGCCGGCCAGGTCGACCAGATTCAGCTTCCCTAGAACATTCAAATCGTATACATATACACAATCTTCCACAAACAAGTATTAAACAAACATATATATATATAAAGCAACTTTTAAATACCTCTCAAAGGGACACACTATCATAAAATGAATGACATTTAGCCATGCAGGCAGTTTAACACAGGACAAATACAAGCGATGCTAGATCAACATTGATTACTGACCCTGATTTTTTACTTCTGTGACGTTGTTGACTGTGTTGACTGTTATGAATATGATGCAATGTGATCGAGAAGAGACCTCGTTCGATTTTGTTGCTGCTGTTTTTCTGTTCCTTTGGGCGATTATAGAGACCTGTATACAAAGAAACCGAAATAAGCTCCAAGCAGATCAAACAAACTCATGGTGTTTGCAGTACGCATATGCTACAAGCCACGACTTCTCCTGGTGGCATCGGCCACTGTTTGGATCAATCTCGCAGATCTCATAAGGATGGCACTTCTGGCCAAACAACAATCCCCATCCTCTTGTAAGGTTTTCCCACTTTCAGGCATTGTGCTTCCCATCTCTTCGGAAGCCATCAGGTCTTTCCATGGTGAACTTGTACGCACCATCATGATGGTGTTTGCAGTACGCATATGCTACAAGAGACGACTTCTCCTGCTGGCATCGGCCACTGTTTGGATCAATCTCACAGATCTCGTAAGGATGGCACTTCTGGCCAAACAGCGAACCCCATCCTCTTGTAAGGTTTTCCCACTTTCAGGTATTATGCTTCCCATCTCTTCGGATGTTACTTGTATTGAAAATGAAACGTTGCTGCAAATGCACATAGAAATGACATTGGGAGGTCTGGCATCCCATCCCGTCACTTGCAATTTTGTGCCCTTTTTCATTTTTCCTGTACGATTTGATCTGGATCACATGTGCAGTCTCGTTCTTTTGAGGAGGTCTTTTCATGGTGAACTTGTACGCACCATCATGATGGTGTTTGCAGTACGCATATGCTACAAGCGACGACTGCTCCTGCTGGCATCGGCCACTGTTTGGATCAATCTCGCAGATCTCATAAGGATGGCACTTTTGGCCAAACAGCGATCCCCATCCTCTTGTAAGGTTTTCCCACTTTCAGGTATTATGCTTTCCAGCTCTTCAGATGTAACTTCTATTGAAAATGAAACGTTGCTGCAAATGCACACAGAAATGACGTTGGGAGGTCTGGCATCCCATCCCGTCACTTGCGATTTTGTGCCCTTTTTTCATTTTTCCTGTACGATTTGACCTGGATCACATGTGCAGTCTCGTTCTTTTGAGGAGGTCTTTCCATGGTAAACTTGTATGCACCATCATGATAGTGTTTGCAGTACGCATATGCTACAAGCGATGACTGCTCCTGCTGGCATCGGCCACTGGATCAATCTCACAGATCTCCTAAGGATGGCACTTTTGGCCAAACAGCGATCCCCATCCTCTTGTAAGGTTTTCCCACTTTCAGGTATTATGCTTCCCATCTCTTCGGATGTTACTTGTATTGAAAATGAAATGTTGAACTATTTGTTGAAACATTGTCAACTGAAATAGCAACAATATGCAGTGAAATGGTTCAAAGAAGATCCATTACTTACTTGTAACAATTGAATTGTTTAGCTGCTGTTAAATTCGATATTGGGTAGATGGCCAGATCTTTATACTTGCCCGCCAATGATTTTACCATGAAGCACAGTAATGTCGAAGCAACTTTGCAGTCTTCAGTTTATCCATGAACACCACCTGCACTGTATTTCACGCACTTGGCAATATAGATTTCACCAGTGATCAGCAGCACTGTTTTCTGAAGCTGATTTATCTTGGACATGCATAGTTTGAAATAAACAGCAGTGTTGATACCCATGTTAGTGATTTTCTTGAGCACTGATACTGATGGTAAACATATAATGTTCTTGTCTCGAAAGACAGCATGTGCTGAGGGACTGCTTGCATAGACCATATATGCAAATAGCAAAAACTGTGATGAGTAACGATGTGCATAAGCTAAAGTTTCTCCTATAGGAATTCCAGTTGACATCTCTCATTGTTGCATTCTTCAAATGTCTCTGTGTAGTCGTCAATATGCTGTTCGATCAGACTAAGCATTAACTTTTCTTGAATTTTTCTGATTTTCTTTAAACCATGATTTCACCAGCGCCATTAGGTTCAGCAGCCATGAGGGAGTCAGGGAACACAGGGCACATGTCTTTGTAGTGTGACACGGGTATGGGTATGACTTTACCATTTAGTGTGACCAGAATTTCCAAATTTGGTCTTAAAGTGATGCAAGCTTTTATACAAGCGACTCGCTATATCTCTGCTCCCTGCCACCAGCTGGACAGTGGACCGCATTGGGGCAGTGAGTCTCGTAGTCCATTAATTTCAAAGTCCACCCACCACGTTGTGGAATCCAGCAACGTTTTCAGAAATACATAAAAATTCATTAATTACACATCAAGGTTTCACTCCTGCTCTTGCCGGAGTCTTTGCTCTTGTCCCTCCTTGAACCGGTGTTCTTCCTCTTGCAGGCGTTCGTGCTGGATTTGGTGTCACCAGTCCTGCTGTTGCCGCTGTCCTTTTGTTAGTTGGTACTTCAATAGCTTGCAACTGTATTGCACAAAACTTCCAAGACCTCGATGGTCCGCTTAAAGACACTTAGTTTACCTCTTCTTGGGTTGAGGATTCCTCAAAGACTTTATCGCAGTGGAAGAACTGCATGATGTCTTTGTTTAACACCGTAACGGTAGAGTCGTCATGCTTGTCACGATGAACTATATGTCCGTTATCTAGTGCATTACGATTTTCTTTGATCGTTGGTTGAATTCTGCATACAACGCAAATAGCTTTTTGTACACCCATCAGCACTTGAATAAGATGAAAGGTGCAACTTAGAAGAGCAATCCTTTAAGCTAGCCTGAGAGGCAGCGTTGGGTATGAAGTGCTACTTTATTGTCTAAGCCTTCGCACGAGGGCGGATGGCCAGTCCTCTGCCTCACTGTCCCATCTTTTCACCAACAGTGTACAGTCATTGCAATCAATATGTTCGATTTGGCTAGGGAGGCACAGGTGTAGCTGAAATCTCTAAACAGATTTCTACCCTGGTGAGAATCTGAACCCCTATTTGTCCGTAGGGAAATATTGACACGTTGTGTCCGTCCGTGCAGGAAATCAGGAGCGGGCGAATCTCGTCATAAACCTGCAACCAACAACAGATATGTGCATTATAAACGAAGATCTCTTTGGCTGAATGGTTACTACAGGTGTTAAAATATTATACAGTACAAGCTCACAAATGTCAAAAAATTGTGCACAATTTTGAAAGTCTAAACTGAGGGGGTCGTCTTATAGGACGGTCAAGCCAAGATTGCAGAGCAGATCCAGAGGAGATGGCACTACATATCCACGAGAGGATGTTGACACTCGCTGGATAGCTATTGGAGCACAGGGCTCTGCCTTATGCAGCAACATCATAGACATGGACCCAACCAACAGGTTTCCTATCCACAGCTGACAGATAGCATCATTTTCGCAGTCACATCACATGTCATATTGCCAGTAGAGTAAAATTTACCTTGTCACGTATTCTCATGCCATCAGTAACGCAAAAACGTCCTCTTACCTTTCAGGTCCACCAGTTCATTGTGAAGATTTCTGCGCCTTTCCATTTCTTGCTTATATTTCACTGCAAGTTCGCTATTGCATTTCTGCAATTCCTCGATCTGGGACAGCAGAACAAAACAATAGTTGATTCACAGAAGCAACAATGCTACATAATTATATAAATAACAGGATGATGGAATTGATGTTACATAATTAACAGCAATATAACATAACCGATGTTGTTACGTTATATTAATTGATGTTTTCATAGATGGCGCCAGTTGGCATGTTTTCATCCACCGTAGCATCATTTGTGTTCTATTCTAAAACGCACTCGTTTGGATCAGTTCGGAGAGCAAGGGTGTAACGCTTCAAATGGTGAGGTACTTAAAAGACACTATGTTAAGTATCTTGACACATACATACAAAGTAAAATACTACAAGCAATGACATTATGTCACATAACTGACAGAATAGACAGAAGGACACTCAACTTAAAAGCATTACAAAGCAAACATTATCTTGCAGATTTATTAAAGACATAGCGGTAGAGTGGCCCTGTTGGATTCCATGTTGAAATGGAAATTATATTTCGATATCGTGTACGAAGCTATTTAACCTATCATACATAATGTTCTCAAGTATTTTGAAGAAATGTGGTAAAATTGAGATCGGGCTATAGTTGGATATATCCTCCCTTTTACTCATTTGAAATATAGGCACTGCCTTCGCTATCTTTAGAGCAGAGGGAGAGATTCCAGAGTACAACGAAGTGTTGCGTATTTCCGACAGTAGTTCAGCAATTAAGTACAATTGGCAACCACTGGACCAATATCATCTATCCTGAAACTGTGTGAACGTTTGATAGTGTAATTTAAGTTTAAAATTTCTTGAGGCGATGTAGGTAATACCATGAGGGATTTGAGTGGTGACGGTTTTTAAGTATTTGTGATAACGATTAAGGGAATAGGACCTCAAGGTTAGATTTAATCAAGCAGGCAACCAATCAAATGATCAAGCAATCAGCAATCAGATGATCAGGAAGTAAAGGTTAACATTATAGGGTCCTCATCCTCCTAGAAAAGAAGGACCACCCCTTTTTTGTACACAAACTTCAATGTAGCCTGTAATTAATTTCTTACAAGAAATTTAGTTGCCAATTGAACTGAGGACAGACGGCTGACCAAAAACCTCGTATCTATAGGGAGATTACACACACAAAACTATTACACCCATATCCAATCCTCCGATGTTTATTTGTCTAAACTCATGTGGCTGAGTTGAAAAAAACTAAATCAGATTACATCAGATGTTGCACTTGAATTGCGGACGTTCTCGGCCATCTCGCTCGCACACTGATGTTGGCAACTGAGGATACGCACATGTCCTGTTTCTGATTCTGTAAACGTTTACCTGTCAAATCCCTTCCTTTTTTGTGTAGAAGTCAACACTAGAATTGGTGTGGTTGAAATGGTCTTCTCTGTGGCTTTTAATGGACACTAGTATTGGTGTGGTTGAAATGGTCTTCTCTATGGCTTTTAATTTCGAGGCAGTTGGCAGCAAATCGTGTGACTTTGCTGCAGCCATTTTGTTCAGTGAGGTATTCTGCTTGCTGTGCAGCTGGCCTACTCTGCTCATGGTCTGGTCTGTTCAGCTAACACGTCGCAATAACTGACCTCGAACAATAGATAGATGAGTTATAAACATGATGCATGATGAGATGATCCACCACAGGTGACTGTAATCATTGGGATGTCCACATTGGTAAGATGTAGAGCTTCAATACTTCTGTGACGTTGTTGATTGTGTCGACAGTAACAAACATTATGCAATGTGATCTAGAAAAGACCTCGTTCGATTTTGTTGCTGATGTTTTTCTGTTCCTTTTGGCGATGGTGTATATCTGTACACAAAGAAACCGAAATAAGCTCCAAGCAGATCAAACAAACTCGGTAACAGTATAACCTCACTATTTTAATGCAACTGGTTTGTGTGCAAAATCGTAAACTCGTGTGTCATTAGTTGTGTCTTACTACTACTAGTCGTCAGGTATCGGCTGTAACGCACTTTCGTGCAATTTCTTATCTTGCTTAGGCACCATACAAAATGACAGATTATTATTATTTATTTATTACATTATGATACTCGCCTTCCTGGTCTTCGTGCAGATGATGAGGTTGTACCTCCAGGTTGCTTCGTCCTGCTGTATCTTCAACTTCACCTTGTCTGACCTCCAGGTTTCTTGGTCCTTGATCCAGGTTGGACTTGACCTTTTGTCAACATCTTGAGGGACTCCACCCCACTTCTGAATGTCATCTGAAGGTTACCCTACCTTTAGTTGTCACCTGATCTTGCCTCGAGTGTCTTGCAGAAGGTGGGTGAGCAGGCTATTTCTGTATGGCACGAACTTCTGTTTGTTCTTCATAGTGTCTAACAAAAGCCAATGATTTCAAAGATTGGTTGATGTACTGCGTTTCCAGTAACCGCCATATCCTTGACCATACAATGTTGCAACTCTAGGCCTCGTTTGCGCAATGTCTATATAACAGTATTCGCAAGTGAAGCGCCAGTAGCATTGCAGATAGGTACAAATTCCAAAAAATCTTCACCTATTACACAAGCACTGCGTGAGAAGGTGCTGTAGAGCCGCATCATCTAAAGTTCACGAGTCCTCTTAGTTCTTACAGTCTTACACCATATATTAGTAAATGTATTATTTCATTTTTACATTATTTAATTTCGGGTGGTGTTCAAACACCAGAAACACCCCTATCTACGGCTAAGATAACGCTTTGACCATAGGTAGGAGTTTCTGTTAAATCTTTGCTGTGTCACAACTAAGACAATTAAAGTTGGCCTTCTCCAGAGAAAACAGGAATGTATCTGCACACACAAATATACATACATCACAGAAACACTCAACCACTTGCATAGATACTGTAATATACAGTACATACAAACAGACATATTCTTGCATACTGGTGCATGGCACGTGTCAAACGAGGGTATGACGTCCAGTACGTAAGAAACAAAACTTCAAAGTTCGTTTTCATCTTCGCTGTCGAGCATCAGAGTCAAAACTAACTATGAAATGCCCCTCATCTCATTCACTCAAGCATAACCAAAGGATTGTCAAACACAATGAATCATAACCGTCTGAAGGAATGTTGCATTTCATCTACCTTTATATTTATACCTAACCTCCTGGGACATGCAACATCATAAACATACGTGCATACATACATACAAGAGGGAACATAAAATAATTTTGAAAACATGAGTTTTTAACATATGATGAACCTCTTTGATGTTTTCCAAAGTCGCTTCCTTCCACTGCAGGCCAGGCACTTCAAGACCACCAGTCGCAGCCATTCTGATGGCCAAGACCTCTTTGATGTTTTCTGACGTCTTCACTTCCTTCCACTGCAGTCCAGGCACTTCAAGGCCACCAGTCGCAGCAATTCTGATCGCCAGGACCTCTTTGATGTTTTCTAACGTCTTCGCTTCCTTCCACTGCAGTCCAGGCACTTCAAGGCCACCAGTCGCAGCCATTCTGATGGCCAGAACCTCTTTGATGTTTTCTAACGTCTTCACTTCCTTCCACTGCAGTCCAGGCACTTGCAGCAATTCTGATGGCCAGGACCTCTTTGATGTTTTCTAACGTCTTCACTTCTTCCACTGCAGTCCAGGCACTTCAAGGCCGCCAGAAGCAGCCATTCTGATGGCCAGGTTTTCAGTTCTGGAGCTGGACAGCAAGTCCCTGCAAAGGCAATAGTTTCCAAACGATTCGATGGCAATATCACTGACGACGACAGAAAACTACATGGGCTCTTTGGATGTCAAAAAGATGAGTGAAACTTGTCGAAAACATGACTACTACCTGACTAGCTTGAACCTTGAGTTCACATCTTTTTAACACAATATGAATAATATGAGATTTACGTGCCAGATGTCGGCACTTGAATAAGGTGGTCTCGCATGGTCTTGTGTAATTGGGTCAGAGCACCTCTGATTATTTTTTTATAAGAAGCACTATATATAAAATGAGCACTTGCAACTACAAAAATTCTGCTCTTAACGACGATTAACATCATTTCAATGTTACATGTGCAGAAAGCATCTATGATCAGCTATCATCAGCTCAGGACTCTGATTACTAGTAGTTTTTCTACATCTCCTCTTTGGCTACTCTTGAAGCGGTGCAATATAAATTTACATTTGCAACTACAAAATTACAACTAGCCAGTAGAATACCTCGCGTTATCGTTATAAATCTCCACGAATGACGCGGAGATGGCATACTGGCTTCCTCTGCTGACCCTGATCCAGCAATTCCTTGAGTGCTCTTGGAAAAATCCCAGGGTTTTCTTCTGTACCCTGACGACGATTTATGACACAGTAATTTACATTAATAAAACTTAATAAAACTGATAATAAAACTTAATATAGCAATATGTAATGTGGGAATTTGTAGCCGATTTGTTGAAGCACTAGCTTTGCACTAGCTTTGCAAATGCAGAGTATGGTTCAAACCTCCTCCCGAGACAGTTACTGAGTAGGGACCTTGAGCAAGTCCTTCACTCACAATTGCTCGGCACCATCGGTTGATGCTGGGTCATTAGATCGTGGCACTGAAATACATAACTCGACTTTACCCAGTTGATTCCTGAGTCTAGTGTTTTCATCCTGAATCTTAACGAGTTTTTGATCCTGTTCCTCAGTGTAACAGTTAAGGCGAGTTGTCGCTCTTCAGTAAGTTTCTCCATTTTCATAGTAAGTTTACTAACGATGTTGTCAAAGATAGGGGATAGGCAGGTGACCAAACGCTCTATAACCCGATCATCCTGCAAGGCGTCTAGGAGGTCTTCAACTTTAAACCCTTTTTTCAACATTTTGGAAATTCTACGCATTAAATTTATGAACAGTAGTGTACACAACCGTTCGAGCAAGTAATACTTTCCAATTATAATTCGAATAGATCGTCGACAACCGAATTTGTCCTGTTTTATCGAGTCTGCTCAAACTGTGTGCGTCAGTCAACCGCCATGTTGTTTTCACTTATCTACAAATGTATGGTACCATAACACAACCGCAAGTTGTAAAAGTTGTAAGTGAAGAAAATCTGAAGCCGTACTTGTGACTTATGCTTTTCAGCTTCAAGCTGAAGACCTGTGTTAGCAGTTTCCAGCTTCCTGCACTCTCTTGTAGACTTTTCCGAACGAGCGAGAGTCTTGGTTTGGAGTGTTCCGTACTCTGTAATCTGAACCAAAGAAATTGTACTCCTTAAACCACGTGAAAATGTACAGAACAGAAAAATGGCAACTCTGTTAGCGCTACATCTGGTTGGTCCTTTAGAGTTTTCCTTTGTGACTGCGCTGCAGTGATATCTCCATCTAGGGTTTTTCCTTTGCCATGTGACTGTATTCACAAACCACTCTACCTCCTTAAGCTTTCCATACAAACTGAAGCCCCATATCTTCTGAGTTTACAATATTATGAATAGCAGACTGACCTTGCGGCTATGTTGACCTTACAGCTTGGTTTTGGTGTGCCATTCATTGATGTCTTGTGCATTAGACACCAGCGCAATGGAAGTTCATAATTACAGTATGCATCATACACAGAGCACTTCCCATCTGCCTCACTTTTGAAGAGTCACGTTGCACAGTCATTCAGCATGCTCTTCCTCCACTACTGCTACCTGATGTTCACTTGCGTCGTGGTATTGCTGCAACTTCTGCGTTCCTTAATCCAGTGCCGCACAAAGTTCTTCCACTTTAATCTGTAACACCTTCTCTTTAACAGATCTCACTTCTAGAGCTGTGCCAAGAGTTGATTGCTACTTAAATCAGAAACGAATAAATGTAAAAGCTAAAATATTGATAAAATCAGGACTTGATTAATGAACCCTCGTGAAAAACCCTCAAAATGAAACCATTAGCAATCACAAATTGAAAACTGCATGCGGCGTGCGTGTCGCATGACAGATACATATGCAACCACTTGAGAGCAGGATCCAAATTAACTTGGGTGCTTGTTGTGCTTTTGATCTTTTAACGATGCACCTTCATCCACCCCTTTCTAAGGTGTTTCTCTTTCCTTGTAGTGGGTTTGATCTTCTTGATCTTCTTGAAGAGCAGAAACTCTCCCAATCATCGATAGCACATATGACAATAGCAGAAATGCTCGCAATCATCGAGATAATCGTGATCTGCTGATAATGAAACTTACTAACGATGATGTCATAGCATAGAGTAAATAAGTAAGTTAGTTCATTGAACAGTTAGTTAGTAAATGCAACACACGGTGGTATATACAGACTCACATACAGCTAAATCAGCCTGGTAAGAAATAATACTTGACCACCAATTTATCAGTTTGGGATAGTGCTTATTATGATTTAATGATATTATTGTCATATAAAACTTCTGATTTCCGACATTCGGCCAAGGCACACTTCTACCGCGCTCACGGGTTGGGAAGCACTGGGTTAAAGCACTCGGCTTGTAATGTGTAGGGTATGGCATCCAGCCTTTCCCGAGACTATTACTGTATAGCGACTTTGAGCAAGTCCTTCTGTACCACCTCAGTTACAGACTTAGACCGATCTTCTGTGCGTAATAAAAGCAATATAATAAATATAATCTTTACAGAAAAAGGTAGTAAACATTTAACAGGTTATACAACCAACATTTCTTAGAAGACTTGCTATAGAAAAATGATTTCATTGTATGTGAACGTAAACCCTCTCACCGTTCCTTTGTTTTCAGATAAGGCCTTCTCCTTTTTAAGTTCAATATCCATTTCATCAATGACTGAAACAGAAAGTGGCAACATGAAGTTCAGAAAGATTGACATATACATACTATGTGTATGCATGTTATGCATTGTGCATGTATCAGTGTATGCATGTTTCTATGTATGGTGTATGTACATATAGGCATGGAATAAATATTATCTATGTATATACATGCATGAATATGTGTTAATGCATGTCTACATGTACATATGCATCAGTGTCTTAAAAGAACCTCGTAAAAGTGCTGCTTGCAAGAATATATGCTTTTTAAGTTCGATATCCATCATGGTGTTTGCAGTACCCATCCCGTCACTTGCGATTTTGTGCCTTTTTCTCATTTTTCCTGTACTATTGGTCTTGAATCACATGTACAGTCTCGTTCTCTTGAGGAGGTCTTTCCATTGTGAACAGGTACACACCATCATGGTGTTCGCAGTACCCGTATGCTGCAAGCCAAGTCTGCTCCTGCTGGCATCGGCCACTGTTTGGACTAATCTCACAGATGTCATACGGATGGCATCCCATCCCTTCACTTGCGATTTTCTGCCTTTTTCTCATTTTTCCTGTACGATTGGACCTGAGTCACATGTACAGTCTCGTTCTCTTGAGGAGGTCTTTCCATTGTGAACAGGTACACACCATCATGGTGTTCGCAGTACCCGTATGCTGCAAGCCAGGTCTGCTCTTGCTGGCATCGGCCACTGTTTGGACTAATCTCACAGATGTCATACGGATGGCATCCCATCCCTTCACTTGCGATTTTCTGCCTTTTTCTCATTTTTCCTGTACGATTGGACCTGATTTATATAGATGTGATGAGGTACTTTCAGCCAGCAGAGATTTGAATAGGCTTGGATGGGCCTATGGGAGCTCCTAAGTGTCTTCAAGTGTCTACAAGATAGGACTGGGATGACTGATATGGGTCGATAGTCGCTCGGAGCCGTTGGTGTAGCCACTTTTGCCTTTGGTCTAATGACTGCCGTTTTCCATTGTAGTGGAACGTGTGAGACATCAAGCGAGCTATTGATTAGACAGGTTAATTGGCCTATGTATGCTGCTGCTGTCAGTCGTATGAACCATGCAGACAGGCCATCTAGACCCTGTGATGTGTGACGGAGGTTATCCAAGACCCTGAAGAGACCGAAATCTGACACTATCCCAAGAGGATGGCTTGCTATAAGTTTTTGAGTAGGTTTCTTGTATTGGGAGTCAGTAGAGGTTGCGGCGAAGTGGTTATTTAGCGCATCAGCGTCTACACATGAATCCTCCGTGGGCCCGCTTATCTTTTTGGTGTTTGAGTTAGCCGCCTCCCATAGGGCCTTTGTCCCTCTTTTGGGGTCCATCCCCCTTAGAGAGGATGAGGTAGCCTTGAGGAGTAGGTGTTTGATCTCCGGTGTGATGTATTCAGGATCTCTTGATGTGATCGTGATCGTCCTGAGCGGGTAATGATAGTCGAGGCGACTGAGGGCATCTTCATAGAAGTTATCCCAGGCAGTTTGTGGGTTTAGGTCGTTAGGGTTTTGAGCGGGAGGGTTACTCTGTAGGTTTCTTAACAGGCTTGCATGCTGGTTTGGCGATCGTTTCCGGAAGGTGGCTTTTTCATGCTTTTTGTGCGGGTCAGTGATTTTCCCGTTCGAGGTTGCTATGATTGCTTTGTGGTCTGTATTAATTATAGAAGTTATTACTTTAACTTTGTATTGGTTCGGTGTTGAGACCATGAGCATGTCAAGTGTCCTAGGCCCTCGTGTGGGGTGTAGACAATGGGATGAAGTCCTGTCCGTTCGCCCACGTCTGTGACTTCTAAGCTGTTAAAGTCTCCTCCCAGAGCAATTTTTGTTACTCTTAGTTCCTGGCTCAGCACCTCCACTGTCCTCTCCAACCAGTCAAGCAGGGTTGTGGTCTTATAAATGGGCTTGGGAGGATGGTAGAGGGCTCCGACAACAGTGGTTCCCGATGGGGAGAGGACCCGTACCCATAGTAGTTCGATATTTTCTGGTTGGTCTGGGAAATGACATTCCATTGCTCTTTTATTTTCGCTTACGTAGATGGCTACTCCCCCTCCTGTTCTGCCCTTTCTGTCCCTCCTGAATGTCTGGAAGCCTTGGATTTTGCAGGACTGATTCTAGATGGCGTTCCTTTAGGTGGGTTTCTGTTGCGATTGCAACTTCTAGTCCATGCCCGGAGAGCTCGGCGCCTAGGTGGTCCAGGGCTCCAGCTTTTGCCAGGGAGCGAGCATTGATTATATATAGACCTGGTGGTGTATCATCTGATTGCGAGTCCGTCCTTTTTATAGACGCTGACTCGTTTTTTGTCTGTATTTGGATGATATTGAGCGCATTTCGTTGTCTGGGATTGTATTTGGTTTTGATTTTTCTGTTTTGACATGGGATAATTCGGATGGGCTTAGCAATATCGATTGGTCTCCGTCTGTACTGCCCTCCTCTATGTCCCCTATATCGGAGTATTTTAAGTTGTTTTAGCTTTGAGAGAGTGTTATTTATGTTCATGTCTCGCGTGATCGTTTCATTACGACCTCTTAGCGCGTATAGCTCTGCTCTGTTGTATCTATGTATGACGTCAGCTCCCTCCATGATCGACGCATGCGAATCCTAAATTGTTGTCAAGCTTAACTTGTATAGTAAACAAGTTGATGTCAAGTTTTACCTCAAAACTGATGCGCTGAACAAGATGCAATCATCTAAAAGTTTGATTATAATAGCTATCCTCGTGAAAAATCCCCCAAAACGCAAAACATCGATGACAACTTTGCGTGCAGCAGCCATTTGTCGAGGCGCCATCCAACTTATTGGGTTCTTTCTCTCTCTGTTGTTCATCGTTTAAAGTCTTTCCTGTTTCCGCGAGGCTCACACTCTGAGAGCGTCTCTGAATAGTTCGCACTGTGAGAAACGCTTTAGAAATTCCCAGATACCATACCATAATATTCACACATATACAATATGACTATAACCACATAGATAGTCACCCAAAAGCTTCCTGCGTAATCTTGTGGCGATGCTCTCCTGCTCAACTACCTGTGAGCAAATTCAAAATCAAACTATAGGCCCATATTTGCTAACAATCTAAGTTAAGCGAACGGTTCATTTCGCATACAAGCATAGAATTTCTACTTGTCAAAGTTCTTGAAGGCAAGTCTCGGGGTACTTCTGAAACTTTGTTATAATCCTCACAGGCCAACAACGAGTCACACACAACTTATGACTGATTTATTCAAATGAAAAACAAGCTATATATACAATGTACATCTGTGTTCATATGCACACATTATACTAGATAGTCATTTATATAATTTACATAAATGCCCCGCCTACCCACTGTAAAACGTAACAAACACCAGCCCACAATTAATTCATGTGACATATGTCATGTGCTGTGCCCTCTCTCCTCTGTCTCTCTCCTCTCTCTCCCTGTCTTATCCTGATCTCTCCTCTACCTCCTCTCTCTTTCCTCTCTGGTCTATCTCTCTGTGCATTCATTTGAAAATAATTTGATTTTTTCACTTAAAATGCCATGCTATTAAATAATTAGAAGTCATAGGCTTATATGTTCAAGTTTTGTGAGACCTTCTGGTGTAATTTTTTTAACAAAGGGCCTCCCAAGGTTATATAGCTTAGGCCTTAGGGCCTCGCAAAGTAAAAGGATCCATGCATATGATTAAGTTTCCTGAATCATACATAAAACGATGACGATTTTAAAATGTGCAAAATAAGGCTGGCTTACAGGGTCGGCCATTCCGTCGAAGTGTCGAAAAACCTCGAAATTCAAAATACGCAGTACTCCTTACACTTCCAAGCAGCTAAGCTCTTCGACGTCAAAGAAAGAACATTCAAGATTATGCAAATCCTTACTTCCGGATGCCGCCAGAAATCAGTGCCGCCAGCCAACCGCCAATCACCATAAACTGCTGTCCCAGATTCGAAAAGCATAGAGCGCTAGTAGAGAAATAAGTATAGTTTTTAATTAATGCAAGACACTCACATTATTTGTCGCTTAAGGTAACATACCTATCTACCTCACTCCAAGTATTAAGGTGCCATACCTTATTTGTAGGATGTCTTAGGTACCTCTAGTCCAGGGGTTCTCAAACTTTATTTTTATTGTACCCCCGGGTTAAAAAGTCGAGTGTTGGCGTACCCCCAGCAAAGCTATACCGTGTGATCAGAAACAACAGACGAGCGCGAGGTGCCCTTGCAATTAGCGTAGGACCATGGCATAGGCAGACAAATTTAAAATATAATTTTAAGAATGAAATCATATCAACCAAAAAGTAAAATTAAATTACTATTACAAGTGTTAATGTGAGCTGTGGGCCTGTTTCGATAAGCACAGACTTACAATATCTGGTTTAATATTTGTCAATTTCAAACGAAACTCTGGTTCGAGTTCAAGCATTGTTCTGTATTTGTATTTGATCGCAAGCATTGCTGAAAACCAGTTTCGCACAGATATGACGCGCTGAAGGGTCTCAAAATTTTTAAAGCTCGATCAGAAATTAATCCATATTCAGCTCTTTCCTTCAGCCAGATATCGCACAACTTTCATGTGATTGTGGATTGAAGAACGAATTCATGAAAGACACATGAATTCGTTCTTCAATCTACCATCACACGAAAGTTCAACAAACTGGTATCTTTCCTGGACTGAAGAATCTGCCGGATTTCGAATCCATTCCTTGGCACAAACTGTTCAGCAGCGTGACGCACTGCATGGAAACGTGCGTCCACCCACCAAATCAAATCCACACAAGGATTAGGCATCGCATCGATATTTTTTGACAATTTCACTGTGTAATTTTGGTCTACCATACAGCATGTATAAATAATATCATATGATATCATATTATGCATGTGTTATACTGTTCTTTTATGAGTCACTCTGAGTCATTTTCAGTGTATGACTATGAGTAGCAGACAGATGACGGGTGTGGGTAGGACACGGGCGGGTGTGCGTCCAATTGTTTTAAGCCTGCCGGCGCCTCTGAAACTGTTCAGGAAAATATAAATGGAGTCCAATATTAATTTAGAGTAATGTTTCTTGATATCTTCAATTAAATTAGCATTCTGTTTAAGCTCATTCTCCGTTACAAAAGACCCCAGACAAGAAAATGAAGTTACACGAGATTCCTCAAGGTCTGACAAAAGGAACTTAAGCTTCTTCACCATTGCATTTATTTTATCCATAACAGTAAATGGAGTGATATTTCTGCCTTGTAAACTGGAATTGAGGTCGTTTGGTTTCCCGAAAATATCCGCCATATAGGCCAAACGCATTAACCACAATTCATCTGAAAGTAAATGCAGAGCCGTAGTAACAAAGAACGTGGCCCCCTCCGAACATACGTCCGGGCCCCTTATAATGCGGAAACTGGAATGCGCCGTTCTCGCCTCACGCCATTCATGGTTATTTTTTGCCACTTTTAGGGCCCCCCCTTCCTTGCGGGGCCCCTCCGGTACGGATGGCGGTCGCTACGCCTCTGAGTAAATGAGATCTTTCAAATTTAGAAAGAAAGATTCGTCATACTGTCTATTCTTACGCTGCGTACCAGTGCCGTAATCGTTTTTTTCCACATTTTTTCGCGTACCCTTTAGCGACACCTGGCGTACCCCTAGGGGTACGCGTACCACCGTTTGAGAACCCCTGCTCTAGTCGTCATCTTAAGGGACTCCATCCTACTTCTAATTTTTATCTTGAGGTACTCTACCATACCAATGGTAACCATCTAAAAGGACTTTTCACTACTTCTGTCATCCTAAGAGCACCCTACCCTACCTCTAATTGTCATCTTAAGGCATTCTACACTGATCTTACCAAGGCTGTCTTGAAGCAGGTACGTCAGTTTACTGTCCCTATAGGACACGTGTGTAGCCTTGTTTACAAGAGCCCGGATGACTTTTGAAAGAGCAGAAGTGACGTGTTTATATGGAGTGCTTCTGTCAGGCTCTCGCCCTCAGCGCCAGACTTTCCTAACTTCTCACTCCCAGCCAGGTCGATCAAGATTAGTTTTCCTAGAGCATTTAAATCGTATACATATACACAATCTTCCACAAACGACGTATTACACAAACACAGACAGTGCAAGAAGCAGTTTCAATCTATCATCAAGTCCCACCTTTTAGATCTGTTGTAGTTCTAATTGTAATTGTACTTGCAAATTCATATAGCGCCACTCAAAAAAGAGATTCATCAGAGGCGCTCCCGACCTCGCAAACTAAAACAATGATCGAACATAAAACATCTTGAAACGCTTGTGGAAAAGGTGGTTAGATATGTTTTTGTTCCTCTGTCATGCTTTTAAAAGCACTAAATAATACACCAGAGACTTGCTATAAAGCACTTCATAATAACATGAATTCTGGTATGAGATTGTTAGGAACGTCTATCCCACAGTAAGTTGAGCTATTGAAAATGACCTAATTTTAACACAATCTTTTCATAAGGTAGCTATTGTTCTGGCTCCCAGAGACTGCATTAAACAGTTTTCGGTGTATATACACACGCAAACTCCCTATACTTCCAAGGAGCACAGTGCATTTAATGTCCGATCGGGCAGTTTCTCAACATCTAAAAGAGCTCTGTAGCTTAACTTTCCATAGCAGCCCAAAGATGAATCGTGTCATAGAGTTGCTCCTGTCTGACTGGCTAGGACAGAAATGAGAAATAAAGTCGATTTCTAAGAATATTCAAAATATGAGCATGGGGTTCAATTCTTTAGGTATTCAACTATCTACAAAAGAACCTTTCCAGTGCCTTAACCAGAAGATGAATTAACCCCAGGACTGCACCTCGGGGCAATATTGTTAGTAAGGGTATTATATCGGACAATTTATTTATGTACCTAAGCAGTAAGCATTTACCGTATAATATACATATATATATATATATATATATATTTATATATATATATATATATATATATATATAAAGCAACTTCTAAATACCTCTCAAAGGCACACACTATCATAAAATGAATGACATAATATGGCCATGCAGGCAGTTTAACATAGGACAAATACAAGCGATGCTAGATCAACATTGATTACTGACCCTGATTTTTTTACTTCTGTGACGTTGTTGACTGTGTCGACTGTTGCGAATATGATGCAATGTGATCGAGAAGAGACCTCGTTCGATTTTGTTGCTGCTGTTTTTCTGTTCCTTTGGGCGATTATAGAGACCTGTATACAAAGAAACTGAAATAAGCTCCAAGCAGATCAAACAAACTCATGGTGTTTGCAGTACGCATATGCTACAAGCGACGACTGCTCCTGCTGGCATCGGCCACTGTTTGGATCAATCTCGCAGATCTCGTAAGGATGGCACTTCTGGCCAAACAACGATCCCCATACTCTTTTATGGCATTATGCTTCCCATCTCTTCGGAAGCCATCAGGTCTTTCCATGGTGAACTTGTATGCACCATGTGTGCATCAGTGCCTTAAAAGAACCTCGTAAAAGTGCTGCTTGCAAGAATATATGCTTGATTAGAACAAGTGCATTTTAAGGATGTTTGCAAAAGACTGCTTGCATGCATTCAATGAAAGACTGTTCAAGAAAGGAGTGCCTATGTCTGCATCTGAAATTAACAAGTGAAGGATTCCAGGGTTAAGTATTTAACATCACAGCACCAGAGGAGAAGACAGGCCAGACTGTTGATATATCAGACAGAAACTGGAGCATCCAGCCAATGTTTTTATTGAACGTACTTTTCTGTTTTGTCTTGACATACAAAAAGAAAAAAGAGAGAATAAACAAGACAGAAAGAAAAAGACAGAAAGAAGAAGACAGAAATAGACACATGAATAGAGGAGACAGACCTTCTTCAGCCATACGAAGGACTTCCTGTTGCTCCTCAATGAATTTCAACAATTCTTCGATGTCTGTCTCAGACCTTCTTCAGCCATACGAAGGACTTCCTGTTGCTCCTCAATGAATTTCCACAATTCTTCGATGTCTGTCTCAGACCTTCTTCAGCCATACGAAGGACTTCCTGTTGCTCCTCAATGAATTTCAACAATTCTTCGATGTCTGTCTCAGACCTTCTTCAGCCATACGAAGGACTTCCTGTTGCTCCTCAATGAATTTCAACAATTCTTCGATGTCTGTCTCAGACCTTCTTCAGCCATACGAAGGACTTCCTGTTGCTCCTCAATGAATTTCAACAATTCTTCGATGTCTGTCTCAGACCTTCTTCAGCCATACGAAGGACTTCCTGTTGCTCCTCAATTGATTTCAACAATTCTTCGATGTCTGTCTCAGACCTTCTTCAGCCATACGAAGGACTTCCTGTTGCTCCTCAATGAATTTCAACAATTCTTCGATGTCTGTCTCAGACCTTCTTCAGCCATACGAAGGACTTCCTGTTGCTCCTCAATGAATTTCAACAATTCTTCAATGTCTGTCTCAGACCTTCTTCAGCCATACGAAGGACTTCCTGTTGCTCCTCAATGAATTTCAACAATTCTTCGATGTCTGTCTCACTGCATTCCTATTGGCCATATCAAATCAACCAATCCAAATTACCCACAGTTCAAATAGACATCATCCCTTTAACATTACTAACACGGTCGATGTTTATTATCAAATGTTTTAAACAATCTGACAAATATTTCAGGTGATTGTACAGGGTGGCTCAAAAAATGTCCTACCAGACCAATACAATTTCTTGACAACCGATAGATTTTTAAATCAAAATTTCAGGATTTACAGGGGAAGGATTTTCCAACAATCCCTGAAAATTTAACTGGAAAGTGTCATTGCTTAAAAAATTACAGCTGTTTAAATATTCTATTCCATATTTTACGCAGAATAACACCAAATCAAATAACACCACCTTCATTTGGGAAGCTCAGTGTGGCCTTGTTGATCGAATCCTGCGGAGCTGGTCCCATATTAACTGCAAGACTTTCTTCAGCTCATCAATGTTCTTTGCTTGGGATGTACTGCCACCAACTGCAGTGAATTCATTGGCAAAGATGAAAGGCCACCAAACTCGCCACACTTTAATCCTCCTGATTGTCATGTATGGGGACCTATGCTTGAACACTACAAGCTTGTGTGAATGCTGGGGTGGACATTTCAAACATGCTTTGAGATAAACTGTTGATTGAGGACGACTGTATGAGGACAACTGATTGAGGATGAATGATTGAGAAAGAATGATCGAGGATAAATTGGTTGAGGATGATGACGCAAAAGAGTTACTGTTTAAATATGCTGAGTCATAATAAGCAGCTGGACCTTGTAGAGCTCAAAATAGTTGTCCGTCTCAGCCTGAACTTCATAAAGTTGGGCTACTAGAAGAATCCAGTCTTTAGCCTACAAATACAAAACATCTTCATCTACACATTTCAACAACAGCGAGCAGTCCCTTAACCTAGACTGAGGCCCCACGGATATGAAGTTGTAGTGACTTCATTTTTCATAGCCTTGGAATACCAGGACTGAGTGGTTAGCACAGCATACTAATTGCTTAAATTAATCACAAATTAAATTCTTCAAGAATATCGAGTCACTTCATCATGGGATATTGAAAATGCTAAGCACGACAATGTAGTTAGCAACCGTTTAGATGCCAACACATGATTTAAGGGCACACCAACTCCAAAACGAACAGGTGCTATCACAGATCGAGGCATACTGGCCTGCACTTTACTGTGGCCCAATGCAATCTGCTTCAATTCATCACAAATTAAATTCTTCAAGAACAAATGCAACATGGAACCCATAGATCGATCACTAATGTTTGAAATTGAAGGATACTCTTGTATTTTGTATTCCATTTCACGTATGCTGGCCTTGATAAGTTTAGGTGCAGCAGTAATATTATGCTCTGACTTTCCTATTCAACATCTTTTCTCTATCAGCATACCATGTTTGTCATTTACAACACGAGCTGCCATGTTATGAAAAATTACGTCCTTGCGACCACAGATAGATGGAAAATATATGTGCTCTCTCTAGCGTTTCAACATTAAAGTTTTCAAGTATCCAGGTGTGTGCATACTATCGCAGTTATCAATTGCCAGCTCGATCATTTTGTCGCGAAGTTCAGCAATAGTGTAAAGTTCATTGTCGGCATTTCCCATCCAATCGCATAAATTATCAAAAATTTTCATCATTCTCCTATCGATGGGTCTACCACCTTCATTGGTGTTTTTGATTTAGTAAAATTTGGCGGAGACTTGCCTGATATGAAATATGAATGACAGTTAATGTGGTAATGTGCTTCTATAGCAACAAGGCCACCACTTGCTTGTAAGCGTCCCAACACTTCACACCCCCACTTATCCTTTCGTTTCTCACATGACATGGTGTTTTGAATTTCTGTGGTCATCAGTTGTCTGTATTGATCGATTACTTTATGACAGCACAAGCAACGTTTTCTTGCCAATGAAATGGAACAATTTGTGATCTTAGAAATTAGCTATGATGAGTACACTGACCGTACACTGTCGGTGGGAAGATGAGATCAAACTAAACAAAGGAACGAATATACGAATAGATTTTATCCGAATGTAATCTCCAACTTCTAAAGCGCCACTCGAAGGTCCAGAACAGGGGACCAGTCTATTCACGAGCGCTTACTGAGCTTAAGAATGGCCATTCTAAATGGGCTTAGGGTCGCAGGTTTCTCTTTGCACAGGAAGAGGTATTGGCAAGATTCGTGCACGGTGCAGTAGCAATACACATTTAGCCAGTCATTGTACATGTCCGAATTTAGATGCGACGACCTAGAATTGACGCGACAGTCACTTTGGATGGCATCATGAAATTTCTGTCTGAAGATGTCCATCCAACCTGGTCTCCGCCTATTGGCGATTTGTCTTCTTGGCTTGACCCGCTCGAAGTCTTCTGATGTCATTTGAATAGAGGCAACCTATCTCCTGCAAATGCACACAGAAATTCATTGGTGTTTTTTGATTTAGTAAAATTTGGCTGAAACTTGCCTGATATGAAATATGAATGACAGTTAATGTGGCAACGTGCTTCTATAGCAACAAGGCCACCACTTGCTTGTAAGCGTCCCAACACTTCACACCCCCACTTATCCTTTCGTTTCTCACATGACATGGTGTTTTGAATTTCTGTGGTCATCAGTTGTCTGTATTGATCGATTACTTTATGACAGCACAAGCAACGTTTTCTTGCCAATGAAATGGAACAATTTGTGATCTTAGAAATTAGCTATGATGAGTACACTGACCGTACACTGTCGGTGGGAAGATGAGATCAAACTAAACAAAGGAACGAATATACGAATAGATTTTATCCGAATGTAATCTCCAACTTCTAAAGCGCCACTCGAAGGTCCAGAACAGGGCACCAGTCTATTCACGAGCGCTTACTGAGCTTAAGAATGGCCATTCTAAATGGGCTTAGGGTCGCAGGTTTCTCTTTGCACAGGAAGAGGTATTGGCAAGATTCGTGCACGGTGCAGTAGCAATACACATTTAGCCAGTCATTGTACATGTCCGAATTTAGATGCGACGACCTAGAATTGACGCGACAGTCACTTTGGATGGCATCATGAAATTTCTGTCTGAAGATGTCCATCCAACCTGGTCTCCGCCTATTGGCGATTTGTCTTCTTGGCTTGACCCGCTCGAAGTCTTCTGATGTCATTTGAATAGAGGCAACCTATCTCCTGCAAATGCACACAGAAATTCATTGGTGTTTTTTGATTTAGTAAAATTTGGCTGAAACTTGCCTGATATGAAATATGAATGACAGTTAATGTGGCAACGTGCTTCTATAGCAACAAGGCCACCACTTGCTTGTAAGCGTCCCAACACTTCACACCCCCACTTATCCTTTCGTTTCTCACATGACATGGTGTTTTGAATTTCTGTGGTCATCAGTTGTCTGTATTGATCGATTACTTTATGACAGCACAAGCAACGTTTTCTTGCCAATGAAATGGAACAATTTGTGATCTTAGAAATTAGCTATGATGAGTACACTGACCGTACACTGTCGGTGGGAAGATGAGATCAAACTAAACAAAGGAACGAATATACGAATAGATTTTATCCGAATGTAATCTCCAACTTCTAAAGCGCCACTCGAAGGTCCAGAACAGGGCACCAGTCTATTCACGAGCGCTTACTGAGCTTAAGAATGGCCATTCTAAATGGGCTTAGGGTCGCAGGTTTCTCTTTGCACAGGAAGAGGTATTGGCAAGATTCGTGCACGGTGCAGTAGCAATACACATTTAGCCAGTCATTGTACATGTCCGAATTTAGATGCGACGACCTAGAATTGACGCGACAGTCACTTTGGATGGCATCATGAAATTTCTGTCTGAAGATGTCCATCCAACCTGGTCTCCGCCTATTGGCGATTTGTCTTCTTGGCTTGACCCGCTCGAAGTCTTCTGATGTCATTTGAATAGAGGCAACCTGTCTCCTGCAAATGTTAATCTCCAACTTCTAAAGCGCCACTCGAAGGTCCAGAACAGGGCACCAGTCTATTCATGAGCGCTTACTGAGCTTAAGAATGGCCATTCTAAATGGGCTTAGGGTCGCAGGTTTCTCTTTGCACAGGAAGAGGTATTGGCAAGATTCGTGCACGGTGCAGTAGCAATACACATTTAGCCAGTCATTGTACATGTCCGAATTTAGATGCGACGACCTAGAATTGACACGACCGTCACTTTGGATGGTATCATGAAATTTCTGTCTGAAGATGTCCATCCAACCTGGTCTCCGCCTATTGGCGATTTGTCTTCTTGGCTTGACCCACTCGAAGTCTTCTGATGTCATTTGAATAGAGGCAGCCTATCTCCTGCAAATGCACACAGAAATTCATTGGTGGTTTTTGATTTAGTAAAATTTGGCTGAGACTTGCCTGATATGAAATATGAATGACAGTTAATGTGGTAACGTGCTTCTATAGCAACAAGGCCACCACTTGCTTGTAAGCGTCCCAACACTTCACACCCCACTTATCCTTTCGTTTCTCACATGACATGGTGTTTTGAATTTCTGTGGTCATCATTGTCTGTATTGATCGATTACTTTATGACAGCACAAACAACTTTTTTCTTGCCAATGAAATGGAACAATTTGTGATCTTAGAAATTAGCTATGATGAGTACACTGACCGTACACTGTCGGTGGGAAGATGAGATCAAACTAAACAAAGGAACGAATATACGAGTAGATTTTATCCGAATGTAATCTCCAACTTCTAAAGCGCCACTCGAAGGTCCAGAACACGGCACCAGACTATTCACAAGCACTTGGCGAGCTTTAAAATACATGTCCATTCTAAATGGGCTTACGGTCGCAGGCTTCTCTTTCCGCGGGAGGAGATACTGGCAAGATTCGTGCACAGTGCAGTAACAGTACACATTTAGCCAGTCATTGTAAGCGACCGAGTTTAAATGGGAAGACCTAGAATTGATCAGACAGTCCCTGTCAATGGCATCCATGAATTTCTTTCTGAAGAAATCCATCCAACCTGGTCTCAGCCTTTGGGGGATTCTTCTTCTGGGCTTGACCAGTTTGAACTCCTCGTTGGTAACGTCAAAAGAGGCAACCTGTGTCCTGCAAATGCACACAGAAATGGTAATGATTACACTCACTTCAGCAACTTGAGGCCTACTATGCCTGAAACTATTGACCATTCCCGATATTATGACCACATTTGTTCATAAAGATATTAAAAATATCGCAACTCAATAAACTGAAGATCTGTGAAGTATTCCATGGTACATTCCAAACTGGTAAACTCCTGTCAAAATTATGGAGTAGGCCTACGCAGCTGTGTGTATGAAGATGCACCTTTCAAGTAACTCACACAAGTGTTGCATGTAAAGTGTTTTCCATCTGTAGCCTTTGAAATCCTTGAGTAATTGATTCCATCTTCTCCTTAACTATCTCTGCTGATGCATCTTTTGCCGTTTGTATCCATTCCTCCTTTATAGGGGTAACAATGACTTGATGATAAGGTTAATTGTCGGTTTGAACGCCTCGATGATTTTTTCTTGGAGTGCTTCAATTAGCTTGCTGTCTATTAACTGTCTCGAGTAAATCCTCCTGCTTTGATTTATCCGTTGCCATGTTGATTGACGAAATTGCAGGTTTACTCCTGTGTCAATTTTAAACTAGGTTTGTAATGGGCCTCGGTCCCGTAATTCTCCCTGGTTAATTTATTTCCTGATCCAGTAACCAGTCCAAGTTAACTTACTTTTTGAGAAATTAGCGTATATCCTTTTTTCCGTAAGCGTGATAGTTCCTCTTATATGGTTATTAAGCACACTTTGTGTTTACAGCAAGTTTATTCATGGTTTAACGCATGACGTCGTTCGGATAACATCGGTACATGGCCCATCCATTTTGTTAATCCACGCCTTCCCCAACAGTTTCCAATCGAGTTCAAGTTCAGGTTAAATTTATTTATTCTTTACGAATTTTAACGCTTCTTCGTGTACTTCGAGAACTTTATTCGTCTTCACACCCAGTTATTTTCCATCGTTAGAGTCTAGAGAGACAGAATATTTCGCAAATATTTACAGGCTGACTAGCATTCGCTTACTATCGTCGTTTAACTTGAGGGTTCCTTGCCGGAGTTGACAGAAACTTGGACGGAGTTTTTGCTGCTAATGTTTCTCCTCCTCTTGAATGATGGGGGGTTCTTGAATGATGGGGCGTTGTCAGTCCTGCTGTTGCTGCCGTCCTTTTCACACTTTCATTCTCAACCCCCTGCAGCTGGACAGCGAAGTTCATTGAAGTTACCGTCTCGTCGACGTGTTCCTTACGCGGTGCCACTTGAATGACCATCACTGTCTTTGAACCACCACCTCATCGGTGTCTTGGCTCTCGATGTCCCTCCTCGGACTGGTGTTTTTCCAAGCGCTGGCGTTCGTACTTCATTTGGTGAGAACAGCCCTGCTGCTACCACTGTCCTTTTCTTAGTTTGACCTTGAGCAGCTTGCATTTGCTCCGCAAAGTTTAAAGTACTTAGTGTCTCTGTAACATGGAGTTTTTCCATCTCCCCCTTTAAAAAAGACAAACGATAAGCTAATAACCAGAGAGGGAAAGGCTAGGTTGAATCACTCTGAAGGTCATCTCAAATGTCATTCCAAGTGTTTTGCACAGCAAATACTGTTTTAAAAATGTTCCTTGTTGTATGGATTTAAAAGAAATAGGGTATTTCAGACATCCCTGTGATTCACCCCGAGATTACCAATGCCCCAAGGCAAGTCAGTCTTAAGGTAACATACCTATCTACCTCACTAAATATTAAGGTACCATACCTTATTTGTAGGATGTCTTAGGTACCTCTAGTCGTCATCTTAAAGGACTCCATCCTACTTCTAATTTTCATCTTGAGGTACTCTACCATACCAATGGTAACCATCTTAAAGGACTTTTCGCTACTTCTGTCATCCTCCGAGCACCCTACCCTACCTCTAGTTGTCATCTGAAGGCATTCTACACTGATCTTACCAAGGCTGTCTGTAGCAGGTACGTCGGTTTGTTGTCTCGATATGGAACGTGCTTTGACTTCGTTTTCAGAGCCTGAATGACAGAGGAGAGTGCAGAGAGCGAGGTGTTGATACACTGTGCTTCTTTTAATGCCTCTCCCTGAGTGCCCGACTTGTTTACCTTTTCGGAGCCGGCCAGGTCGACCAAGTTCACTTTCCCTATAACATTCAAATCGTATACATACACAGAATCTTCCACAAACGACGTATTGTACAAACACAGACCGTGCAAGAAACAGTTCTGTTGTAGTTATAATTGTAATTGTACTTGCAAATTCAAATAGTTTTAGGTCATTTGTGATTAGATAAATGTGTCTGTAATTCATAGGTTTCATCTGCTAAAATATGCATATTAAATTAGGCGCGAATCAACACATTGTGGTATTGTGTTTGTGGTGTACAAACACAACTTACACACGTAACGAGTGATGTAGTCACACAAGATAGTCGACTTAAAATCACTCTGAATAGTGAACTGAGTTCCTGCAAAGCTTTGGTCTCTTCAACTTACTTTCAGGAGGTTCAGCATCATCTTGGACATCATGGTCGTCCTATCCATCCTTGTATCATCATTCTGTGCCTTAGTCTTCTGCATCGAGTTCGAACGGGTAGTAGCGGGCATCAGATCATCAATGCTGATTAGCATAAGCAGTTTTCAAAAGGCTGGTTTGAACTCTGCCAAATCACGTGCCATGCTGGTTGCATCCTCTAAAATATCAACAAGGATAAAACTTTTAAGACCTCGATGGTCAGCTTACAAAATACTTAGTTTACCTCTTCTTGTGTTGACGATTCGTGAAAGACCTTGTCGGATAAACTCTGTCGAGATTGAATTTCAATTGTAATTGCAAGTAGTAACTTATAAAGTGCCAGTATCTAATGCACAAAGCATCAACCGATGGCGAACCAACCTCTTTAAGATGCTCCGAGCTAGAACAATACGATAGGATAACTGTACTTGAAATTACCCGTACTCCGAAGTTAGGAAGCACACACGACCATACGAAAGAACATCGATTACGCAGAACAATTAAAGTTGAGTCTATAAAGTTTTGAAAAATAAACAAAAATCATTAACTTCAAGGATTCATTCCTTCTCTTGTCGGAGTCTTTGCTCTTGATGTCCCTTCTCGGACCGGTGTTCTTCCAATTGCAGGTGTTCATACTGGATTTGGTGAGAACAGTCCTGGTACTACCGCTGTCCTTTTGTTATTTGGTGCTTCGACAGCTTGCAACTGCATTGCAAAGTATAGGGCACTCACAGTCTCGGCAACGTGGTCCTGAGTGGTCGTCCTATCCATCCTCGTATCATCATTCTGTGACTCGGTCTTCTGCATCGAATTCGAATTCGTCAAAGACCTTGTCGGAGTGGAAGCTCTGTGTCCTATCTTTATTTTCTACAGTTACTGTGGAGTCATACAAATTGCAGATTTTCAGTAGTTGCATGTTCAGTGTGTCTAGCTGGTCCGACAACAGGAATCGAAGTATAAAGAACTGCATTTCATGCATCCTCGTTGTGAAAGTTCTTTCTTGCTCAGGGGTTAACTGGGGTGTTAACAACACAATCTGATATTTGTTTTGAGCCTCTTGACAATAATGGAATTGATCAAGTTCATTTATGAAGGTGTGTCGTTATGCTCTGGATGTGATTCAATGAGACGTTGAGCCTGCTCATTGCGTGTTTCAATTAGTAGCTCCAAATCAATCAGAAACGAAAACTTTTCTGCGATATTTGTGTACACTGTGGCTGTTTTTTGTAAGTTCGCAGATAGAACATCAATGGTAGGCATAAATGTATAAACTAAGAACAGACTGTTTTATTTCAAACGCGTTGAGTTTGCAAGACACAACTTTACTGAGCAACGTCTAACAGTACAATCTCCCTTCTTCTACGCCTCTTCTTTATATCTCGTTCCTTGCACTCGTTTTACAAGGAGCATCCTGACAGTAGGACTCGTTTATATATATCGCAACAGGTAGGAGTGTCCAGACAGACAATGTTCAGAGTCTAGTTCACCTTGACTTTACCAGATTAAACCTACCCCCTAACGAGTAGTCATAACAATTGTTAGGTACCCTTATAATTTAAAGAAAATAGTTCGGTCTAGAGGTATGATTTTGCAGTTTTATTTACAGAAACAAAATGTACACCGTATCTACCTTTCAAAGCGGTACTCGTCCGTTCCTTAAAGAAGTGGCAGTCACACAAATCCTCTTCATGAAAGAAGAGCACACCTAGGGTGTAAGCCTAAGGCTATCCTATGCAAAATATAATTACAGCTTGAGACTTGGTGTAAATCTTAAATACATAGAAAAGACGTCGTCAGTTCATGAAGTTCACATCAAGCTTAACCTTCCCTCTCGAAACCTCTTTATATAGCCCAGACCCCCCCCCCCCAAGGGAACTGGTCGAGCGTAACGAGGTATCCGAGAGTATAATATGTATGAGACAAGAGGTATGCATGTAGCACAATATATATATCATATAAAGCAATGTTTAGGTAACTCTCAAAAGCACATACTTTAATAAAATGAATTACATTTAGACATGCAGGCAGTATAACACAGGACAAATACAAGCGAAGTGAGATCAACTTTTTTGATAACTGACCCTGATTTTTAACTCCTGTCATATTGTTGACGGTGTCGACGTTGACGGTCAGGATGGAGTGTGATCTTGACGATGTCACGTTCATAGTTGTAGCCGCAGTCTTCCTATTTCTATTCCTATTCAAATCATACACATACTTTCATAAAATGAATTACATTTAGACATGCAGGCATCCTCACAGGACAAATACAAGCGAAGTGAGATCAACTTTTTTGATAACTGACCCTGATTTTTAACTCCTGTCATATTGTTGACGGTGTCCACGTTGACGGTCAGGATGGAGTGTGATCTTGAAGAAGTAATATTCATTTTAGTTGCCGACGTCTTCCGAAAGCTTATGTCAGTTTCTACACAAGCCCTGCCATTGTTTCCAAGTCATCTATAACAATTTGAAAATTATTTGCTTCATCTTCATCAGTCTCCGTGTCATTTTCATCTGTAAGCAGTTAGACCATTTTTCTGACACGAACACAACTTGGTGCTGTAAGGAATTTTTGACGACATTTGTCTCATGTGCAGTGCCAATAGCATCCGTTGGTGCTCCAATCAGCAACACGTCTCTCATTTTCTTCACTGGATAAATGGAAGCAGTATAATGTAGGATCTAAAGGCACTGGTGCAACAGACAAAAAGTTATGTTTTTGTCTTGCTGTGCACTTGTCACTTTTGGCACTCTTTTAGCACCTTTAACAGCCAACACTTTTGGCAGGTTAATCAGAACAGTTGGCAAACCGGATTCATTGCAGTTGTATATTCTACTTGGTGAGAACTTATACTTTTGGATGACTTCAAACAACACATTAAAAACTGATCCACCTGGAGTTTGTTGAGCCCCATCATTCTTCCCAAACTTGTTGCTTCTGGGGCACGAACACGCAAATTAGGATGACGATGAAGAAATAAGTTCATTTTTTCTGCCAGTTCATAGAGAAAGGCGAAGTTTTGTTGCCGAGTCATGCCGAATCCCCGAACGCTCATTTCGATTGCGTATTCGCACAAATCTTCCTCAAGTACATATGGGAACACCGGAACAGTTGTCGAAATCGTCCACCATGAAGGTCATTGGTTCGCTTCAGATAGCGACGAAACGTTGTCTCAGGAATATTGTAAGCCTGACTAGCTTCACTTGGCTGCTTGATGACCAATTTTTGTCCAGTCCATGATCGGTTTTTGTTTGTAATTTCGAACCATAGAGATAACTGAAACTTTTGTTGACTCCAAGTGATGCAGCAATTTCGTGGACTAGAATTACTATTAAATTTTCTCCAATGCCAGACGTTATCCATAATTCGCCTATATTCAGTTTAGCAAAAGATGATCCTGCCAAAACAGAAACATCTGTGTCAACCATCCGAAGAGCTACCCCCATTTGCGGTATCCTATGTCGCTGGGAACAATTTAATAGGAATTTCTCATGGTACTGAATTTGCTAGGAGTTCAGTCTTATTTTCATCAACCCTGAGAAACTCTAACCAGTTCTTACGTAATTTAATATTTTTAGAAACATGCATTCTCGTGCCATGCCTCTGCTTCTCTCTTGTAGCAGACTTCAGACTATCAGAAACATAAGTACAAAAAACTATATCAATTCGATTAGCATCTAGTATGAAAGTTTATAGATACGGATAAACAACAATGTCAGCATAGTCCTGTTAGGTCTTGCAAACTTGAGGTCTCAATATCTGTACTATAGCTGCCCCATCAAAAATCACTACTTCAACATCAGGAATAGATTTTACTGCCACAGTGCTCAGCGGCATAAACTTGTCAAAAATATTGAGGGTCCATTGCCTTCCCGTCCCCGTTCCTCCTCTGTTCTCCCGAGGGCCCGGCTGCCAGCGGTTTTCCTGCATTTTAGGGCCTGCAATGATTGTGTAATTGTATGGGTTGCATCGCATTCTAGAAACTGACATTGGACGAAAATGCTGCTAAACATGGATGCTGCAGTTGCTCCCTCCCCTTCCCTAACTCCTCACCTTGGCCACAATCTAGTGTGGCCATCAGTCGGATCATGAACCTGCCTGAAACCATACAAACACATGCCAGTAAAAGTTTGAATGCAATACCGAAGATGTTCTACAAAATGCGGGATATCTTGACGGAAGACAGAATGGTCTTGACGCCTTTGAGTCGGAGTCTTGGAAGTCTGTGAACCAAGTCGGCCGCTTTAGGGATTCCCGTATTAAAATAATAAGATCCTTCATTTGATTCATAGCATCATGACTCTGTGGAATGGCAGACACCGAGTCCTGAAATGCCAGGCTCGGTGAATGGCTTATGCGGTGCACATAGAGTGCCTTTGGTTCAATGTCAGAAATTCGTTTTTTAGTCCTGATATGTTGCCTGCAGTTCACTAGGGACAGTTCAAATCGTGTGAGAACATCGTCGGTCAACTTGTACAGGGTGCCTGCATCTTTGACTGCAGTTCCATAGAAACCAACAAATGTTTCATTCACGATCAAGTCATTGGAAATATGACGAAAGCAGAAGCTGACTTGTTCCTTAATACTTGCGTCAGTTGACTCGTCCAACATAATTGCAAAATATTTTCTTCAATTATTCCTGTTTATAACTATGCAACAGCGACAGTGCGGTGTCTTGAATGAGTTCATTTTGAACAGCATTAGATATCCACTTGTAGCTACTTCTGGCTAGCCAAGACATTAGCTTGACGGAGTCATTAGCACGCAAATTGAGCAGGTTATCAAAATTGCCAGTTGCATCCGTATGTCCTCTGATTGTGAGGCTTTGTGTATACAGAAAATGCAAGGATGTAGCAATAGTGTATGAGGCTGTTCTCACCAACTGACATTCTTGCTGGTGTGCAGTTGACAACAATCCAGCTACCTTTGTACCATTGCTCCTGTGCGCTATCTTCACTTTTGCTTCTTGGTGACATTATGATACATCATGCTTTTCAAATTTAGACCGTGCATTCTTCGAGTTGCTGTAGCCATCGTATATGAAATTGCATTCTTTCAATTGCTGTAGCCATCGTTTTTTTTTTTAGAAAAGAAAGAGATCCGAGTTAGCACATTCCTGACAGATTTTGAAGGAAACTTTATTCTGCCATTCGGCATTAAGAACCCATCGATACTTTGTTTTCCATGTGAATTGAAATTTTCTCCTAGTTTTGTCTGTGCACCTGCAGGATAGCTATATAGTGTTGGCTCCCGTGGATTGCAAACAGCCTCTGATATAACGGATGGCAGATCAGATTCAGCTACAAAGAATGAAAAGCGCAGATCAGAACGTTGTTTGTCAGGCATGTTGTTGTGGATTGGATTGTGTCGGTTGAGCGACTGGGGCCATGGGGTATTATGAATATACAACATATAAATTGGAAAACAAAATCATCACTTGGGTAAATGTTCCCTCATACATCCAACCTTCCGAATCCATTTTCCGTTCCCAGATTCTCTGTTCGCAGCCAGAAACCGCAGGTATCGAGACAAGTTCGGTGTGTGTGCCTGTCCATACGAAAAAGATGTCATCAGGAAATCTGCAATAGAACTTAGGTTTCATATGAAAACGGTTTTTGTTGCATCCCCTCCTGCCATGTTATAGTCTGTTTTGAATGAGCTGAGCCTTTTAGGTCTTAACACTTGTGATTTGAGTACTTCTCAAATGGTATTGAAGACATGCATGGATTTCTTCATAATCTCTGCAAGTAACTTCCCACAGACCTAATTGATGTTAGAGCACATAGGAATAAGTTAAGCCATTAGCCAGTGATTGATGTTCATGGTTTGCATAGTGGTTCAGTATACAGTATTTAAATTACTGAGTCAATCATAACAGTTATTGAACACATAACTGGCTGTTTAAATTTCGAGTTGAGACTCCGGCAGAAGTTTCTAAATAATGGACTGTCTGTCATAGACAACAGACTCCTCCACAAAACCTGTCCAACAGGGCCCGCTCATGATTTTCGTGCTCCACCGAAGTGAAACCCCATGTTGTGATTTTTCGGTTGATGCACTCCGTTATTAATGTCTGACTGACTTTTGTCATTTCACTTTCTTCTTTTCACATTCTGTATAATTATCCCGTGACGATGCTGCAAGTTAAGTTTTAAGTTCGTGATGTTATTTTCTGGGATTGAAACTCCACATTCAGCCATTTTTTTCCATGTCTGGTTGGCAACTAAAGAAATCCCACACCGCACATTCCCTTTTATGACCAGCGAACAATCTTGATAAACTCGTTGAAAGGAACGAAAACTAAAGAAATCCCACACCGCACATTCCCTTTTATGACCAGCGAACAATCTTGATAAACTCGTTGAAAGGAACGAAACTTTCAGATTTTTCTTTCAGCCTCTCAGGCACATAGAATGTTTGGAAACATTACATGAAAAGCTAGAGTTCACGAGTTTGGCTACGAAATTCACGTCTTGTGCGGATGTGTGCGTCAAATTCAATGGGAATTTTAAACATACTTTTGGACAGAAGGTGACAGTAAAATTAGGGCCAATAGACAAAAGTTTAATAGTTCTAGAAATTATTATACTTCCTATTCCTATTCACTTCTGAAGGTCTTAATTTCAATTTTTATTCTATTCTCGTTCTTAAAATAATTTTTATTCCACTTCTACTGCACAAAAATCAAATAATTATTATGCTTATTCTACTGCTTATTCACGAAAATATCAGTCTGCAACCTTGCGATCAGTTCCAGTCTTGGTGATAGGTGGTCTAGTCTGACCCCTGGCAGGACTGCCAGTTGCTAGTTATCCAGGAAATGGGTCTGATCAACTGGTCTCGTTTTGGTGTTTCATCTCCCTGTCGTGTGGTTGAATGGTCGCAACAGGCGTTCGGTCGTGGTCTCGTTTCTTTGTGGTTGGCTTGGAGGAATTGGTTGGTCTTCCATCATGTCAACTTCTGTAATTTAGTGTGAGGAGCGCATCTGTGTTGTGTGATGGGGACTCGGTGGGGGGTGTTCGTGCGTCAGGAGGCGGTGCTTTCCATCTGGGTGGTGTTTTACGACGAGTTGAGGTGGATGCGGGGTCAGTTTCATCCACCTCTGTGTGGGGTGCTGTTTTGTCCAGCACCTCCCCTCCCCCTCACTCTCCTCCTCCCTCTCCATCTCCCTCTCCCTCTCCATCTCCCCATCCATCCATCCATCTCCCCATCCATCCATCCATCTCCCCATCCATCCATCCATCCATAGCCATACAGAAATAGGGTTTATATACATACACACAGGTTTATACACCTTCTACTATGGACGCATACTATATATATATATATAAAGTTATCTATGGGGCGTACGTGCAGGTATATAATTTATGTATATGGGTAGAGGGATATGAACTATTTGGAATTGGAATCCGCAAATAATGGCTTATACTATCGGGTATCCGGAATCGGCCAAGAAACCAAAATCTGTTTTGCCCTATAGTTTGGCAATATATTTTCTACAATCACTACATCTGAATACCTGATGCCTTTGGGTAACTCGTCCATCCACATTTGTAAGGTCAGTGTACAGCCAGCCAACCACCATATCGGAAGAAAAGCTACAAAACGGAAAACTTACCCATATGAACTCTCGCCCATCATAATTGCTCAGAATATTTGCGTTGTGGTAAACAATCCCATATGATGTTACACAGACACCTTGGTACCATATTCCAGATCACGGGACCCCTACAAGGCATTAGAATTTTCGGATGTTAGTTCTGGAATAGGCCGATCTTAAGTTAGCAGCATTCCTTGTAGCATGGGCGTGTACCTGGGAATTCCTAATATCCACTTGTAGCTTTCTTAGCTTTCTTCTGGCTCGCCAAGACATTAACTCGGGGAGTCATTAGCACGCAAATTGAGCAGGTTATCAAAATTGCCAGTTGCATCCGTATGTCCTCTGATTGTGAGGCTTTGTTTATACAGAAAATGCAAGGATGTAGCAATAGTGTATGAGGCTGTTCTCACCAACTGACATTCTTGCTGGTGTGCAGTTGACAACAATCCAGCTTCCTTTATATTGCTCCTGTGTGCTATCTTCACTTTTGCTTCTTGGTGACATTATGATACATCATGCTTTGCAAATTTAGACCGTGCATTCTTCGAGTTGCTGTAGCCATCGTATATGAAAGTGCATTCTTTCAATTGCTGTAACCATCGTCTTTTCTTTGTTGAGAAAAGAAAGAGATCGGAGTTAGCACATCCCTGACAGATTTTGAAGGAAACTTTATTCTGCCATTCGGCATTAAGAACCCATCGATACTTGTTTTCCATGTGAATTGAAATTTTCTCCTAGTTTTGTCTGTGCACCTGCAGGATAGCTATATAGTGTTGGCTCCCGTGGATTGCAAACAGCCTCTGATATAACGGAAGGCAGATCAGATTCAGCTACAAAGAATGAAAAGCGCAGATCAGAACGTTGTTCGTCAGGCATGTGGTGGTGGATTTGATTGTATCGGTTGAGGGACTGGGGCCATGGGGTATTGCGAGTAATACACCATATAAATTGGTATAAAACAAAATCGTCACTTGGGTAAATTTGGATTTTTAACAAATCATCTAAATCTGCTTCTATCTAGTTGTTTTCTCCCTCATACATCCAACATTCCGAATCCATTTTCCGTTCCCAGATTCTCCATTTGCAGCCCAGAGCCGCAGGTAATAAGACAAGTACGGCGTGTGTACCCGTCCATACGAAAAAGATGTCATCAGGAAATCTGCAATAGAACTTAGGCTTCATATGAAAACTGTTTTTATTGCATCCCCTCCTTCTGCCATGTTATAGTCTGGTTTTGGTGCCTTCCGTCTGCGTGGTGTTTTACGACGAGTTGAGATGGATGCAGGGTCGGTTTCATCCACATCTGTGTGGGCTGCTGTTTTGTCCGGCTGTGCCACGGTCATTAGGGTGGAGTGAACGTATTAGGCACATTTCCCAAAATTACAATTCTTTTCGTCCTGGTGTGGAAAATTTGTGTTTCAGTGTTAATTATAACATGTTGAATTATTATAAATGTAAAATTAGTTTTTATGCTGCCCCAGCACAACTCAAGTTCTACGCGTTTCAGGCTTGGAAATTACTAAGCGTAATATTGCTAAATGCAATTTGTTGCTCTTCTATGAAGCAGTTAATTGAATCGAAACTCAGACTTGGTGTTAAATGTTTTCATCAATTTCCATGATGCAATTCTTGCACGAATAAATCCATCTCTTTCCACGGTACCGCATACCTCTCTCCTCTTCAGTTCCGTAGACGCTTGAAAACCTTTCTTTTTGCCGGTTTTGGCAGTGATGCGGGTCGACAGCGCCGCTGATTTGAGTGGCGCTATATAAATGTTCAATTACAATTAACTATTTTTCTGGGTTTTAACACATTTTCCCTTATCATCTGCACTTTACGGGAACCAGGAGGTATAACTAAAATGGCTTGACGATACAGCAAGACATCTTGGATGATTAACCCCCTATCCGCCTGAATAACGGTCTTGCTGGAGTTGATGTGCATGACGTTGCTCGGCATGGTCTTCTTGTTCTTGTTCTTCCTGGAGCATACTAATATATCAGTAGTATGCCTGGAACAGTGTGGAGTAGAACAGACTAGAAACTAAATACCTCATTTCACTAATGGAGGCAGCAGATTGCACAGAGCTGGAGTTATGATTAAGATATCATCAAACAATGGAGCAAAACTGAACTGTTTGAAACCATTTCAGTCTGTTTATCGCACTTTCTACGTGGATGCGGGCACTAGCTATTTTTCGGGTCGTTAACACATTTTCCCTTGACATCTGCACTTTACCGAAACCAGAAGGAACGAAACAGCAAGTCATCTTGAATTGTGAACCCCCTATCCGCCAGAATAACGTCCGCAGGACCAATAAGGTCAAGCATTCCAAACTGCTGTTCAATAAAGCAGTCTGTTGCACAACCCCTCCAGGCCGGAGAAATAAACGAGATATGACCATTTGGAGCACTGGCAACAAGGTACTTGAGGGTGTTGTGGTGTGTTTATAGTCAGACCATGTGGCCGCTTGCAAACAAAGGTCTCCAGCGGCCCAGCTGATGAGCTCCACTCCGTCATTTAACAACCGCACACGTGCGATTTTACTGTGACACCGGTTTAATAATCATAACATCCATATATAGAAATTTACTTTAAACTATTGTCGAATAATCAATCCAAAATTTTTAATATTTGCGTCATAGCAACATCTGCTTGTGACCGCGTTGTTGCGCATGTTTGTGGTGTTCTTACTCTTGTTCTTGCTGGAGTTGTTGTGCATGACGTTACTCGGCATGGTGTTCTTGCTCCTGTTCTTGCTGGTCTCTTCGAGGCTTGACCCATATGAACATATTGTATTGTTTCTGCAAAGCGATGCTATTGACTCCTTGACATGGTTCTCGCCTGAGGCCACGTGAACAACCAGGAGCATTTTGCTGTTCCTGTTCTTTCCAACAACAACAACAATTTGGCCACCCAAGGTTTGTGAAAAAAACTGAGCAATGCCTGCCCAACAAAGTAATCTGATAAAAATTCACTGAAGTTACGATGTGCACTGTGCCAAATAACACAGCACAGCATAACGTAACTGAGAGTAGTCTAGTTGATTACAGTCGTGATGGCGTTCTTGGGTTTTTTGCTCCTGTTCTTCATGGAGTTCTTGTCCATGAAGTTGTTCTGTATTCTGTTCTTTGTTCTTTTCTTCCTTTTAACTACGTAAACTTGAACCACGCACCTGAAGAAATTCCATTTCAAACACTCGACTGACACTCCATCCGAGCCGTTTAACCAATTCCGAATACCTTAACTCTGGCGCAAACAAACCACAAGCAGATGCAACACGCCACACACCACAAAACCAATTTGCACTAGACAGTCCTCGCGTACCAACGACAACGCCTATGTCCAAACCATATACCAAGTTGCCAAATCTCCTGTAGTCACCTCTTAACCGTCCACCTTTCAAATACTGTCCTGTTACGGTGTCCACATCAAAAACTACAGCTACGAATACTTTCCGACAGTCCACCTGACACCGCTTCGTAATAACCAACAGCACCTGACACCGCTTCGTAATAACCAACAGCACCTCGTGAAGAGAAATCTGATGTCCACTAAAAGAACAGCAGTCTATTTACAATGGGTTCTATTGCTGCGTGCGAATGATAATAAAAGAGAAATAATCTTCACTACCGTAGGCAAAGAATGTTGGTATTTTGTTTTATCTTCTTTTCCTTCAACTAAACTGAACGTTACTTGTGAAACTTATACACGAGATTATCCGGGCCTGAACCGATATCCCGGATATGCTCTCGGCGCGCCACGACTACAGCACGCACAACGCCTGTTCCATATCCTGACCACGGCAGCTGGGAATTTCGATGCGAAGCTTCCTCTTCCAGTCAGACGGTCGTCCACTGGTCCTTTCTTGTGACGGTGGCCCTGTGGCGGACCGTGGAGCAACAAGGATCGAAAATCGAGTTGTCCTGGCAATGCAGACCTTCCCGCGTGTGTTTTGGACAAGTTGGTGGATCCATACTGTTGCCGGCTCCTCGACGTCTCCATCACTCGTCCTCTGCACACGCGAAAAGGACCGTAGACCGCAGTTGGAACAGCTGACCGTGAGGATTGTCTGGAATATCTGAGACCGACCTTGACTGGTCGACTGACCATCAGACTGAGACGTAGACAGATATGTGGCACTACACACCCCAGAGACGTCTGCGACTCGCACCGACCGGTTCACCAACCAGTTGACAGTCCAGCTCCATCACAATTAAGCTGCTCCAGTCGATCACACAGTTCTCCGTTCTCGCAAACTGTCATGTATCCAGACCCACACCGTTGCTCACGATCCTTGACGACTACAGACACAATCGCCTTCCGACCTCCATTTGACGACGACACCATGCAACGGTATTCAGAACCGTAAGCGGGCCCCAATTTATTACATGTTCTATTATAATTATAACCTGAGGTCCGATGTTTTAAGGACACGAAAAAGGTCGAGTTTTTCACTATTTGTTCACAACTTAAGAAGTCTCTGTTCTTTTCAGTAGAAACAGATCAGACTACACTAACCAACCCTGACGAACAGCTGCAGCACTCCAATGACAATGCCCCCTAAGGTAGTTTCTTACTCTGATTCCTACAAGCCTCTTGCACCAGGATGGTTCGTTAGGTTCGTGCCACATGTCTCGCCCATGACGAATACATATCTCGGTCCTATTGAATACCATACACTTCTTCCATCCATTCAAGAACAGATAAAAGAGATGTGTAACAACATATATAAATATATATATATACATGTTGACATGTATGTATTTGTATATCTCTTGAAGCCTAAGCTTAAACTGACTCTTGGCAACCCTGACGACGTCTAAAGATAAAAAGACTAACCCACACGCTGACCCTAACCGACCCTCGCGATGCTTGACCCGACACATCCCTAACCCTCACGATGCAGCCGCAAGAAATTAATAACCAAAGACAGGAAATGGCTGGGTTGAATCACTCTATAGGTCATTTCAAAGGTCATTCTAAGTGTTTTGCACAACAAATATTGTTTTAAAATTTTTTCTTGCTGCATAGATTTTACAGAAAATAAATATTTTATCTATGTGTTAAATTAAATATTTATATTATAATTAAATATTAAATTAACTATTTCAGACATCCCTGTGTACCCTACCTATCTCTACTCTACATCTTAAGGTACCGTACCCTACTTCTATTGACTGTCTTGGGTACCTCTAGTCGTCATCACTTCTAATTGTCATCTTGAGGTACTTTACCACACCATTATTTGCCATCTTAAGAGACTCTACACTACTTGTGTCATCTTAATGGTACCCTTACCTACCTCTAGTTGTCATCTTAAGGCATCCTACCATGATTTTTCCTAGACTGTCCTGCAGAAGGTGGTGAGTAGATTGTTCCTGTACAGACTGTCCTGTGTTTTTGTCTTGCTCAGCGCTTGTCACTTTTGGCACTCTTTTAGCACCTTTAGCAGCCAGCACTTTTGGCAAGTTCATCAGAACAGTTAGCAAACTGGATTCTTTGCAGTTGTATATTGTACTTGGTGAGAACTTCTACTTTTGGATGGCTTCAAACAACACATTAAAAACTGATCCACCTGGGGTTTGTTGAGCCCCATCATTCTTCCCAAACTTGTCGCTTCTGGGGCACGAACACGCAAATTAGGATGACAATGAAGAAATAAGTTCATTTTTTCTGCCAGTTCATAGAGAATGGTGAATAAATCGTCCACCATGATAGACATTGGTTCGCTTCAGATAGCGACAAAACGTTGTCTCAGGAATATTTTAAGACTGACTAGCTTCACTTGGCTGCTTGATGACCAATTTTTGTGCGGTCCATGATCGGTTTTTACCACAGTATAATTTTTTATGACTCTAAGAGATAAGTGAAAAACTTTCGATTTGTTGACTCCAAGTGATGCAGCAACACATCGTAGACCATTTTTCCAACACGAACACAACTGGGTGCTGCAAGAAATTTTCGATAACATTTTGCACTTGTATTTAAAGTATCATCCGGTGCAGCTTTGGTATTTGTTGGTATTGGAACACATACATTATTCTCATTCTTCAACCCCAATCTTTGGGATTCAACTGCTTGTCCATTAAGTACTTCCATTAAATGACTTGCAAGAGAACATGTAAGATATGGTATTGTGCCACATTTTCAGTTGGAGGAAGTCACTCAGGATTTGGAGGTGTCTTACTTGCAGCTTGCTGAGCACATATGAAAGATTTCGTAATTGGTTTAGCGTATAATTATTCCGGCCATCATTAGTTTTAACCCAGCTTCAACAACTTCCTGACGTGAAGCACTTGCTCATCTAATTATTTCTGTTTGAAGCTCGTTGTCCTTTTTCTTTTCCCATGACAAAAAAACGAAGTTGTATTGCATCCACTTAGGGCGTGCACAACTAGCAAAGTCTGTCGAGCAGCTTTTCCACCAATTGTGTCGCGAACGCAACACACAGATGTGATTGCAGCACATGCAGAACGACTTTGAGTAATTTCTGACAACATAAAGATGTCTGAGAATTCTGATTTAAAATGATGAAGCAATAAAACCAATATATCCGTGTCGTCAGCAACAAGAGTCACGGCTACTTGTTGGCTAGCGAAATAGAGAGCACAGCGAATTATCAAAATGTCAGCATCATCTTTTGCATCTCGCCATAATGTTTCTTAGCAAAATGCAAATATTGTTCAACAATGTCCAAATGTGTACCAGTATGACTCCAAACAGCTCGATATAATAAGCAGCCACCATAAATCACATATGTCAGCGTGAGATCAGACTGCAATGGTGTGTTTCTCAAACTCCGTCTAAGTTCTGTAGTTAATATTGCCTTATTTGTCGTATGCAAACCATTATACATTATCTGTGAATGGTTTTTAAGCTTACAGAACATCAGTATGTGCATGTATGGATTTGTATGAGCAGGGAATTGTGAGAAATCCACATAAATTACCAGTTCAGTGTGTCTTTCATTGTAGTCTTTGCCAATTTTTGACAAGTTATATCTATTGACTATTACATTGCAAAGAGATGTTGATCTTAGTCTGTTACTTTTGTGCATTGTTCAACTGCTGTAGTATAACCATGTTCAACAGTTTTCGATTGACGATAAAGCCAAATGAATTCTTTTATGCCCAGACCCATCCCACTTCTGAAGCACTCTGTCAAAATCTACATGTCCGTTCTCTTTGTATGTTGCAAGTGCCAATCCGTTCAGTCATTCTTTGGATGTTGTTGTAAGTGCAGATTTACTTGTATAGACTACGGGCGATGGAGTCCAGAGCAAAGCCCTGGAACTTCCGGAAGCTTTGAAATTTTGATCATTTTGTTGACAATCTGCTTCACAGACCATTGGCAAAATCGTTGTCACTGGCCATTCGAAGTTCCAGTATATAAAAAGCTTGCATCATACTGGCTATGCATAGGCTATGGGCAGGTGGAGCATGTAAGCCAATGTGTACTGTTGCATAAAACCACTCCAGTTGAGTCATGGTTTTGCCTCATTTCTAAGCAACCATAACAAATCTGCCATAACAGATCTAACTTGAATTCATCTAAAACGACTTGTGTGCGGTGTGGATGTCGTTAATCGGCTTGTACTTTATCAACGGCAGTGGAGACTCATTTGGTTGTACATAAATTAGCAAAGGGATACCATGGCCAATACGTTTCCTCAGAATTGCAATTCACAGACATTGAAATAATTCCCATTCAATGGAACATTCCCAGTCCATTCAGAGTTACCACATTATGATCACCATTATCGCCTGACCAATGGTGAACTTTGCAGATATTCCAGTGGAAGCTCAGTCTCAGGAATCTGAACAACCAACTGTTTGTATCGAGTCACCTCGTCATGGGATATTGAAAATCCTAAGCGCGATAGTGTAGTTAGCAACCACTTAGATGCCAGCAGATGATCTAAGGACACGCCAACTCCAAAAGTAACAGGCGCTATCAAAGATGGAGGCCTACTGGCCTGTACTATACTGTGGCCCAATGCAATCTGCTTCAATTCATCACAAAATTAAATTCTTCAAGAACAAATGCAACAGGGGTGGGACCCATTCTTCAGCAAGAGATCGATCACTAATGTTTGAAATTGAAGGATACTCTTCTATTTTGTATCCCATTTCACCTTGATAAGCTTAGCTGCAGCAGTAATGATGCGCTGACTTTCCTATTCAACATCTTTTCTCTGTCATCATACCATGTTTGTCATTTACAACACGAGCTGCCATGTTATGAAAAATTACATCCTTGCGACTACAGATATATGCAAAATATATGTGCTCTCTGTAGCATTTCAACATTAAAGTTTGTAAGTATCCATGTGTATACACACTATCGCGATCATCAACTGCCAGCTCCATCATTTTGTCGTGTGGTTCAGCAATAGTGTAAAGTTCATTGTCGGCATTTGCCATCCAATCGCATAAATTGTCAAAAATAGTCCTCATTACTAACTAGTTATTATAGCTTATCAATACCCTCCCAAGAAATTCTTTATCAAGGAATGTTCTCACAGTTTGTTCCTTTCTGAAAGATGTAGTTCTCTCGACTATTCGTCTGGTAGATTCGCAGTTCGGTTCACATATCCGCCAATTTCTTTCGATGTAAAGCTCGATCGTCCACCGTCCTCTTAGCTTCTCATGGATTGACGTCTCCCTCTTAGAGACAGAAGTTGCCGTCTGAGTGTAAGCCTTAATACTCCCAAAGCATGAATACGTCACTCGCAACGTAATCGCTTAAGTCCGTTTGACAATATCTTTCGAAATGTTGACTCCATATGGTGGAAAGTCACGTTTCGCAACAGTTTGTTTTGAAAGCGTTTCACTCGAATTTATGATCTCCACCGTCCAACGTGTCTGACTTATAACCTCGGTGGCAATGATCGTATTATAATCATATTGTGCCGACTAAGGATATCTCAATCACCTTAGCCCGGTGATTCTCGAGTTGATATTAATTACCAAGATCTCAAAAACTTTGAAGTTTGAAGTGTAACATCAAACTGAAACATCTCGACGCATTTGAGAATTATTGTGTGGTTTTGGGTGATCATGACAATCTTCCAACCAGGTCTCTTATCACCTGATCTTCCAACCAGGTCCCTTTACCACCTGATATTCCTTACCACCTGATCTTCCCACCAACATAAAATATTGAGTAAATGCAACATTCACCAGAGTTTCGTTCTGCACACTGTGGTTGGCCAGTCCTCCCCTTGCTGTCTCATTTGCCCACCGACAGTGTATGGTCAGTTTACTCTCGTTGAGTTGGCTAGGGGGTGCAGTTGGTGTATTCGAGGCCTGACCCACACGAACACCTTGAATCTTCTCCATAAAGTCCAGTGATCCCAACGATTCTTTGATGTCGCTCTCGCCAGAGGCCACGTGAACACGTCGTTGTGGTCTTCCTATGTATGCATCTTCGAAATAATCCCCCCCCTGCAGGTATGGGGTTAGAATAAGCCTGCTGTATCCTCCTGCATGTCGTAAAAGGCGACTAAAAGGAGGCAGCTTGTTTGCCGTGAGCTGCGGCCCGTGATGGTGGAGAAGAGGGTCCTGGTGATTGAGTGGTTGCCTTGCTGCGGCATGGTTGCTGCAACACATCACTTTGGCCTCGGATTCACCTAGACGGGAGGTCGGATTGGCCCGGTCCGACCTAATCGGCTGGTCATGCCTTGCCCTACAGTCTCTTCTTGCCTTGAAATATGTGTGATACCAACGCTTGATCTCCTTTTTTAAAATACTGTTTGCTAAAACTTTTCATAGAATATGTGTAATATTAAGAGACTGTAGAAGGCGGTGGCTTATGGGTCAATCGGGTTCAACCCGAGTATATCTCTTGCTGTAGCCCTGGTATCTGTGCACTTGAGCTCTGCTCGTGCCAACAGATATCCCCTTGTTGGACTCCGTGGTGGGTGGGGAACACGGGAGATGAATCTTTTATAAACACTTATGGCTACCTCAAACAAAAACAAACGACCCAAGGAAGACACTTCTGACGAAGAAGTTAACATAGTAGATCAATGGCCGAAATTTCTGGTTATTTCAGGAGAAAATGAACAGGCACATCAGCAGTTAGCGAAATTGTCCCCATTTATTGTTGGAAAAGCATTAACAGGCATGCTTGGGAAACCAGCAGCCCAGCGAATGCGATCTGGAAGCATCCTTGTCCAAACGGAAAGGAAAACCCAAGCTGAAAACATGCTGAAGATTACAAGTTTTGCAAATATCCCTGTGCAGGTCTCAGGTCATCGCACCCTAAATACGAGTCGTGGAGTGATAAGGACACCTGATTTGAGAGATTGCTCAGAAGAGGAAATTGTAGATGGGTTGCGAGATCAGGGAGTTTCCAAAGCCAAAAGAATGACTATAAAAAGAGATGGTCAGATTAGACCAACAGACACCATAGTCCTAACATTTGAAAGTCATGACCCACCAAAAGAAATCAAAGCCGGCTATATAAATGTTAAAGTTGATGTTTTTATCCCTCAACCAATGCGATGCTTTAAATGTCAGCGATTTGGACATCATAAAGACAACTGCAAAAGAAAGGATACTTGCCCACGATGTGGCGAAGAAGGACATACAGAAACACGTGACAGTCATTGTCAGAAGGATCCTAAATGTGTTAACTGTGGGGGAGATCATCCAGCATACTCGAAGGACTGTTGTAAGTGGAAACGAGAGAGAGATATTCAGAAAATTAAGGCAACCCAATCACTTTCATATGCTGAGGCAAGGAGTGTTGTGGACAGGACAGCAGGACCCTCACTGGCGTCTTATGCAAACACTATTAAAACAACTAAATCAGTGTCCGTGGCAACTCAAACAGATATTACATGGCCTAGCAATAATGCGTCTTTTGACCTAATTCTACCCACACATCAAACCACAGAAACTGCTACCGATGACTGCAATCTTGTCCTACCACCAATCTCTGCTAATCCTAACAGAAAACCAACAACTAAAACTGCTGGTGCTAAGGCCTCAGGCGGAGAAAACACTCACGTGACGTTGCCTCCATCACGTAAAATAAGCGCTGGGAAGAAGGTGAATTCCACCAGAGTTTCAAAAGGTTCAGAAGATCCTATCCAGGTTTACAACAAATATGATAGCCTTGATGATATTCATGAGATGGATGTAGAAGGTGTTCAACCTTCTCCTTCAAGTAAAACTAAAAAAGATTATAAACCAATTTTACCTCCATAATGGAGAATAAAAGCATTAATATCTTACAATGGAATTGTCGAGGTCTGCGATCTAATTTTGATGAATTACATTTGTTAATTCAGCAATATAACCCAGCTGCCTTGTGCATCCAAGAGACTAAGCTGGGTGACCAGGAGATTACATTGAAGCATTTCTCTTGCTATTTCTGTCCAGGATCTGTGGTCGATGGGAACCATTCAGGAGGAGTTGGGATATTAGTTAGTGATATCACACCTCATCGCCAATTGCAACTCAGAACCTCCCTTCAAGCAATAGCAGTACAGGTGTCTCTGCCAAAAACTATTACTCTGTGCTCCATTTATCTTCCACCTCATTCCAAATGGAAAGAACAAGACCTCAAAGAGTTAATTAGTCAACTTCCAGCCCCTTTTTTATTACTGGGAGACTTCAATGCACACAGCCCCGTTTGGGGTGGTAAGAAGTTAGATAAGAAAGGGAAATGGCTAGAGCATATCCTAGTAGAACTTGATATATGCTTGCTAAATGACAAGTCATATACATATATACACCCAGCAACTGGAGTACAGTCAGCACTTGATCTATCATTTTGTGATCCAACTGTATTTTTGGATTTTGAGTGGAAAACTGACAGTGATGCACATGGCAGTGATCACATTCCTGTTATTTTGAAATCCACGATGAACCAATCAAATAACCCACCTAAAAGGTGGGCTTTGAAAAGAGCAGACTGGGAACATTTTCAATCTTTATGTAACAGTTACATAGTAGAGTCTATGGTGATGGAAGATGAAGATCCAGTCGCTAAGTTTACAGACTGTGTTATTGAGGCTGCCACAGCCTCTATCCCCAGAACCTCGACAATTCCAAAGCATATTAATAAGCCATGGTTTGATGACAACTGCAGAGAAGCAGTACATAAACGAAAGCAGGATCTGAGAAAACTTCAGAAAAATCCTGATGCTCAACACCTTGCCAAATACCGACTCTCACGAGCTGTAGCCAGGCGTACCATTCGTTCCACGAAACGTGAAAGTTGGAGACACTATGTTTCCAAACTGAATCACCATACCCCAATGAAAAAGATCTGGAATATGGTTAGGAAAATCGGTGGAAAGGTTAAGTCATCATCTATGAAACACCTTCATAATAATGGACATAGTGTGACAGAAGCACAGGATATTGCAGATACTTTGGGTGAGACGTTTGCAGAGAATTCATCCTCTGCACACTATAATGAGTCCTTTAATGTATATAAAAATAAAATCGAAAAGGTCCCACTGAAATTTTCCTCTAATAATAATGAAAATTATAATCAATCTTTCACCTTAGCTGAACTGCAAGATTCATTAAACAAGGCACACGACTCCTCTCCTGGGCCAGATGATGTTCATTATCAGTTACTTAAACACCTTTCTCAGTCCAGCCTAGTAATACTACTTCACATTTTCAATAAGATTTGGGATTCGGGAACATTCCCTTCTGTATGGAGAAATGCAACAGTAATCCCAATACCTAAACCCGGTAAAGATGACACTAACCCATCAAACTACCGACCAATAGCCCTTACAAGTTGTATATGCAAAACTATGGAACGAATGGTTAATGCGAGATTAATGTGGTATTTGGAGATCAACAGTATTTTGACTGAAGATCAGAGTGGCTTTCGTCGCCAGCGGAGTACAATAGATCAAATAGTTCGTCTTGAATCTATTGTCAGGCAAGCATTCATCCGCAAGCAACATGTCGTTGCTATCTTTTTTGATATAGAAAAAGCATATGATACCACTTGGAAGTATGGTATCATGAAAGACTTGCACGAAGCTGGTCTTCGTGGAAGATTAACTGATTTTATATCTGGATTTCTAACAGACCGTACCTTCAAGGTGCGATTAGGAAACATCTTGTCCAGTAGCTATGAGCAAGAAACTGGAGTACCACAAGGTAGTATCTTGTCTACAACACTATTTATATTGAAAATAAATAGTATAGTTAAATGTCTGGGTACAGGAGTCGATTGCTCCCTGTATGTCGATGATCTGCTCATATGTTATTCCTCAACCAGTATGCCAGCTATTGAAAGACAGCTACAAAGGTGCTTGAATAAAATGGAGGTCTGGTGCAATGAGAATGGTTTTAAATTTTCTCAAACTAAAACCGTATGCATGCACTTCTGCAATAAACGAGGACTACACCCTGAACCAGAGCTTAAAATTGCAGGAAGTAAGATACCGGTAGTCGATGAGTATAAATTCTTGGGCATCATCTTCGACAGAAAACTCACTTTCAGACCTCACATACAATACCTGAAGAAAAAGGGCATTAAAGCGTTGAACCTCCTTAAGGTTGTAGCACACACAGACTGGGGCGCTGATAGAGTTGTCTTACTCCGACTGTACAATGCAGTCATAAGATCAAAGCTGGAATATGGTTCAGTAGTTTATGGCAGCGCACGACCATCCTATCTCAAAGCTTTAGACCCTGTGCAGAATCAAGCCCTACGCTTGTGTCTAGGAGCTTTCCGTACATCCCCAGTGGATAGTCTAGAAGTGGAAGCTGACGTGTTTTCTTTACCTCTGCGAAGAACAAAGCTTGAGCTTCAGTATTTGTGTAGGTTGAAAAGTAACCCAAGAAATCCAACCTACCGATGTGTCTTTCAACCGCAGAATCAGCAGTTATTTAACAATAGACCATCTGCTATACCTCCACTGGGTATTCGCCTGAAACCACATCTTGGAGCTTTGGATTTTGACGTGAATCATATTGCAGAACAGAACATAAGTAATCTTCCCCCTTGGCACCTCTCTAGACCTCAGGTATTGTTTGAATTGCACGACCATAAGAAGTCCAGCACTAGTCCAGATATATATAAATGCATGTTTCAAGAACTTATATCCAATTATATTTCATACACTAAAATATATACTGATGGTTCAAAAGAGGGTGATAGAGTAGCTGCAAGTGCATATACTGAGGGCAGGTCTGTTTCGGTACGAATCCCTGATAAAACCTCTATCTACACAGCTGAGCTCACAGGTCTTGTGTTAGCTCTTGATATTATAAGTAAAACTAGCAAGACACATTTTTTAATAGTTAGTGATTCCTTGTCGTCTTTGCAAGCTGTTGCAGCTTGCAATATGAACCACTCACTTGTCGTAGATGTTCTCAACAAATACCACAAGATTACAACGTCTGGTAAAATTGTAAAATTTTGTTGGGTGCCGGGTCATGTTGGTATTAAGGGAAATGAAGCTGCAGACGCAGCTGCTAAAGCGGCACTTACAGATGCAGTGTCAAACTGCAAAGTCCCATTTTCTGATGCTAAGCAGTACATAGACGCTTATGTATATGATCAGTGGAGAAGAAAATGGAGTAGCATGATTCATAATAAATTACATGCTGTAAATCCAAATATGGAAAGGTGGAGTCATGCTTGCCAAGTCAAACGTAGAGATGAGGTCATCCTTGCACGCCTTAGAATAGGACATACGTATCTCACACATGCTTATTTGCTTAAAAATGAGAATGCACCACAATGTGTGGGATGTAATTGCCCACTAACTGTAGAGCACATTCTGGTCTCCTGTGTTGATTTTACTCCAACTAGAAAGAAACATTATTGCGAGCAATCACTTCATGATATTTTTGAAAATGTCCCTCCAAATCATATTTTGTTGTTTCTGAGAGAAATACAACTCTACAACAAAATATAATCCAAGACTATTACCTAAATTTCAATATATGGTATACAGTTTATGTATTGTTTATCACTTTTACATTTTAACTAGTATACATCCTATTGTTAAACACATTTACATTTTAAATATATTTTTAGTCTAATTTATTAGCTTTTACATAGTGTTTTTACATACTTTTATTTGAGCATTTAAATTATTTATCATTTCCTCACCTGTTTTACCATAAGATAAACGATGTAGAACTATTAACCACGTCAAGGCACGAAATAGCCAATCCTGTGCTGAAGTGCCGTCAAACCCAATCAATCAATCAATCAATCAATCCTATTGTTAAACACATTTACATTTTAAATATATTTTTAGTCTAATTTATTAGCTTTTACATAGTGTTTTTACATACTTTTATTTGAGCATTTAAATTATTTATCATTTCCTCACCTGTTTTACCATAAGATAAACGATGTAGAACTATTAACCACGTCAAGGCACGAAATAGCCAATCCTGTGCTGAAGTGCCGTCAAACCCAATCAATCAATCAATCGAAATAATCCGCAACGGGTCTACTTTCTGGAGGCAGTATTTCAGACAATTCCTCAAAGGCATCAGCAACGTCGTCCGTTGGCACAAATGCACGAGCCGGAATCATTCTTATTTTTAGTGCAAATTCGGAGTCTTCTTGGTAGCGTTGTTGTAGACCATTTTCCTGAACCTTGTGGTAGATATTCTGACTTGGATGAATGAAACATCCTTTGATTTCACTGTCCGGAAAAACTCTTCTAAACTTACTGTATGTACTGTATCAGTATAGGGGATTTTTGTCTGAGGTTTTTGTCCGAGGTTTTGCATGGGGTTATTGTCCCGGGAGTTATTTACAGGGGGGCTATTGTCCTGTTTAAAGTCGTATCTGCAGAAAATCTGAAGCCGTACCTTTGCCTCCTGATTAGCATTCTTTTCCGTTAGTGACTTGCACAACACGGTTGCATTGCACAACAGCTCATCGGCCTAGTTTTTTGCGGCCATTAGGTGCGCATTTTCCTTCAGCAAGTCTTGGACCTGAACAAAAGAAATTTTGTTCTTTAGACCATTTGAAAATGCACAGCATAGAAAAAGGTCGGCTCTTTTGGCAGGACGTGTGGTTGAATCCTTAAGGGTTTTTCTTTTGGTACTATTCGACGTCTGTGCCGCTTTCGATATTGTGGATCATGACATCCCAATTAAGCGCCTGCTCTGCCGCTTAACCCGCAACTGCTTCTATCGGCTCTCTGTGTAACATGTATTTTGTAATTGTAATTTGTAACTTGTATTGCGCCGTTGTCTGTTGCTGTAGAATTCAATGAACGACACACGAAAACCAAGCAGTAAGGACAATATAGCCGTAATAAAGTCAATGTAGTCATAATCAGGTTTTTCATACAACAATGAAGCCGGGTCTCTTCTGATTTGACAATATTACGAATAGCAGACCTCAACATATATTGACCATATTATTTATGACACCAATACATTTATTGAACCATCGTAAGAAACCCTCAAAGTTAAACCCCTCGAAGTTTGTCGTGAACAGCAAATATATCAGGGTATCGGCTCATTCCGTTCCTTGCAAGGGGGCCTACAAATTCAGTTCGTTAAGTTTAGAAAATATATCTGCCAAATACGTAAGCTTCAGACCAAATTCATCGTCGCGCAATGATTTCGCTTAATTGCTTTCTCGTCCAGAAACATGGCGACTTCTTTGCGGAGTTCCACAAGTCGGTGTACAGAAGAAGTGATTTATTGGCACTCCCCATCTCCTCGCACAACAATGCTCTTTTTACCCCACATATCCCTACACATTTGCCTCCAGTTCTAGTCCCGACCTTTCGTTTTTACGTAGGTGTCTAGGTTCTTGAATATTTCTTCTCTAGTTCCTCGAATAATTGGTTCGCAGCACAACATATCTTCATGCGGTTCGTTGTTCTATATGTGAAGTAAGAAAACGAGAAGCTGGCACAAACCTTGAGCATCAGTAGATTTGTCCAGTTGCAGCGAGAAAAATTTACTCTCGCTAATTCTTTGGATCAAGATGGCAGATCAGATTCGGCTAAAAAGCATGAAAAACGCATATGAGAACGTTGTTCGTCAGGATGTGGTTGTGGATTGGATTGTGTCGGTTGAGGGGCTGGGGCCATGGGGTTTTGTGAATAATACACCATATAAATTGGAGAACAAAATCGTCACTTGGGTAATTGTTGGATTTTTAACAAATCATTTAATTCTGTTTCTCCCTTGTACATCCAACCTTCCGAATCCATTTTCCGTTCTGAGATTCTCCGTTCAGCCGGGAACCGTGGGTAATAAGACAAGTTCGTTTTGCGTGCCTGTCCATACGAAAAAGATGTCGTCAGGAAATCTGCAATGGAACTTAGGTTTCATATGATAACATTTCCTGTTGTATCACATCCACCTGCCATATTATAGTCTGCTTTGAATGAGCTGAGCCTTTTAAATCATACCATTTGTGATTCGAGTACTTCTAAAATGGTAACCTGATTGATGCTAAAGTGCTCTAGGAACAAGTTCAGGCATAAGCCAGTGATGGTCATTGTTTGCATAGTGGTTCATTATACAGTTTAAATTACTGAGTCAATCATAACAGTTATTGAACATCTATCTACAGCAGACCCCTCCACAAAACATGTCCAACAGGGCCCGCTCATGATTTTCGTGCTCCACCGAAGTGAAATCCCATGTTGTGATTTTTCGGTTGATGCACTCCGTTATTAATGTCTGACTGACTTTTGTTGTTTTGCTTTCTTCTTGTGCTTTCCTTTTTAGTGGATTGCTATTCCTAGCGAATTCTGTCATTTCACATTCTGTATAATTAGCCCCGTAATGATGCTACAAATGAAGTTGTAAGTTTGTGGGGTGTTTCCCTGCGATTAAAACTCCACATGCATTTCTGGTTTTACAAACAATCGTGACAAACTCATTGCGGAAAGAAGTGAAACTTTTCTTTCAGCCTCGAAAACAGGACAAGTACAAGCAGTGCCAGCCAGATCACCATTGATAACTGAATTACATCGCCCCAGTCGACAGTCAACGAGCTCAAAGGAAAGGACGCGTCAGTAAAATAGTAGCATTGAAAATAAACGACCAGTCCGACGGCGATTTGAGTAGATTACAGGCGATGCTGAATCGAAACTGCCATCTTGTTGCACATCCTACAATTTGCCTTTCCGGTTGGCTTTGACACCGTCTTCGAAGTTAGATTTCTTTTATCCATAATCTTGAAGATATTTACCAGGAAACACCTTACAAAGAACTGAAATAAATAGTCCTGCTTTGCATTATCTGCAATAAAAAAAGTGACAAGGCTATAAAGAATTTTAGAAAAAAAATACATGTCCTCCATGGCCAATGTTGGGAAGCCATCTTTTGCTTTACAAGGGTGCATACGTGATGAACAATGGACTGCCAAACCATGCAAATATAAAATCTTTAAAATGTTTTGATTATGCTCTAAACACTGTTCAAGGTTTTAACAGTGGTAGCAATGGCTATATGAACCAAACACTCCGATTAAGCCATGCTATTTGTTAGTTCAACTAGACTTCAACACAACACCTCTGATAAGTCTACCTGGAAGTAGCACTATAGAAATCAAAACTTATATCCATTTAGCCTTTTCCCGGGCCCAATTTACGTAGGCACATTAACACATGTCCACAAGGAAAGTAGCAGCCCATATAGTGGGAAGTATACTTCCCTGTGCCTGGAAAGGGCAGCATACCATGACAATCGTTACTTTATTTTGCAGTGACTACAATCCAAAAAATTACTATTTGAGAACAATCTACACCACACATATTATTACATGAACTCGTAGAACTCCGTTTGGTTACAGTTTATATTCTGCTTTCCATGAAATTTGTGAAAACATGGATCCTCACAAAGTGGAACATCACACGCTGAGCATGTGTTGCGTGTGCGCTGTTCACAGTTTGCACTGCTACAGAGTCGACACCTCCGCAATGTCGTGGTTGTTTACGGCATGTGGGTTCCAACCTGTTGCAGTCTGACGTCATCTGGAACCTGACTCTTTGTTGCAAGGAAGGACACTGCCCGGCCTCGTGCAACAGAGTTTGCTGGTCAGTTGACGTGTCGGCTAAAGGCGGAAACTGAGCTGATCAATTCGAGATTTCTCATGTTCATGCTTGTTCGCCTTGTACGTGATGAAGGAGTTCACAACAGCAAGATCAATGAGCGAGTAAGGGATCCTATGACACCACTTTATGAATCTTTGCCCAACAGCATACTGCTTTCGTAGCTGATCAAATCTGTCGGAAATATGTAACACTTCGTTGGACTCTGGAATCTCTCCCTCTGCTCTAAAGATAGAGAAGGTAGTGCCTATATTTCAAATGGGTAAAAGGGGGATATATATCCAATTATAGGCCGATTTCAATTTTACCGTATTTCTTCAAATACTTGAGAAGATTATGTATGATAGCATTGTTGCTATTGTGAATCAACTGTTGTTCTTTCCATGTTGCCTTCTGCTATTACTTGACATTTGATTTGTTCCTCTGTTCCAGATCCAGGAATTGCAGAAATGCAATAACGAACTTGCCAAGAAATACAAGCAAGAAATTGGGAGGCGCAGAAAGCTTCTCAATGAACTTGTGGACCTGAAAGGTAGGAGGAAGTTTTGTGTTACTGATGGCATGGTAAAATGTAACAGGGTAAATTTTACTCCACTGGCAAAGTGACTTGTGATGTATATTCTTAGAAATCGACTTTGTTTCTCATTTCTGTCCTAGCCAGTCAGACAGGAGCAACTCCATGACACGATTCATCTTTGGGCTGCTATGGAAAGTTAAGATACAGAGCTCTTTTAGATGTTGAGAAACTGCCCGATCTTTACATTAAGTGCACTGTGCTTCTTGGAAGTATAGCTTGGTAGCATTAGAATCCTATTGCTTTCTAAGGTGAGTTATCCACATAAAATCAGATTTGAAGCTTTACCGATGTGAGTTAAAAGAGTTTGCGTGTGTATATACACCGAAAACTGTATAATGCGGTCTCTGGGAGCCAGAACAATAGCTGCCTTATGACAAGATTGTGTTGCAATGAGGTCGTAACTTACCACAAGCTTTTGAAGATGTTTTATGTTCAATTGTTCGATCATTGTTTCAGTTTGTGAGGTCGGGAACACCTCTGATGAATCTCTCTTTTTTGAGTGGCGTTATATGAATTAAGATGGGACTCTATGATTGGATGAAACTGTTTCTTGCACTGTCTATGTTTGTACAATATGTCGTTTGTGGAAGATTGTGTATATGTGACACTGTGTACGATTTGAATATTCTAGGGAAACTGAACTTGGTCAACTTGGTCGGCTCTGAAAAGGTGACGAAGTCGGGCGCTGAGGGAGAGACAGCTTAAAAGAAGCCCAGAGCATCAACACCTCACTGTCTGCGCTCTCTGGTGTAATTCAGGCTCTTAAAACTAAAGCGAAGCACGTGCCGTACTGACGTACCTGCTTCAAGACAGTCTTGGTAAGCTCAGTGTAGAATGCCTTAAGATGACAACTAAAGGTAGGGTAGGGTGCTCGTAAGATGACAGAAGTAGCGTAAAGTCCTTTAAGATGGTTACTATTGGTATGGTAGGGTTCCTCAAGGTGACCTGTAGAAGTAGGATGGAGTCCCTTAAGATGACGACTAGAGGTGCCTAAGACATCCTACAAATAAGGTATGGTACCTTAAAATTAGGACTGACTATAGAAGTAGATGCCTTGGGGTATTGATAATCTTGGGGTGAATCAAAGGGATGTCTGAAATACCATATTTTCTGTTAAATCCATACAACAAGGAACATTTTTAAAACCGTATTTGCTGTGCAGAACACTTGGAATGACCTTTGAAGTGAACTTTAGAGTGATTCAACCCAGCCTTTCCCTGTCTCTGGTTATTAGCTCATCTTTTGTCTTTTTTAAAGGTGGCGTTGGAAAGCATGTCTCGGAGACAATGACCTCCCTAAACTTTGCAGTCCAGTTGCAAGCTGTTTGTGCTCAGGGCACAAAAAGAACAGCTACAACAGCAGGACTGGCTACACCTCATCCAGCACGAACACCCGCAAGAGAGGACGCCAGGCCGAGGAGGGATAACATCAAGAAGGAACACTCCGGCAAGAGCAGGAGCGATTCCTTGAATTGTATTCATCAAAACGTTGTCACAGACTCGACTATTTGTCAAAACGTGATCACAGACTCAACTACAACTATTGAGAAGAAAAATTTATACCAGCTATAGCAAATAATGGGAGTTTGTCTTCTCTGCAATCATCAGACTTCCTATGATATATTGGACGATTTTGTTGATTGCTTAGTCTATTGAAAAGAAGAGGTGTGCGATAGTCTTTTAGTTAGCGCGCTGGACTGTCGACCCAGAGGTCGGGGGATCAAAATCCCCGCCAGGGAAGAAATTATCTTCGCGTGTATATATCCTGTTGCACGTTTTAAACGATGTTTACAGATTTAAAGCAAAACCGGTTTGCAGCACATTTTATTCATGCTAATTGAAACGGCAATTAACAGCAACAATGCAAAATAAGTCGCTAACAATGGAAAATAGCTTAAATCAATTCTGGTGCATTGTCTGCAGTGTTCACTTTCCTTGGGGAACGCTTTGTAAACGTTCGTTTGAAAAATTCATGTATCTGAACACCTTCATTTACTTACACTAACTAAACCTTTTAATGATCCATCTGCCTTGTTATCGATTTGTAAAAATTTGCAAAGTCAGCACTTTAAATAAGCTTATATCGTCAACATTGGTGTAGCAGTTTGTAACATTATCAGTTGTTACACAATATTATTATGATGAATTTATTAAGAGAATCTAACCCATACACTCTGCATCGCAAGTTGATCTCTGCAACCATTGAATCGTATACAGTGGCCCACAGTCTATACATACACCCATTCAATACCTTCTCAAATAGACTGAGGGGTCGTCCATAAAGAACGTCCGCAAAATATGACCCACTTTCGACCCCTCTCTCCCATTTGCCCGCATTTGACCTTACCCTCCCTCCCTCCCCCTTTGCGGACGTCCGCACGCCTAAGGCAATTTTTAATGTCCTCCTTATTTTTACAATTAGGGGCCATCCACATATTACGTACGCACTTAGGGGGGGAGGGGGGTCGGATTTTGGCGATTTTGCGTACGGGTGCGAACGGGGGGGAGGGGGTATTCTAATTATGACGTCCACATTAGCCTATTTATAACTCTGTATTATCCTATAGTCGTCCCATGGCATTTTATTACATTATATAAAAGCCCATGTGAAGTTATTCTGTGCTGTGAACGACACCTATAATTTGTCTATATTGGCCCTTCAATAATCTGGCCTAAAGTGCAGACAGGCTGCCTGGAGACACTTTCTGCAGCTGGTCATCGGGGGGGGGGGTGCGTCAAACGTACGTACTCGGGGGGGGTGGTGGAAGAAAGTACGCTTGCGAACAGGGGGGAGTGGGTCCAATTTTCCCGGATTTTTGTGTACGTAATATATGGATGGCCCCTTATTCCACAGTTCCTGTGCACGTTTAAGTGACAGTTCGGGTTTCATATCGCAGGATGTGCAGTAATAAAAGCCTCTTTAAAGTCGCAGCGAAGGTTATATCATGCATGAAGTTTTAGGCAATCACTTCACTGACATTTTCGTCTTTCGGGGAAGGTTGAAACAAGGTGGTGTTTAAAAACTATCAAATTTAAAAGTTTAGATGCGGCCGTCCGCACTGGTCATAACCCTCCCTCCCCATGTCCGCATTTGTCCGCATTTTGATGATCCCTCCCTCCCCCCCTCATTGCGGACGTCCTTTATGGATGACCCCTGAGCTCATTAATCGCCTATTGCGTCCCATCATTATATAGCACTGGTTTACCTCGTTTAAAAGGTGTCCAAGGTAACTGCTGTAACCAATCGCCAATCATGTCCCACATTCAAACACCACAGAATACAGGGCACCATCTTGTTCAAGAATGCGGCATCCTGTCCGAAGGGTTGTCCAGAAACGCAAAGTGATGAACAGTCCAGTTTCCAGAAGACCAGGGAGAGGAGGCAGACGGAGCTGATCAGGTGGGTTTCGTATCATATGAAATCTGTTAGGGCATGGGGGCGATCACGGGGGGGGGGTCGAGGGGACATGACCCCCACCTTTAAGAGTGGGGGACACGCGATGCACTTGTCCCCCCAATTTTAAAGAAACTTGAAAAGGCCAAGAGAAGTAATTGCGCGTGAGGGTTTTCAGGTTTTTTTTGACCAGATGAGGTAAAAACTTTTTTGAGCATCAGCAGTCTTGTCCTCGAGACCAAGGTCTTGGTCTCGAGTGCACTCGAGTTCGTTTTTAAAAGTCTTGGTCTTTTTTCTTGGTCTTGAGGTTCAAGGTCTTGGTCTTGGTCTTGGTCTTGAGGTTCAAGGTCTTGGTCTTGGTCTTGAGGTTCAAAGTCTTGGTCTTGGTCTCGCAAGACCAAGACCAAGACCGGCTGTTAATATGAACAGTCATTTAACAAAACTCAAGAATTCTGTATCAAGCCTGCTTGCATCATACGACCAATAGCCTATCTATGGATGGATACATGTCATGTTGGTCAGGAAAACCCATTGGCAGCAGCAACAGTTATTCTGTATCAGACTTCAGCACCTGTAGAACGTATTTTTTCACATGGCTGAATTTTTATGAGGCCCACCAGGCACGTCTTGGTCAGAAAATTCTGAGCGAATTTTTTTTTTCTATAAAATACAAAAGGCATTTGGTATAAGAGTTTGCATGAAGGACTTTTGAATACAAATTCGGATTTCTCTGCAGTTTGCATTTAAAGTTAATTTGCTTGAATAAAATAAAAGATTCATGTTTTCATTAAAATAGCGAATATTCCGACTTGACAATTTTTAGAAGTCTTGACCTGATTTAGATTTTTTGGGTCTTCGTCTTGGTCTTGGTCTTGAGGTTCAAGGTCTTGGTCTTGGTCTTGGTCTCGAGGTTCAAAGTCTTGGTCTTGGTCTCGAGGTTCAAGGTCTTGGTCTTGGTCTTGGTCTTGAGGTTCAAGGTCTTGGTCTTGAGGTTTAAGGTCTTGACAACAAGACTGAGCATCAGTGCCCCCTAAAATTGTAAGAAAGCCCAAAAAAATAAAAAAGGTCATTCAAGTTTTGTCGGAGATTAAAGTTGTAAAAAAAGATCATCCAATGGTCATTGGGAGATGAATGCATAAAAAACTAGGTCATCCGATTTTTTCAGAGATGAATTCCTAAAAAAAGGTCATCAAAATTTGTTGGGCATGAATTCCCAAAAAAGGTCATGAAGCAGGCCGTGGTCGACTTTGTCCCAGTACGTGTCCCCCACCTGTGAAAGAAGATCGCCGCCACTGGGTTAGGGGAAAAATAGCACGAGATATTATCAGCATAGACTGCGACCCCGTGCAAAAACTAACCTGAACTAACTAATTGTTTCACACAACTTCTCCTAAAATTTAACTAGTGAAATATCATAAGAATATTAGTGAAGAAGTTAGTAAGGAGCATAGGCGTAATTTGTGGGGGTACGAGGGGTACCCGTACCCCCCACTTTAAAAAAGCGGTTGGAAAATCGTCGGAAAGTCTATTCCGATTCCAAAGTTTCAATCTGGCACGGCGACTGAGCGGATCCTAAACCAGTGGTACTTCATCTGACTCATTGTAAGACATCTGAGGATTCTGTCCTCAGAACCACATGAGCTTGAGCAGAAGCGCCTTGAGCAAGCGAGCCTCGTAGGCGATTGTGTTTTGACCTGTTCTGTGGCTCCATAGGAGGCTCAATCTGAGCGATGACTCTTAGGCCATACACTACAAATAGGTAAAGTAAGGTGAGGTAACTGATTAATCATTCATTACTACATCCCTACACTCAATCAATAAATTAAGTGATTGAGTGAGGAGTGAGTGAGTGACTGTGTGAACTCAGTCACACAGTCATCACTACATGCGTAATGCAATCAATAGGCCTACTAAGCTATGCATTCAATGAACGATTACATGTAGGGCCTATATGGTAAGAATCTATTGCAAGTCCAAAGACGTTATGCAGGAATATGTTTCATTGTTAAGGAAATCATTCATTTCTAATTCTACCTCTTTCAACCAATCTCTGACAGAGGAGAGGCAAATTCTCGGGACAGGACATTTCATCCCAGCGGCACAGCTATCGCTTGATGCCTCATCATTTGACACCAACAGTCCAACACAATAGGAGTCACTGTACTAGTTAGGCCTAAAACTCAAACAAACCTACTAAATGTACAAATATTAAAAGTTTAATTTGAGAATAGTTTACTCGATGAATTTAATATAATTATGTATATATATATATATAATGCATGTATTTAAATAGTTAATTTATAGATAACTAGTTAATATATCCCAACTAGTGTATTTGCCCGTCATATTATGACGTCATATTATGGGCCTATGTGTATCGTTGGTTTATCCCCGTCGTCAAGACCGCCGTCGTCAAGACAAACGGTTTATGTTTCACAATAGAACAGAACCCGTTTGTGACGTAGCGTCCCCCGACAGACTGACAATATATATGGATATTATATGTATAGATTACTTTTACAAATAATTTCATAATTCGCACCCAAAAATTACCCGTAACACATGAAGAGTTTGGCACCAGTAACAGATTAAATGCAAATATAACATGAACTTTAAGAGCCACTTAAATAATACAATGCAATACAATAGAACAGCATTCAGGCCCGCCGAGGGGGCAAATGCCCATGGGCCCGGCAATTTCTTAGGGGCCCGGGCCGGGCCCGTAATCAACTAATGAAAAATATTACAATTAGTTATACAAAGTTTATCATTTGTGCCTTTTAAGTATATTATCTGACGCTTAACTACAATCAGTTTAAACTATAAGCATCTGAATAAAATCATATATTTGTATATATAAATTAATATCGTACGGTCGTACCCGCACTTTTATTGTTTCATTTTGTCTTTTTACATTTTTTCATACGACCGTATGTCACCGTATGATATTATAGTTATATAAAACCTAAAGATAGCTTAGAGGCCCATGACTGCACTGCCTAGGGGGCCGTTACTATTCTGCCTAGGGGCCCGCGACTATTCTGCCTAGGGGCTCGCGACTACTCTGCCTTGGGGCCCGTGACTGTTCTGCCTAGGGGCCCGCAATTTCTGTCGGCGGCCCTGACTGCATTTGATACAATACATTTAATTATAGAAAAAAATTCATCCGGGACGTTTCATTGTTCGGGAAAGGATGTGTCAAATTACGGGACTGTCCCGGACAATCCGGGACGTGTGGTCACCCTAATTGTGAGCGATTGCACATAACTGTAGAACTTCTAACAATTGACAGAATTTACAATAGGCGTCGATTAGCTAGAGACTAAACTCAGGTTTAAAAACAATCAACAAAAGCAACCGCATTTTTAAATATGCCGATGATCGTTACCTTGCAGATCCCGCATCAAGCATCACTACCACTGAGCACAATACAGTCAATACTGCCTGGGTACACAGCTATAAGTTACCTACAATTGGAGCTTAACCAAGCAAAGACCCAGGAAATGGTTGTCCGTAAGCCGAGAAGAAAACTGAATGAAAACCAGCCGATGGAGATTCCTGGTCTTTCCAGAGTCAGAATCATGAAGATCTTGGGTGTCACGCTCTCCGATGACTTCTGCTTTGACGTGCATGTTGACAATCTATGCACTGGTGCAAGACAATCAATGTATGCATTACGGATCCTGACTACTCATGGACTACTTGGCCCCTCAATGTACGATGTGGTGACAGCTACCACAGTGACGAGGATGACGTACGCTGCGTCCGCTTGGTGGGGTTATGTGGGGCAGAGGGGACGTGAGAGACTACAGGCAATTTTTAGGAGACTGATTAAAGCTGGTTATCTTCCTGTAGACTACCCTAGATTCGAACAATTGATCCGTACTGCTGATTCTAAACTTTTCACGACCGTCCTTACATGTCCTACACATGTGCTTCATGTGCTATTACCTCCTGTTAAGCATACGGGTTATACTTTGCGACCCCGTGTTCATAATCGGGTTCTCCCGACTGCTGACAGTCTAGCTCGTAAATCTTTCATAATTAGGATGATTTTCACCGGAATATAGGCCTTAGTACTTTAATCTGGACGTGATATACATGTGTAAACCAAAATGCGGTTAGCAGTTGGATTAATAAAGGATATACTTACTTACTTACTTACTTACTTACCTAAGCTTTAATATTATGAGTAAGACTAGTGAAATAGGCCTAAAATTAACGCGCCCTCGGGGTCCATTGGTACGCCACCATCTTCCATTCTAGATGGTAGGCCTATCGCTACGGTGCACGCTCTTAATACTCTTGGTGTCGAACTTAATCAGAAATGTGTGTTGTCTAGTTGACAGAATTTGAAATAGGCCTAAAATTCACGCGCCCTCGGGGTCCATTGGTACGCCACCATCTTCCATTCTAGATGGTAGGCCTATCGCTACGGTGCACGCTCTTAATACTCTTGGTGTCGAGCTTAATCAGAAATGTGGGTTATCTAGTCACATCAAACACCTTATCATTAAGGCAAGGCAGTCCTTCTACGCTCTCCGGGTTTTGATTCCAAATGGGCTTTCGGGGGACTGTATTTGATGTGATGTGCGCCACTGCAGTTGGCAGGATGCTTTATTGCACGCCCGGGTGGTGAATTTTCCGAGCGGACAGTAGCGCGAGGCCCTAGAGGGAATATATATATATATATATATATATATATATATATATATATATATATATATATATATATATGTATGTATGTATATATATATATCTATATATATATATATATATATATATATATATATATAGTCCGGAGGCTGGTGCGTCAGAGGAACTGACCATCATCTCCTCATTTGAGGCACTTTGTAATAATGCCGACGCTACTCTCTTTGCTAGTATTTTGCACAATCCCTGCCATGACATTGTATTAGGCCTACATGCTATACTGCCGCCGATTAAGCTCACTTGCCACTCTTTGAGCCCATGTCCTCAAAACCGTGAAGGTCTGATAACTTGTCTCATAAATGCTTCCTCGCTAGGATGCTATAACTATGCTCTCCTATTCGACCACCCTTACGTCCCACTTGATTCCTAATAACTACTCTCATATTATTATTTGATTACAACAAGTCTATACCGTTAATATGTTTACCATGTACAGCACTGTACGTTTGCTAGTGCTTTTTTAATACAAAATATACTTATGTACTTACTTGCGTTTACAATGCTCGGACAATGAATAATACCGGGTTGTTGTAATAATGATCACATACTGAAGTAGCTTTGTTTCGCTGTCCTGTTTAACCGTAACCTATCCACTACAGACTACTATAGTAACTAACTCTAGTAATCCTGACCAGTTTAATGGGGTTTTTTCTGGAGCGTGTAGCGTGAAGTTTTGAGAGATTAGCGCAAGTCAACCACAAACAATATCATTATAATGCCTGAAATTTTACTTTCCAGTTCAATTACAGTTTAACGTCGACAAAGTCGAACAAGTCGATAGTTCATTATTTCCCAAGTCGATCGAGTTGACGAGGGTCGACCAGTCGACAAAGTCAATCGAGTCGATCGTCGGCCCACTTCTTGCTTTTATTCTTTCTTGCATTTCAGCAATTCCTTGATCTGGAACAGCGGAGCAAATCAAATGTAAAGTAATAGCAGATGGCAACATGGAAAGAACAGTTGATTCGCAAAAGCAACAATGCTACATACGGATATAAATAACATGATGATGGAATTGATGTTACATAATTAACAGCAATATAACATAACCAATGTTGTTACGTTGTATTAACTGATATTGGTTCATAGATGGCGCCCAGCTGGCGTGTTTTCATCCACCGCAGCTATCGCTTGTGTTCTATTCTAAAACGCACTTCTTTAGATCAGTTCGGATAGCATGTGTGCAACGCTTTGGTGAGGTACTGAAAAGGCGCTATATTAAGTATTTTGACAAATACGTACAAAGTAAAATACTACAAGCAATGACATTGTCATATGACTGACTATTCTATTCAAGGACACTCAACTTAAAAACATTACAAAACAAACATCACATGAATTACAGTTTTACATGACTAACAATGTCAGAAACACCATTCATTCATTCATTCATTTGAGCACTTATATAGCGCTCCTTCAAGGGGACTACTCAGAGGCCCTCACAACTCCAGCAGGAACACAAAGAACAGTTTTTAGCGCAGAATAGAAAGACTCAGGTTGGGTTTTAGGGAGGAGATGCAACTACAGAGAAAGCCCGTTCCATACCCCGGACCAACCACCAAAAGGCCCGATATTACATAGTAGCAGTATGAGCAAATGGCACAGCGAGTACCCCCCCCCCCTCCGCAAAACGGAGTGAGCGACCACGAGTCTCGCCGGCAGGCTGGCAGAGAGACCTCAGATAGGCAGAAGCGAGGCACAGCTAACAGCGCCAGACCCAGAAAGCAATCCTGTACTGGATGCGTAGGGGACCGGCGGCCAATGTAAGTCCCTGGCATAAAATCGGACACATGATCAAACTTGGACTTCCGTCCAGTAAGTCGGGCAGCAGCACGTATGACGCGTTCAAGACAAGCCAAACGCGCCGCAGAGAGCAGCAGTAGTCTACTCGGGCAGTGATAAAAGCATGGACCAGAGTGGACGTAGCAGATGGAGAAAGGGCGCGAGCAATGATACGGAGCTGGCGCAGCTGATAGAAGCAGTCGCGGGTTAAGCGGCAGAGCAGGCGCTTAATCAGGATGTCATGATCTACAGTATCGAAAGCGGCACCGATGTCGAATAGTACCAAGAGAGTGAGCTGTGAGTTGTCGACAGCCCTGTAGACATCATAGAATCATCGCTAACAGTTTAATATGACTAATAATGCAAAGTAAATTATACAACATCACTAAACTTTAATAACAGTTTAGCAGGACTAACAGTGTAACATGGTTGTCTTACAAACAATTTAACATGACTAACAGCAAAACACATAATGCGGCTTAAGCAACAATGTAACACAGCATAGCAAATCTACAAATATATGAGAACATAGCATACATGTAACTGCAAGTTTTAAAAGTCGTATCTGTAGAAAATCCGAAGCCATAGGCTACCTTGGCCTCCTGATGAACATTCTTTTCTGTTGCCTTGCGCAACAGCTCTACGGCGTTGTCTTTCTCGGCCATTAGTTCTTGGACCTGAACAAAAGAAATTGTGTTCTTTAGACCATTTGAAAATACATAGCATAGTAAAGGTCAGCTCTGTTAGCGGGACGTGTGGTTGAACCCTGAAGGGTTTTTCTTCTGTCACCTTGACAACATAGCACAACTGCACAGCGATAGTTGTGCATTCAGCTCCATTCAGAGTCTTTCCTTTGTCATTGTGCATTGACTCTGTTCACAAACCACTCTACCTATCACTCCTCAGGCTTTCCATACAACAATGAAGCCCCGTCTCTTCTGATTTGACAATATTACGAATAGCAGACCTCAACATATATTGACCAGATTATGACTACATTGACTTTATTACGGCTATATTGTCCTTAATGCTTGGTTTTCGTGTGCCATTTATTGAATTCTACTGCAACAGACAACGGCGCAATAGAAGTCATCATAGAATCATCGCTAACAGTTAAATATGACTAACAGTGCAAAATAAATAATACAACATCACTAAACTTTAATAAAAGTTTCACAGGACTAACATTGTAACATGGTTGTCTTATAACAATTTAACATGACCAACACCGAAACACATAATGCAGCATAAGCAACAATGTAAAACAGCATAACAAATCTAAAAATATATGAGAACATGTTAACATACATGTAACTGCAAGTTTTAAAAGTCGTATCTGTAGAAAATTCGAAGCCGTACCTTTGCCTCCTGCTGAGCACTTTTTTCTGTTGCAATGCGTAACAGTTCAAAGGCCTTGTCTTTCTCAGCCGTGACACGCTCATTTTCTATCAGCAATTCTTCGACCTGAACAAAAGAAATTGTGTTCTTTAGACCATTTGAAAATGCACAGCATAGTAAAAGGTCGGCTCTGTTAGCGGGACGTGTGGTTGAACCCTAACAGTTTTTCTTTTGTCACCGTGACAACAGAACACAACTCTACAGCGATAATTGTGCATTCAGCTCCATTCAGAGTATTTTCTTTGTAATTGTGCATTGACTCTGTTCACAAACCACTCCACCTATCACTCCTCAGGTTTTCCATGCAACAATGAAGCCTCGTCTCTTCTGATTTTACAATATTACGAATAGCAGACCTCAACATATATTGACCAGATTATGACTACATTGACTTTATTACGGCTGTATTGTCCTTACTAGTTGGTTTTCGTGTGTCATTCATTGAATTCTACAGCAACAGACAACGGCGCAATAGAAGTCACAAATTACAATTACAAAATACATGTTACACAGAGAGTGCTTCCCATCTGCCTCATCTTTTGAAGCCTTTGGGTCCAAATAAGACCAGTTTTAGTTTCAATTGCTGGTTTTCCAGAGTCACAATGCACAGTCGCTCGAGTCCTTTTGTCATCTCTTAGGTACATGTAAGTTGAGGTAAGTAATGCTAAGCTAAGGTAAAGTAACACGAGGAAAGATCAGCAAAGGTAGGCAAAGGTCATGCAAGAAAATAAGGTAAGAAAATGCAAAGTACGCTATGCAAAGGTGAGATGAGAAAAGGTAAGAACAGATTAAGGTATGGTAAGGAAAGATGAGCCAACCAAAGGAAAGGTATGACAAAGAAAGGTGAGCTAAACAAAGATAAGAACAGGCAAGGTACGTATGGTGAGATACAGTAAGCTAATAATTCATTTCTTGCCAATCAGTGATACAGCAAAGTATCCAACCTAGGAATAGGCCTACAAAAGACATGGAGGTATCCTAGTCCATCCTGGAGGATAGTTTAATAATAGCAGTACATGGAAATCTTACTTCTGAAGCTGTGATCTCAAACTGATCACGGAAAGTTAGCAGCCTGAGATGACCTGCTTCAATTGTGGCCTTTAGCACATTGTTCTCGTCTTCGAGCACAGCTATTCTATCATCGGGTGTTGTCGCCTGTTATGTAAATCAGAAACTAATAAATTTATAGACTACAATATTTACGACACCAATACCTTTAATGAACCCTCGTTAGAAACCCTCAAAGTTAAACCTTAATGATAAATGCTAAAGTAACACAAATGCTGCAATGTTATTATTTCTGCATTTATGAAGTGCCATTATCTAATGACCAATCATCAATCAATGTCATTAAGGAATTGTGAGTGAAGGACTTCTTCGAGGTCCATACACTCTCAACAGGGCCTACACAGTTATCATCTGAGGGAATACTCGAACCCGTACTCTCTGCGTTACAAGGCGAGAGCTGTAACCAGTCGGCCACTGTGTTCAACAGGTAAACACGCGCCCCAGACATTTATAAAGCACCTTTGCACAAACAAAATTCTAGTTTTTCATGTGCTAAACTTCCGGTTTGATTAGAAACAGCAATTGGGAATATACCGCAGCATATTCCAGAATGGTCACAACTGCTAAGCGCCATCAGTCGATGCTTGACTATTAGATATTGGTGTTCAAGAAAAAAAGAGGAGGAATAGGAAAAGAGTTGAAATATGGAGGACAAGGTGAAAGAGAAGGAGGATGGGTTGCTTTAAACTGACGTTTATATGCTTACAACATGAACCAAGCATATTATACTGTAACCGGTCCAACGGTAACCGGCAATAATTATTCAATACCGACAACAGTATAATTTATATAAGCACAGATCCACATGTGTTTAATATATATATATATATATATATATATACATATACACATATAAACATATGCACAGTGGCGTCACGAGGGGGTGCGGGGGGTGCGGACCGCACCATGTGACACCCTCAGAGGGGGGGTGACACCCAACATGATAAAATGATGAAAATTTTTGCAAGATGAGGAATTCCTAAAAAAAGGTCATCAAATTTTTTGGGAGACGAATTCCTTAAAAAGGTCATAACATTTTCGGGAGACGAATTTCTAAAAAAGGTCATCACTTTTTTGTGGGAGACGAATTCCTCAAAAAAGGTCATCACATTTTATAGGGTGACTTACCGCACCGGGTGACACCAGCCCTAGTGACGCCACTGCATATGCATACATAAATATTATATATAAACAGGTGCATAAATATACAGGGATAGACGTATATATTGTATGGCATATGTATATACCATTATATACATATTTATAGACGTTAGTGATAGTATATATGCATATAATTATATAGATATATATATGCATAAAAATATATATGCTCACATACTTGTTCAGTTGTTCATATATATTACATGTATACGGTAATTATGTACGATAAATATCCTGGAAAGTTGGACTATTTCTGTGCGAGTCAGTTATGTACGCAGTGTTTTGTCGTACCTAACACGTCTTAGTGTACGATCTGATTAAAATTAAATGAATGAATACTGCATTGCATCGTGGAATAAATTCGGATTCCGAATGAATATATTTGATTTCTCTGTGTTCACACGTGTACAATATGACACGATACAAAACAACGTAAGACGATACAATGCAATATAGTGCAAAACGATATCCATTCATTCATTCATACGGAGAATTTATATAGCGCCTCTTTAAGGTGATCTACTCAGAAGCACTCCCGACCCAACCCCGGCTGGATATGGTAGAATTCAACACAGTGAGGCCAAGTACATTCAGATACGCCGCGCCTACATACTTCAGAGGTACCCTCTCGCGGCAGTCGCTACGCGGTGAAACGTGACAAGACCAGCAATCAGACGAGAGAGTTACCTGTCAATGAATGGCTGGCTGGCCAGGTGGGTGCCTATTGTGTTCACACGTGTACAATATGACACGGTACGAAATCAACGCAATGCGATTCAATGCAATACAATGCGATATCACAGAATACAATACAATGCAATATAATACATGACATTGCACTACAATGCAAGACAAAGCACTTCAAAACAATTCGAAACAAGACAATGCAATACAATGCATCACAATGGATCAACGCTCCTGCATGTAGGCCAACGACCGGAACTCTTGGGGAGGGTTTGCTCGATCTGAACTGCAAATACTGGGGGACTATTGCGAAAAGGACTTTGCCCATCGTTGTCGACTAAAGGGCGAGCGGTGTCGGATTACTGAGATCATGTCGAGGAGTATCGTGTAGGATCAGAGTCAGCCGTGAAGGCACGTGCCAGAATGGCCAACTTCAGAAGCAGGCACCATCTTTATCATAACCTTTAACCTTAGTTACAGTAGTCAAAGAGCTCATTTTTTGATTAAAATTATTTAAACATTTTTCTACTAGGCGTACGTTGTCTCGGCGGCCTGAATTTAGAGCAAACAAGAAAGGATGGGCGTCGTGACAAGTGACAACACAATACAATACAATACAACACAGTGCACTAGAATACAATACAATATCATACGATACCAAACAATGTAATACAATACAATACAAACACAACTCCCTTTGATATTGTCCTCCTACCAAATTTCTAAATTTGTTGAACTGTTAACAGTGCACAGGCATATAAACTCCGTAAGGAGCTGACGTATTTATCCAGCTCTTAGTCACGAGCTTACCTTTTCAGTGGCTATCACCATTTCACCATTCTGGGCCTAGTTTACTATGCTCCCGTTAACAAGTAGTAAAAAATGTAACTAGGGAAATAATTGGTTCATAAACATGAGTTACATTGTAGTGTAATGTAATGTAATAAGACACTTCTATAGCGCATCTCGAGAGCCTGATTCCATCAGTCAGATGGAATAAGGTGTGCCATTATGTGTTTAAAAAATGCGAATTTCACTAGTTTTCTAAATTATTCCTTAACGATGGTCCAATAACAGAGAAGTCTCGACACGCACGAAGACAGGCCCAACCGCAGAGTAAATGCATTCATTTGAAAATAATTTGATTTTTCACTTCAAATGCCATGCTATTAAATAACTAAAAGGGATTTGCCTATATTTTTCAAGTTTTGTGAGACCTTCTGGTGTAATTCTTTTAACAAGGGGCCTCCAAGTTTACATAGCTTAGGCCTTACGGCCTAACAAAGTTAAAGGATCCATGCATATGATTAAGTTTCCTGAATCATACAAAGAACGATGACGATTTTAAAATGTGTAAAATAAGGCTAGCTTACTGGGTCAGCCATTCTGTAGAAGATGTCGAAAGAATCGAAAAACGTCCTAATCCTTAAACTTCAAACCACAACCCAACTTACAGTTCAACGTCAAAGAAAGAACATTCAAGATTATGCAAATGCTTACTTCCGGATGCCGCCAGAAATCAGTGCCGCCCGCCAACCGCCAATCACCACAAACGGCTGCCCCAGACTCGAAAAGCATAGAGCATTAGTAGAGAAATAAGTATATTTTAAATTAATGCAAGACACTCACATTATACAAAATAGACAGTTGATGTTTCTGTCGCTGGAACAGGAAAAGTCTTCTTATGCCCAGGCTAAGACCTTCCACAGTCTCCTCAAGTAAACAGGCCATCGAAGTTGTGAATAAGCTGCTGTTTTGCGATTACCTTTACAACCGTCCAGTAAAAACTGATAATGACGTAAGACACCTTTCATTGATGTGTATATATATATATATTTACCTATGCATATAAATGCATGCATTTGTGTATATACAGTATTTATATACATCCGTTTATATATTTATATTTGAATTAACATATATATATATACATAATATTTACATATAATATTCATTCATTCATTCATTTGAAGATTTATATAGCGCCCCTTCAAGGTAACTACTCAGAGGCGCTCATGTATATATATATATATATATATATATATATGTATATATATATATATAATATGTATTAATATATGTAGGCCTATGTATCCGCATGTATATATGTATACATTTATGTATGTGCTCAATATATATATATATGTATGTGCACAATATATATATGTATGTGCACAATATATATATATATATATATATATCTTCTTTCTTTAAGTTCTCTGCCCTTCGGCAGGTTTCCACTTCCAATGACGCCATTCTTCTCTTCGCTGTGCTTTTCTCTTCAGTCCGCTGTATCCTTCGGTCATCATCCATCCAAGCATCATCTGTCGCGGTCTTCCTCTCCTTCTCCTTCCCTCCAATCTCCCCTCTATGATTTCTCTCAAGAGGGAGTCTCCTCTTAATATGTGTCCAATCCAGTTCTTTTGTCTTTCTCTTAACGTTGTCATCAGTGATCTTTTTTCTTCTACTCTTTGCAACACCTCTTCATTTGTCATTCGCTCCGTCCAGCTCACCTTTTCCATTTTTCTCCATATCCACATCTCAAAGGCCTCCAATCTCTTGATATCCTCTTTCCTGATGGTCCACGTCTCCGACCCATACAGTACCACACTCCATACCAGTGCCTTGACAAGTCTCTTCTTTAGGTCTTTGCTCAGTCCTCCTCTCATCAACTCTCCTCTTTTCGTGAACGCGTCTTTTCCCAATACTATCCTTCGTTTAATATCACTATGGCATCTTGCATCTGTTGTTATCACACTTCCCAAGTAGCAAAAGCTCTTGACCTGTTCCACCTCCTCTCCATTTATTGTTATTTTCATTTCGATCTCCTCCTCCCCTGCACTTATCCTCATAATCTTTGTCTTTCCGATATTTATCTTCATGTTGTATTTTATTGAGGTCCTGTTTAGTTGATCCATCAATTTCTGCAGTCCTTCTTGTGTAGTTGCGAGCATTGCTTGGTCGTCAGCAAATCTTAAGGCTCTTATGAGTCTTCCACCCACTTTTATACCCTCTCCTGTCTGTTCCATTGCCTCTTGTATCAGTTCTTCTATGTATATGTTGAAGAGAATTGGTGATAGTGGGCATCCTTGCCTTACTCCCCTACCAATTTCTCCTTCCTCTGAGAACTCCCCTTCTATTCTTATCTTTACTTTTTGGTTCAAATATAGATTTCCTATTAGCCTCCTGTCCCTCCAATCTATGCCCCTTCGTCTGAGTGCATTCATCAGCTTTTTCCAATCTACTCTGTCAAACGCCTTCTCATAATCCACAAAACAGATATAGACCTCTTGGCCGTACTCTAAACTTCTTTCCGTTAGCACCCTCAGGGCTCCGATGGCGTCCCTTGTTCCTCTACCCTTTCTGAATCCAAATTGGTCCTCTCCTAGACCTTTGTCCGCTTCTACCCTTGCCTGGATTCTCTTTGTGATTATCTTCAGCATGATCTTGGCTGCGTGTGGTAGTAGGCTAATTGTTCTATGGTCCTTACAAGCCGTTGCATTATTTTTCTTCTTTATGGGGATCATGATGGTCTGTAGGAAGTCCTCAGGCCACTTCCCAGTGCTGTATATATCCTGGCATAGTCTTACTAGTTCTCCTGTTGCTTTTTCTCCCAAGTTCTTAAGTATTTCAGCTGGGATGTTATCCACGCCTTCTGCTTTATTGTTCTTCATGTCGCTAATTGCTGCTAGTACCTCGTCTCTCAGCACTTCTGGGCCTACATCGTCTCCCGTCCCCCTGCATGTTCCCTCATCTAGATCCGTCGGCTTTTCCTGACTCTGGTACAAATCTTCGACGTATTCTTTCCAACGATTTCGGATCTCCCCTGGATCTTGTAATATCTTTCCCTCTTTATCCTCTACTGCTATTCCTCCTTCTCTTGTTGGTCTTTTTGTCAGCTTTCTCACTTTTTCATATACTTGATCGTAACTTCCCTTTGCCTGTAGTTCTTCTAGTTCTTGACATTTAAGTATACATGCATATATATATGCAGACATTTAAGTATACATATATATATAATTATGTATGTGCACAATATATATATATGTACGTATTTATCTAGCGCATTAATTTATTTGGTACTGTCCTCTACAACCAGTGGCGTCTAACCCCTCCCCAAATGGTTAATGGAGAATCAACCCCCCCCCCAATTTTCCGTCCGAAATACACATTTTGGTATTTTCAGAGTTTCTGCAGTGGGAGAGACGCCAATCATCTTTGATATGACGGCGTCGTAAAATAAACGAATTAGTCAGTCATTCTGAGACAGGTAGGCCTACAGATTAGTGAATTAATGGGTGACTCAGCTGAATGTTTTCTACTGTAATAGGTACTGAGTTTACGTCTAGACTGAGAGTGCCCAAAGAGAGTCGAAGCAATTATCGCGCGTATATGCGACATTTTTTTGGGACCTTTTTGGGATTTTATTCATTTTGCTTTGCTCGCTTTGGCTATATTATCACACGGGACAAAAGAGCTATCAGTCAAAATATGTCAAACCCCCCACTTTTGAAGTTCGATGGAGATCGTTCTCCATGCACACTCCACCATTGGTTGACGCCACCGTCTATACAACGCAGAACATCTGTGCGCTTTTTGGCAAAATGCCTCCCTCTATTTCCCCAGTATATCCTTCTTGGCTTTCTACCGGACTGGATTTGTTGAATTAAACGAATATATAGGCGAGAGTATTTACGTGTAATATGACGTTAGTTCAGTTTAAATTTCATAAATTTTATCAATGTTATTCAAACGTTTCTATAGAAGTCATGTTTCTGCGCATTATAAGCATGTAAATAGGCCTGTTTGTGTTCTGTCGTCCATTAATGTAAATCAGTTCTGAATAATCTTTTGTATTTTTAGTGATGTTCCTGTTTAATAATCACTTTACATTTACTGTAAAAATGTCAATTCTACCTGTGTAACATTGCAACCCCGGGGAATGTAACATGTAACCCCTTTATCGGGGTTATTTGTTACATTCCAGTAGCTTGCCTAACACCAATATTGCACAAAATTCATTAACTATTAACAAAATCTACTGTGACCAATCTGTGTGTAACATAATGAAGTACTAAACCCCCTTGGTCTTAAGAAAACTCGGGTGCTGAGGAACAGCCAATTTACAAAAAAGTGGGAATTGTAACATATAGCCCCGGTCTCCCCTATATGTGTATCTTAATTGTTTACATTGTTCGCTGACGTCGGTCGCTAGCCGCCTTGTACCGTATCATCCCAGGATGTAATTTATCTACAACTGCTGGGTCAGGCGCTGACAAATATCGCTCAATCCAATAATAACCCCGCTGCTCTTCGTCCTTCTCTCGCTCTATTTCTATTGGTCTCTCTCATTCACTTTCGCCCTCCTTCCTCCTTTCCTGTATCCCTCTCTCATTTCCATTTCCTCTCCCTCTCTTCATATATCTTTCTGTATTCATCCTCAAGTACCTATACCGTATCTCCCGCTCGCTCTCTGTCTCCGTCTCTCTGTCATTGTCTCTCTTGTGTGTCTGTGTCTCTTTGCCTCTGTCTCCGTCTCGCTCTGTCTCTTTCTGTTTGTTTGTCTGTCTCTTTCTGTCTGTCTGTCTCTTTCTGTCTGTCTGTCTCTTTCTGCCTGTCTGTATGTCTGTCACCTTGTGCTGTGCCCCTACGTAAGGCCATTCTCTCTCTCTCTCTCTCTCTCTCTCTCTCTCTCTCTCTCTCTCTCTCTCTCTCTCTCTCTCTCTCTCTCTCTCTCTGTCTCTGTATGTCTCCCTCTCTCTCTCTGGCAGATGTTTTGTTTTTTGACTGACACCAGTCCTGCAGCCATGAGACAAAGACTGATGCAGACGTATGTCTGGGCTACAGGAAGGGATCGGTTAGTTAAGACTACGTGCATTTCAACACTTTGTTTTACCTTAACCTCATTTTAATGACCTAACCCTATAGCGTCTCTGGAAGGCGAAGTGTTCTGTGCCCCACGTCACAAGGATTGACCTTGTTGCAAGTGTATGAACTTAGTATTCTGTGTGATATTTAAGCATAATGTATTGGTCAGTGTGCTGGATTGGCAGTCGAAAGGTCGGGGTTCAAATCCCCGCCAGGGCAAAAATTTGGTTTTCTGTCCCACCTGCATCCTCTAGCCAACTCAGCTTTGATGAGTACACTGACCGTACACTGTCGGTGGGAAGATGAGATCAAACTAAACAAAGGAACGAATATACGAATAGATTTTATCTCATTTTAATGTCCATTTCTAAAGCGCCACTCGAAGGTCAAAAACGAGGCACCAGACTGTTCACGAGCGCTTACTGCAGAGCTTAAGAATGGCCATGTTGACTGGACTTTGCGGTGCAGGTTTCTCTTTGGCCACGAAACAGTACTGGCACGATTGGTGAATGGTGCAGTAGCAGTATGCACTCAGCCAATCAAGGGACGTGTCCGAATTGATGTGCGACGACGTCGAATTTATAAGACATTCGTTGTGCAGAGCATCGTCAAATTTCTCTCGGAACACGTCCATCCAACCCCGTCTCAGCCTTTTAGGGATTCGTCTTCTCGGCTTGATGAGATCAAATTCTTCTGGCGTCATCACGACTGAGGCAACCTGTCTCCTGCAAATGCACACAGAAATGGTAATGATTACACTCACTTCAGCAACTTAAGGCCTACTATGCCTGAAACTATTGATCATTGCCGATATTATGACCACATTTGTTCATAAAGATATTAAAAATATCACAACTCAGTAAACTGAAGATCCGTGAAGTATTCCATGGTACATTCCAAACTGGTAAACTCCTGTCAAAATTACAGGAGTAGTCCTGTACAGTTGCATATATGAAGATACACCTTTCAAGTACCACACATAGTGGTGCATGCCATTAAAGAAAATTTGCATCAGTTATGAATGATTACAACATCGGTCCTCAACTAGACTTTAACACAACACCTCTGATAAGCCTACCTGTAGGAAGCACTCTAGATATCACATTATGATAACAACAGAACCAGAATAAACAAGAACCAAACAGTTTACTTAATTAACACGAACCTTTAAAATTCAAATAATGTATTGTTCATCCAAATGAATAAATTCAACAGATTTCAAATAAATCAATTTAAAATATAGTCAAAGCATCTAAACTAATTTCCAGATGCATGCCCCTGGCCGCATTATATCACAATCCATGTTATATTCAATCAAGTTACAACGAGTCTGTGGAGTAATAGCGGCAATGATATAAATATCAATGGAAACAATAGTGAAATTAGAAAGGTCAAGCATCAGACATCGGCACCACAGAAGACATCCTTCCATAGTCAAATCCTGCTTTTTCCATCTTAGACGTATACGGCAAGTCAGGAAAAGCCTCAATGAAAGATGTCTCCGCAATCTAGTTAAGGCCCTAGTGATCTCCAGAATTGACTACTTCAACTTGATCCTCTACGGCCTTCCAGCATCTATACCTCGCAACCAATTACCTTTGTTCTTCAATACGCTGCTAAGCCATGCAGTAAAAACCTGACGCCGTTTGATCACGTCACCCCGACCCTTCGCGAGCTACATTGGCTCCCCATACAAGCTCGCATTAATTTCAAAATCTGCCTCTCAATGTATCGAGTATATACAAACTCATCTCCTCATACGTTTCTTCACTATAGTCACACCATGTTCTACTTTCCAATCCAGAAGAAGACTGTATACGATCATCTTCCCGAGGTGATTTGAGGTCAGTCGTTCATTCAGGAAATTTGGAAACCGAGCATTTGCACTAGCCGGCCCAGCTGAATGGAACAAACCGTCGGATCATATTCGCAAATCCTCAACATCGTTAACTTTCAAAAGCAACCTTTAAACGTATCTTCTTAAATTGAACTATGATTGGACTTTCTACTGTTACGCGCTTTCGTGCAATTTCTTATCTTGCTTAGGCGCCCTACAAATGACAGATTATAATTATTTATTTATTTATTACATTAGGATAGCGCCTACTCACCATTCCTGGTCTTTGAAGAGGTGATGAGGTCGTACCTCCAGGTTGCATCGTCCTGCTCCATCTGTGTCCTCGTGTTCCACTTCAGCTTCGGCGTTGGCAAAACCTTGAGAACTGAAACAAGAAACCAGGAAGACAATACAATACCTTCTATAGTGCCTTCAAGTAACTCACAAGGAATCACCAGGTGATCGAAAAGCACCATAAGTAGAAGAAGAAGAAGAAGAAGAAGAAGAAGAAGAAGAAGAAGAAGAAGAAGAAGAAGAAGAGGAAGAGGAAGAGGAAGAGGAAGAGGAAGAGGAAGAGGAAGAGGAAGAGGAAGAGGAAGAGGAAGAGGAAGAGGAAGAGGACGAGGACGAGGACGAGGACGAGGACGAGGACGAGGACGAGGAGGACGAGGAGGAGGAGGAGGAGGAAGAGGAAGAGGAAGAGGAGGAGGAGGAAGAGGAAGACCGGTGTGAGCAAATCATGCAATACATGACCCTCATCCGCCAGGACTGTGGCGAAGACGTGGAATCGGAGCTAGACAGTCTGCGTCGCTCAGACCAAGAAACCAGGCAGACAATACAACAGCTTCTAAAGTGCATTTAATTAACTCACAGGTTGCTTGGTCCTGCTCCATCTGTATTTTCAGGTTGGACTCCACCTTCGGGGTTTACAACACCTTGAGAACTGAAACAAGAAACCAGGAAGACAATACGATAACTTCTATAGTGCCTTTAAGTAACTCAAAAGGAATCACCAGGTGATCGAAAAGAACCATAAGTAGAAGATGATGAAAAAGAAGAAGAAGGAGGAGGAGGAGAAGGAGAAGGAGAAGGAGAAACTAAGAAACCAAGCAGACAATGCAATAACTTCTAAAGTGCATTTAATTGACTCACAAGGACTCACCTGATGATCGAAAAGCATCATAACCTCCTTCCAATTAAATCCAATGTAATTTTATAAATAATAATGAAAACAATAATGACAGGAAACGTCAAGCATCAGACATTGGCACCACAAAACCAACTAAATAGATGAAGATTACTTAGAGTAAAAGTTAATAGTGATAGAAATAGAGTATCGGTTATAATAAGAAGAATTATAGCAGTTGCTGAATTTTGTAAAAACTGATAATGACGTAAGACACCTTTCATTCATGCCCGTTGTCCATAGATCAACGTCGGCTTTGCTCTTTGCCTTGAGCTCATCCATAGCCTGTCTTCCTTCTAAAATTTATAAATAAGTTTCAAAATAGCAATTGTCATCAGTCTTGATATTCGAACGTCATGAACTAGACTTTACTTTACATAAAGTTTACTTTGACTACAAAATACTGCTATTCTTTGAAGAATCACATCGAAAAAGTCTGATCGTAACATTCTGCTCTGCAGATTTTACAAAGCATAACGGAATTTATTAACTGGTCCATTTTGCACTCTACTCCTTAGCCATTCATTTTTTCAAGATGGTAGTACGCCATATTCTTCATACAGCAGAACTGCATTATCGCTTGTTTACAAGATCGTGTTGAGTGGTGTATTAGAAGAAGAAGGAGACTTTTCAAAAAAGTAATGTAGCTATTTTTGCGTAAAATGTGAGGCATTTACACGGATACGAAAAAGTTTACCTAGGCCTGGAAGATTATTTCAAATATAAAAAGTAGTTTGCATTACTGAACATATACCCATGCTAAATTTTACTAAGACAGTCATTGAGGAATGAAATGGTACGAGGCCACTGACCCGTATGTTGGGTCATGCATAACGTTCAGAAATGAGTTGTATACGAGCATGACAGGATTTATATGGATGTGATGAGGTACTTTCAGCCAGCAGAGATTTGAATAGGCTACAAGATGATGCTCGGGGTTCAGATTACACGAGTGTGACGAGTCTGTATATACACAGTGACATAATGGGACCATCCCTAAGGAACTCCCTTGCCTTAGTTTTGCGTGGGATCCTACCAGTGGCGGCGATCTTGTTTGACAGGTTGGGGGGGACATTTTGGAAGTGATCTGGTGAAAAAAGAGTTTTGAACTGATCTGGTGAAAAAAGAGGTCAAAAATTTTATGACCTGGTGAAAAAAGAGGTCAAAAACTTTGATGACCTTTTTTGGTGTTTCCTCAAAATTTGGGGGTCCGATGTATGGCGTGTCCCCCCACTCTTAAAGGTGGGGTCTTGTCCCCAGCGACCCCCCGGGATCGCCGCCCATGGATCCTACTTACTGGGTTCTCTCTGTCTCTGTTCATCGTTTAAAGTCATTTCTGCTTCCGCGAGGCTCACACTCTGAGAGCGCCTCTGAACAGTTCGCACTATGAGAAGCGCTTTATAAATTCACATATACCATACCATACCATACCATACCGTAATATTCACATATATGCAATTGGACTATAACCACGTATAGATATAATCACCCAAGAGCTTCCTCCGCATTCTTGAGGCGATGTTCTCCTCCTCCTGCCCAACTACCTGTGTGAGCAAATTCAAAATCAAACTATAGGCCCACATTTACTAACAGTCTAAGTTTAGTGGACAGTGCATTTGGCACACAAGAAGATAATTTCTATTTTATCAAAGTTCTTTAAAATATTTTAGTAGGTTAGTTTCGTCTCCGAAGTACGGTTAGAAGGCAAGTCTCAGGGTATACATCCGAAACTATGTCGTAAGCCTTATACTTATAGTCAGTGCTTTTTTCTGGAAAAAGGCTCCGGAACGGAACAATAGGTTCCGGAACGGAATAATTATGGGCGGGCTAAAATTCCGAGAAAAACGGGATTGGAGGTTGGCAGGGGTCTCAATAAACACTGAAAACAGTTCAAAACACTGATATTAAATTAAGATAACTAAATTATTGCTTTTATTATTAAATAAATTAATTGCTTTTTAGTATCTGAGAAAAGGTGCCGCAACGCCGTTCCGGCGCGTTCCGGCTAAAAAAAAGCACTGCTTATAGGCCAACAACGAGTCACACACAACTTATGACTGATTAATTCATATGGAAAACAAGCTATAGGCCTATATACAATGTACATCTGTGATCATATGCGCACAGCCCTGTGATCATATGCACACAGCCCCGTAATTGGCTAATGCGGTATGAACAATACCCAGTCCCAATTGTCCAATCATAATTTAGAGCTGTCTCTGTCTCTTTCCTTTCTATTCTCTTTCTCGTTTCTCTCTCCTCTCTCCTCGTCTCTCCTCTCTTTCTCCTCTTTCTCTATCTCTCTCCTCTCTCACTCCTCGCTCTCCTCCCTCTCTTCTCCTCATCTCTCCTCTACCTCCTTTCCCTTTCCTCTCTCCTCTATAGGCCTATATCTCTGTGGTTCGTAGTATAAGTCTGTTCTCTTTCCACCAGGTCCAGACGCTGAGTAATGCATTCATTTCAAAATAATTTGATTTTTCACTTCAAACGCCATGCCATTGAATAATTATAAGGCATAGGCGATGATAGGCCTATATGTTTTCAAGTTTTGTGAGACCTTCTGGTGTAATTTTTTGAACAAGGGGCTTCCAAGTTTACATAGCTTATAGGCCTTAGGGCCTCACAAAGTAAAAGGAACCATGCATATGATTAAGTTTCCTGAATCAAACAAAGAACGATGACGATTTTAAAATGTGTAAACTAAGGCTAGCTTACATGGTCGGCCATTCCGTCGATGATGTCGCAAAATCTCGATTCGAAAAACGCAGTAGGCCTATATACTCCTTGAACTTCAAACCAACTATATAAGAACTTGAACGTCAAAGAAAGAACATTCAAGATTATGCAAATACTTACTTCCGGATGCCGCCAGAAATCAGTGCCAACCGCCAATCACCACAAACGGCTGCCCCAGACTCGAAAAGCATAGAGAATTGGTAGAGAAATAAGTATATTTAATTGATGTAATTCACCGGCCTCTTTCTGTCTCTTCGCATCGTCCACTTCGCTCCTCAAACAGATTTGATCTCTCAGTTCCTCGTACTAGAACAGCTATGGCTCAGTCCCGATCTTTTGCCTCAATTGGTCCCTCTCTCTGGAATACACTGTCTCCTTCTACTCGCTCTTTAATTTTAATAAGTAACCCCTCATCTTCTTTTACTTTCCTCAAGACTTATTTCTTTTCTCTCGGCCTTGCGCACTGGGAGCGCCTCTGAACGGTTCACCCTACTAGAGGCGCTTTATAAATGTTTAAATACAATATATTTTTCAATTAATGCAAGACAGACACACACATTATAGAAAATAGACAGTTGATGTTACTGTCGCTGGAACAGGAAAAGTCTTCATATGCCCAGGCTAAGACCTTCCAGTCTCCTCAAGTAAATAAGCCATTGTAGTTGTGAATAAGCTGCTGTTTTGCGCTTAGCTTTACAGTTAGGGCTGCCAACCGTCCATGATTCGCCTGGACAGTCCCGGAATCGGCCTTGTGCGTCCCGTGTCCAGGATTGAGGCCAAATGGTCCGGGAATTTAACTTAATTTACGCACACTGACACACATTTTTATGTGTGGTCCCCGGGCATGGCCCTGGTCTCTAGCAGTAATGTAGGCCTATTCTATAGGCTGTGCTGTGCACCGTCGTATGTGTATTAATAGTGTAGTTTTTTTTATAAACGATTGTTGTAGGCCATACATATATTTTCGTTTACTGATTTAAGCAGGTTTTGGAAGAACTTTTGCAAAGTAGTATGGAATCCGAGCCGTTCATTGATAGTGAAGACGATACAGATGAGGCAAATTTCTCATAAGCTATTGAGCGCGATAGTGAAAGGAGTTCGGTATAGACTCTGACGTGCCAAGTGTGACAAATGCACGTGTCGGGTTGAAACTGCTGCGGACACTCCTGCGCCTATAATTGTCCTGATTGCAGCGTCGGTCTCTGTGTTGGTGACTGTTTCAAGACATAGGGCTTATCATACGAAGGACGTGTACTGAAATGCATGCATTCTTCTCTTGAATTCAAGGATATTTCTGTTCAGACCGTTCTTCTATTACCTCGTATAGGTTCTGACTGGTGTATACACATAATGTACACTTTAGTTTACATACGCCTACACTTGCATTTTCTCTTGCTTCCATGTGTGCAAATGTTTTCATATACGATATATATATAATTATATATATATTTATCTCATCAGCATAACTATATATATATTTATCTCATCAGCATAACTTAGCTTAGATCTGTGTGACACTCTAAACGTTGACTGAAATGTGAATCAGGTACTAGGGGTCAGGGTGGTATAAGCTTTTAGCTTTTTCCTGGCTTCCTGTTGCGCAGTGATTGATATGTTTTTTGTCATGACTTGTACTTTGTTTTTCTGGACACAATAAACAATAAACAAATCTACACATGTATATACATACATAACTACAGGTGTGCAACTGTGCATATGCCTACACGTACGTAAGTAAATAAGCCGTGTTGCCAATTGAAAATCCGAGTCCGGCCAGAGGGAGGATGCGGAGGGAGGATGTGACACCTCTATGTCACATATATGACTTACATAACTGCACATATATACAGGTACATAGTTTTCAAAGCCAATCTCTATGAGTAGTATTTTCCACAATCCCTGTCATGACAATGTCATGGTATTAGGCCTACATACTATGCTGCCACCGATTAAGCTCACTTGCCACTCTCTGCGCCTATGGCCCAAAACCGTGAAGATATGCAGCGGCACCGATCTTGTTACACAGGTGAGGGGGACATTTTTGAACTGATCTGATCAAAAAAGACTTTTGAACTGATCTGGTGAAAAAAGGTAAAAACATTTTCACGCTCATGCGCGAACAAATTTTATGACCTTTTTGGTGTTTCTTCAAAATGTTCGATGCATGGCGTGCCTCCCAACTGTTAAAGGTGGGGATCTTGTCCCCCAGGACCCCATGATCGCTGCCCATGAAGGTATGATAACTTGTCTCAAATGCTTCCTCGCTAGGATGCCATAACTATGCTCTCCCTGCATGGATCTCGCTACTTTACTCCTCTCCTATTCGACCACCCTTTCGTCCCACTTGATTCCTAATAACTACTCTCTTATATAATTATTTGATTATAACAAGTCTACCGTGTTTGATTGTAATATGTTTACCATGTACAGCACTGTACGTTTGCTAGTGCTTTTAAATACAGAAAATACTAACTTACTTACTTGCGTTTACAATGTTCGGACAATGAATAATAGTTGTAGTAATTGTCACATACTGGGGTAGCTTTGTTTCGCTCTCCTGTTTAACCGTAATCTATGCACTACAGACTACTATAGTAACTAACTTCAGTAATCCTGAGCAGTTTAAAGTTTTTCTGGAGCGTGTAGCGTGAATTTTTGAGAGATTAGCGCAAGTCAACCACAAACAATATCATTATAATGCCTGAAATTTATTTAACAGTTCAATTACAGTTTAACAGTTTGGTGAAGAGTGTGCAATTTAAATTCATAAGTAATTTAAGTAGCCTACTGGAATATGAGAAAGCAACAGCCGTCGGTAATTTAGGCCAAGACAATAGGCTACATTTAAAGTCGACAAAGTCGAACAAGTCGATCGATCACGGAGGTACAGTTCATTACGAAGCTTCTTCGTCTTTCATTTCTTGCTTAGGCATATATTTCTTCACAAGTTCCTCGTTGCATTTCCGCAATTCCAGGATCTGGAACAGCGGAACAAATCAAATGTAAAGTAATAGCAGAAGGCAACATTGAAAGAACAACTGCTGATTCACAAAAGCAACAATGCTACATAAGGATATAAATAACATGATGATGGAATTGGTGTTAAATAATTAACAGCAATATAACATAACCGATGTTGTTACATAAGATTAACTGATGTTGGTTCATAGATGGCGCCCAGCTGGCGTGTTTTCATCCACCGTAGCTATCGCTTGTGTTGTATTCTAAAACGCACTTCTTTAGATCACTTCGGAAAGCATGTGTGCAACGCTTTGGTGAGGTACTCAAAAGGTGCTATATTAAGTATCTTGACACATACATACAAAGTAAAATACTACAAGCAATGACATTATGTCATAGGCCCTATAACTGACAGAGAAGACACAAGGACACTCGACTTAAAAAGATTACAAAACAAACATATCACATGACTTACAGTTTTACATGACTAACAATGTCAAAAACATAATTCATTCATTTATTCATTCATTCATTCATTTGAGCACTTATATAGCGCTCCTTCAAGGGGACTACTCAGAGGCTCTCACAACTCCAGCAGGAACACAAAGAACAGTTTTTTTAGCGCAGAATAGAAAGACTCAGGTTGGGTTTTAGGGAGGAGATGCAGCTACAGAGAAAGCCCGTTCCATACCCCCGGACCAACCACCAAAAGGCCCGATTTTACATAGTAGCAGTACGAGCAAATGGCACAGCGAGTACCCCCCCCCCCTCCGCAAAACGGAGTGAGCGACCACGGGTCTCGCCGGCAGGCTGGCAGAGAGACCTCAGATAGGCAGAAGCGAGGCACAGCTAACCGCGCCAGACCCAGAAATCAATCCTGTACTGGATGCGTAGGGGACCGGCAGCCAATGTAAGTCCCTGGCATAAAATCGGACACATGATCAAACTTGGACTTCCATCCAGTAAGTCGGGCAGCAGCACGTATGACGCGTTCAAGACAAGCCAAACGCGCCGCAGAGAGCAGCAGTAGTCTACTCGGGCCGTGATAAAAGCATGGACCAGAGTGGACGTGGCGGATGGAGAGAGGGCGCGAGCAATGATACGGAGCTGGCGCAGCTGATAGAAGCAGTCGCGGGTTAAGCGGCAGAGCAGGCGCTTAATCAGGATGTCATGATCCACAGTATCGAAAGCGGCACTGATGTCGAATAGTACCAAGAGAGTGAGCTGTGAGTTGTCGACAGCCCTGTAGACATCATAGAATCACCGCTAGCAGTTAAATATGACTAACAGTGCAAAATAAATAATGCAACATCACTAAACTTTAATAAAAGTTTCACAGGACTAACATTGTAACATGGTTGTCTTATAACAATTTAACATGACCAACACCGAAACACATAATGCAGCATAAGCAACAATGTAAAACAGCATAACAAATCTAAAAATATATGAGAACATGTTAACATACATGTAACTGCAAGTTTTAAAAGTCGTATCTGTGGAAAATTCGAAGCCGTACCTTAGACTCCTGCTGAGCACTTTTTTCTGTTGCAATGCGTAACAGTTCAACGGCCTTGTCTTTCTCAGCCGTGACACGCTCATTTTTTATCAGCAATTCTTCGACCTGAACAAAAGAAATTGTGTTCTTTAGACCATTTGAAAATGCACAGCATAGTAAAAGGTCGGCTCTGTTAGCGGGACGTGTGGTTGAACCCTAACAGTTTTTCTTTTGTCACCTTGACAACAGAACACAACTCCACAGCGATATTTGTGCATTCAGCTCCATTCAGAGTATTTTCTTTGTAATTGTGCATTGACTCTGTTAATAAACGACTCTACCTATCACTTCTCAGGTTTTCCATACAACAATAAAGCCCCGTCTCTTCTGATTTTACAATATTACGAATAGCAGACCTCAACATATATTGACCAGATTATGACTACATTGACTTTATTACGGCTATATTGTCCTTAATGCATGGTTTTCGTGTGCCATTCATTGGATTCTACTGCAATAGTCAACTGCTTCATTTTAGAAGCCTTTGGGTCCAGAAAAGACCAGTTTCAGTTTCAATTGCTGGTTTTCCAGAGTCACAATGCACAGTCGCTCGAGCCCTTTTGTCACCTCTTAGGTACATGTAAGTTGAGGTACGTTATGCTAAACCAAGGTAAAGTAACACGAGGTAAGATCATCAAAGGCAGGAGAAGGCAATGCAAGAAAATAAGGTAGGAAAATGCAAAGTACACCATGCAGAGGTGAGATGAGAAAAGGTAAGAACAAATTAAGGTACGGTAAGGAAAGATGAGGTAGCCAAGGGAAAGGTATGACAAAGAAAGGTGAGGTAAACAAAGATAAGAACAGGCAAGGTACGTACGGTGAGATACAGTAAGCTAATTATTCATTTCTTGCCAATCAATGGTACAGCAAAGTATATTCAACCAGTGGCGTAACTTTGGTCTAAAAAGTGGGGGGTACCATTTTCTTACATGCACGAAGCATGGCGGAGACTGCGATCTCTGGGGAGGCACAATAATAAAATTTTCATTGGCATTGTTCAAAAAGTGGGGGGTACTGTACCCCCCAGTCCAAAAAGTGGGGGGTACGGGTACCCCTCGTACCCCCCACAAATTACGCCTATGCATTCAACCTATATGAATACAAAAGACGTGGAGGTATCCTTGGACCTAGTCCATCCTGGAGGATAGTTTAAGACTAGCAGTACATGGAAATCTTACCTCTGAAGCTGTGATCTCATACTGATCACAAAAAGCCTGCAGTCGGAGATCGTTTGCTTTAAGTGTATCTATCAACGCTTTCTTCTCCTCTTTAAGCTTTCTTATTTGTTCGTCTTTTCCGTGAGTTGCCTGTTATGTAAATCAGAAAGTAATAAATTTCTATACTAGAATATTTATGACACAAATAGGCCTACATTTAATGAACCGTCGTAAGAAACCCTCAAAGTAAACCTTAATGATAAATGCTAAACTGACACAAATGGTGCAATGTTATTATTTATGCATTTATGAAGTGCCATTATCTAATGATCAATCATCAATCAATGTTATTAAGGAATTGTGAGTGAAGGACTTGTTCGAGGTCCATACACTCTATACAGGGCCTACACAGTTATCATCTGAGGGAATACTCGAACCCGTACTCTCTGCGTTACAAGGCGAGAGCTGTAACCAATCGGCTACTGTGTTTCACAGGTAGACATGCGTCCCAGACATTTATGAAGCACCTTTGCACAAACCAAATTCTAGTTTGTCATGTGCTAAACTTCCGGTTTGATTAGAAACAGAAGTTGGGAATATACCGCAGCATATTCCAGAATGGTCACAACTGCTAAGCGCCATCAGTCGATGCTTGGCTATTAAATATTGGTGTTCAAGAAAAAAAGAGGAGGAATAGGAAAAGAGTTGAAATATGGAGGACAAGGAGATAGAGGAGGAGAATGGGTTGCTTTAAACTGACGTTTATATGCCTACAACATTAATCAAGCATATTATACTGTAACCGGTCCAGCGCGGTAACTGGCAATATTCAATACCGACAACAGTATAATTTATATAAGCACAGATCCACATTTGTATAATATAATTATATATATATACGATATATACGTACACACATATAAACATATGCATACATAAATACTATATATAAACAGGTGCATAAATATATAGGGATATATAAGTATATATTGTATGGCATATGTATATACCATTATATACATAGGCCTATTTATAGACGTTAGTGATAATGTTTGTCGTACCTATAGCGCGTCTTAGTGTACGATCTGATCAAATGAATGATTAAACATTGAATTGTATCGTGGAATAAATTCGGATTCCGAAAGGATATATTTTGCTTCTTTGTGTTCACACGTGTACAATATGACACGGTACAAAACAACGTAATACGATACAATGAAATGCAGTATAGTGAAATACAACATTCATTCATTCATTCGGAGAATTTATATAGCGCCTCTTTAAGGTGATCTACTCAGAAGCACTCCCGACTCAACCCCGGCTGGATATGGTAGAATTCAACACAGTGACGCCAGCTACATTCAGATACGCCGCGCCTACATACTTCAGGCGCCCTCTCGCGGCAGTCGCTACGCGATGAATCGTGACAAGATCAGCAATCAGACGACAGAGTTATCTGTCAATGGCTGTTTGGCCAGGTGAGTGCCTATTGTGTTCACACGTGTACAATATGACACGGTAAGAAATCAACGCAATGCGATTCAATGCAATACAATGCGATATCATAGAATACAATGCAATGCAATGTAATACATGACATTGCACTACAATGCAAGACAGAGCACTTCGAAACAATTCGAAACAAGACAGTGCAATACAATGCATCACAATGGATTGGCGCTCCTGCATACAGGCCTACGACCGGAACACTTGGGAAGGTTTTGTTCGATCTGAACTGCAAATACTGGGGGACTATTGCGAAAAGGACTTTTGCCCATCGTTGTCGACTAAAAAGCGAACGGTGTCGGATCACAGAGATCATGTCTGATACCCATAGCAGTGCGACTGGTCGCATCGCAAGACGATCAGTCGAGGAGTATCGTGTAGGACCAGAGTCAGCATGGAGGGCACGTGCCAGAATGGCCAACTTCAGAAACAGGCACCATCTTTATCATACCCTTTAACCTCAGTTATAGTTGTCAAAGAGTTCATCTTTTGATTAAAATTGTTTAAACAATCTTCTGCGAGTCGTACGTTGTCTCTGCGGCAAACAAGAAAGGAGAGGTGTCGTGACAACTACAGCGCAATAAAATACAACATTGGGGGACTAGAATACAATACAATATAATATAACACAATATAATACGATACAAAACAATGTAATACAATACAATACAATCACAACTGCCTTTGATATTGTCCTCCTAACAAATGTCTAAATTTGCTGAACGAATGTTCAACGTGAGTATACATTACATAGTTTAGGCCTTAGGGCCTCACAAAGTAAAAGGAACCATGCATATTATTAAGTTTCCTGAATCATATATACATAGAACGATGACGAATTTAAAATGTGTAAAATAAGGCTCGCTTACAGTGTCAGCCATTCTGTAGATGACGTCGAAAGCCGTCGAAGAAAAATCGTCGATGCGGTATAAACTATTGAATCAAAAATCAAGTTCCGTCTTAACTTCAGCTTCAACTGCAAAGAAAGAACATTAAAGGATATGCAACTGTTGACTTCCGATGCCGCCAGAAATCAGTTCCGCCCGCCAACCGCCAATCACCATAAACGGTTGCCCCAGACTCGAAAAGCATAGAGCATTAGTCGAGAAATAAGTATATTTTTCAATTAATGCAAGACAGGCACTCACATTATAAGAAATAGACAGTTGATGTTACTGTCGCTGAAACAGGAAAAGCCTTCATTTACCCAGGATAAGACCTACAGTCTCCTCAAGTAAATAAGCCTCTGTAGTTGTGAATAAGCTGCTGTTTTGCGCTTAGCTTTACAGTTATAAGGCTGCATGCCAACCGTCCAGGATTCGCCTGGACAGTCCCGGAATCGGCCTTGTGCGTCCCGTGTCCAAGATTGATCCCAAATTGTCCCGGAATTTAACTTAATTTACGCACACTGATACACATTATGTGTGGGCCCCGGGCATGGCCGTGGACCCGTGGTCTCTAGCACTAATGTAGGCTTATTCTATAGGCTTTGCTGTGCACCGTCGTATGTGCATTAATAGTGTAATTTTTATAAACGGTTGTTGTAGGCCCTAAATATATTTTCGTTTATTGTTTTAAGCAGGTTTTGGAAGAACTTTTGCAAAGTAGTAGGGAATGCGAGCTGTTATTTGATAGTGAAGACGATACAGATGAGGCAAATTTCTCATAAGCTATTGAGCGCGATAGTGAAAGGAGTTCGGTATAGACTCTGACGTGCCAATTAAGTGTGACAAATGCACGTGTCTGGTGTCGCCCACGTGTTGGGTTGAAACTGCTGCGGACACTCCTGCGCCTATAACTGTCCTGATTGCAGCGTCGGTCTCTGTGTTGGTGATTGTTTCAAGACATAGGGCCTATCTTACGAAGGACGTGTACTGAAAATTAATGTGCATTCTTCTCTTGCAAGGATATTTCTGTTCAGACCGTTCTTCTATTACCTCGTAGGTTCTGACTGGTGTATACACATACTGTACACTTTACATAGGCCTACATTTGCATTCCTCTTGCTTCCATGTGTGCAAGTATTTTCAAAAGGGATATAAATAAATAAATATATAGATATATATGCATGCATGCACACCTACACATTATGTATATCTGCACATGTATATACCAGCCTTGTTGTCCTCGAGACCAAGGTCTTGGTCTCGAGTGCACTCGAGTTCGTTTTTACAAGTCTTGGTCTTGGTCTTGGTCTTGAGGTTCAAGGTCTTGGTCTTGATCTTGGTCTTGAGGTTCAAGGTCTTGGTCTTGGTCTTGGTCTTCAGGTTCAAAGTCTTAGCCTTGGTTTTGCAAGACCAAGACCAGGACCAAGACTTTTGTCAATTTGAACAGTCATTAATTTTAACAAACAGCAAGAATTTTTAAAATTTATCCAACAATTACTCATACAGTTATTGCTTTAGTATTTACACGGTGTGAATGAGGCTTCACTGTTGTTTTTTTACAATTATTTTGACTTCCGGTTATTTACCATGGAATGATTTCAAAACAGACTCATGATTAATTTGTACATTTACATCCGGTTCTTGAAAAGCTGCTTTGTGTGCTAGCGATTTCAGCACTTGTAGACCGTGTTTTTTCACATGGCAGAATTTTTATGAGGCTCCATAGGTCACGTCTTGGTCAGAAAATTCTGAGCAAATTGGTTTTTATAAAATTCAACAGGCATTTGGAATAACATTTCGCATGAAGGACTTTTATAAATACGGATTCGGAATTCTCTGCAGTCTCCATTTGGAGTTGTTTTGCTTGAATAAAAGAAAAAACTCATGTTTTCATTAAAATAACGAGTAGTCCAACTGGACAATTTTTAGTAAGGAATAGAAGTCTGGATACGATTGTGATTTTTTGGGTCTTGGTCTCGGTCTTGGTCTTGAGGTTCAAGGTCTTGGTCTTGAGGTTCAAGGTCTTTGTCTTGGTCTTGAGGTTCAAGGTCTTGGTCTTGGTCTTGGTCTTTGTCTTGAGGTTCAAGGTCTTGGTCTTGGTCTTGAGGTTCAAGGTCTTGGTCTTGGTCTTGGTCTTGAGGTTCAAGGTCTTGGTCTTGGTCTTGAGGTTCAAGGTCTTGGTCTTGGTCTTGAGGCTCAAGGTCTTGGTCTTGGTCTTGGTCTTGAGGTTTAAGGTCTTGACAACAAGACTGGTATATACATACATAACTACCGGTGTTCATATGCCTACACTGTACGCCCATCCTATGCTAGGCAAACTGACATACAGGTTACAGTTGTTCAATTAGTGTAATCGATGTTGTTATTCGGTTACTGTAATTAATGTAATGTTATTCGATTAATGTAATCAATGTAATATTATTCGATTAATGTAATCAATGTAATTGTGTTGTATTTACGGATTTATATGACGCCTCTCGCAGTACAACCTCATCAGAGACGCTCCAAGTGCGAGGAGCTCCGTGAGAAAAGAAGTCTTAAGACAGCGAGAAGTAGCAGCAATGCCCCCAGTTAGGATCTGAGAACGAGTCATGGAAGGAAGATCATTCCAGAGGGACGGGCCAACAGATGGGTAGACACGGTGTTGAACCATATAGAAGTCCGGGTCCGAGGGACCAAGAGGTCATGTCGGTCTAAAGAACGGAGAGGACGGCCAGAGGCAGCCGAAAGAGGTCGACAGATAAGATCACAGAGATAATATTATTCAGTTAATGTAGTCGGTGTTGTTATTCGATTAATGTAATCAATGTAATATTATTCAGTTAATGTAATCAATGTTATGTTATTCGATTAATGCAATCAATGTAATATTATTCAGTTAATATAATCAATGTTATGTTATTCGCTTAATGTAATCAATGTAATATTATTCGGTTATTGTAATCAATGTTATGTTATTCGATTAATGCAATCAATGTAATATTATTCAGTTAATATAATCAATGTTATGTTATTCGATTATTGTAATCAATGTAATATTATTCGGTTATTGTAATCAATGTTATGTTATTCGATTAATGCAATCAATGTAATATTATTGGGTTATTGTAATCAATGTTATGTTATTCGATTAATGCAATCAATGATATGCTATTCGGTTAATGTAATCAATGTTATGTTATTCGATTAATGCAATCAATGATATGCTATTCGGTTAATGTAATCAATGTAATGTTATTCGATTAATGCAATCAATGATATGCTATTCGGTTGATGTAATCAATGTTATGTTATTCGATTAATGCAATCAATGATATGCTATTCGGTTAATGTAATCAATGTAATGTTATTCGATTAATGTAAGCAATGTGATGTTATTCGCGTTATGTAATCAGCGTAATGTAGTGTATTGTGATGTAACCTGATATAATTATGCAACCTATAACGCAGTGTCGATCGTCTTTTGTAATGTCACATTAATTTAACGTACTTTAAAGCCTTTTAGTGTAACTCATTGTTTGAAATTGTATTGTATTATTCAGTTTTAATTGTCTTACTATGACGTACTTTTTCAGTTACACGATATGAAGATCGCCGTTGCATTTCCGGGTTTCGTCCTGAGCGAAACGGAAGTCGATCGATATTACAGTTCTGTAGGCCTACGTATTTATCTAGCCATTTATTTATTTGGTACTAGCCTCTGCAACGCAGAACATCTGTGCGCTAGTTTGGCAAAATGCCTCCCTCTATTTCCCCCGTATATCCATCTTGGCTTTCTACCGGACTGGATTTGTTGAATTAAACGAATAGGGAAGAGTATTTACGTGTAATATGACGTTAGTTCAGTTTAAATTTCATAATTAAATTATGAAATTTAAACTGAACTAACGTTCGAATAACTTTAATAAAATTTTTATTAAAGTTATTCTAACGTTTCTAAAAGTCCTGTTTCTGCGCATATAAGCATGTATATAGGCCTATTTGTTTTCTCTCGTCCATGGATGTATACAGAGTGCTGAAAGTATACACATATAATCAAATAGCAATTATATAATTGCATACATAAGTGTATTGTACATACGTATGCGACAGAAATTTATAACACTTCATTTGTATCTTGCGATGTAAACAGATATTTTGTGTGTGTATACAATCAGGGGCGTCTACACCATAGAAACCTTGGAGCAAATGCTCCATCAAAGAAATTGGGGGGTCGAGATATGTCAGTGTGTGTGCCACCATTTTAGGGGGAAGGAACGGGGAAGGGGGAAGAAGAGGGGGAAAAGGGACGTTGCTCCAATGACTTAGGGGGGATAGACGCCCATGTGTACAATGAATCTATAGGCAGGTATAACAGTCTTTGTATATGTGTATCTTAATTGTTTACATTGTTCGCTGACGTAGGTCGCAAGTCGCCTTGTACCGTAACATCCCAGGATATAATTTTTGAAATTGCGCCGGCAATGGGGCTTCATTCGATAATTCTCTGTAGCGACATCTGCAGTGTGTAGCCGCGGTGTCCAAAACGTCATGGCTCTCACCGGGTCAGGCGACCGGTTTATCTACAACTGTTGAGTGAGGCGCTGAAAAATATCGCTCAATCCAATAATAACCCCGCTGCTCTTCGTCCTTCTCTCGCTCTATTTCTATTGGTCTCTCTCATTCACTTTCGCCCTCCCTCCTCCTTTCCTGTATCCCTCTCTCATTTCCATATCCACCCCCTCTCTTTTCATATAATTATCTTTGTGTATTCATCCTCTAGTACCTCTACCGTATCTCGAGCTCGCTTTTTGTCTGTCTGTCTGTCTGTTTCTGTCTGTCTGTTTCTGTCTGTTTATGTCGGTCATCTTGTGCTGTGCCCCTATATGCTACGTAATGCCTCTCTCTCTCTCTCTCTCTCTCTCTCTCTCTCTCTCTCTCTCTCTCTCTCTCTCTCTCTCTCTCTCTCTCTCTCTCTCTCTCTCTCTCTCTCTCTCTCTCTCTGTCTCTCTCTGTCTCTGTCTCTCTCTGTCTCTCTCTGTCTCTCTCTGTCTCTGTCTCTGTCTCTGTCTCTGTCTCTGTCTCTGTCTCTGTCTCTCTCTCTCTCTCTCTCTCTCTCTCTCTCGATGTTTTGTTTCTTGACTGACTCCAGCCATGAGACAAAGACGCGTATGTCTGGGCTACTGGGAGGGATCGGTTAGTTAGGGCTAGGTGCACTTCAACTCACTTTACCTTAGCCTCATTTTAATGACCTTATAACCCCTATAGCGACTCTGGAAGGCGAAGTGTTCTGTGCCCCACGTTACAAGGATTGACCTTCTTGCACGTATATGAACTTGGTATTCTGTGTGATCTTTAAAGCCCTAGGTTTTAGGTTTGGCGGTTTCCCTCGTAGAATGAAGTGACCAACGACTGTAGGCGGTTCAAGTAAGCATCTGTCGGCCAATGGGCGTTGATTTCATTTTGGTTTACACATCTTACAAGCATAGGCTGCTGAATTTAATTATATGCATAGCCTAGGCAACATCGTCCGCTTTGTGGAATGGAGGCGAGGCGCAGGGACGGTCGGTCGATCGGTGGTAGCCCCCACCCTAGGCCCTTCACCCTCCCTCTGGCCTACCCCGATCAATTGACCACTTGTATATATAACCGAGCTTTGGGTCGTAAACCTGTATATAAATGCCAGCTGTTGATGCTGTCACCGTTGCCTTATTATACCCGGAACACTAAAGACAATAAGCTGTATTTCATATTCTAAGAATTTGCACCAGTATCAGATGCTAATATACAGCCTAAGGAAGAGAGACTAGGTCACATGCCAAATTATGCTAATGAACTTAGGAAATGAACTTAGGAAATGTCCTTTCACAATTGAGTCTTGGTTTGCAGTACTCATTCTAGTTTGAATTTCGCTGCAGCAGAGTTGAGCTTCGTAATTTCTTCACTTCATAGCCATTTTAAATCGCATAGTCGATACAGCTTATATCTCGTGTCTGTATATTATATTATTATCTTATTTCAGTAGTGGACCTTATAGTAGTATAACATTGTATTTCGTTAGTGGACATATATTAGTATCATTATATCGAACTATTTCCAAAGATGGATGGAGACTACGCTGTACCAACGACACCGACTTCAGGTGTTGCAGTTGGCAACATGCGAACATTTAAAAAACGGTTGTCTGATGGATCTACCAAGAGTTATAGCTACCCTTACGTTTCTGTAAGGAAACATTTTGAATTAACTTTTACAACCGACAGTGATAAACTTAAATTTGAGCAAAAATGTGAGGACATTCGCTTGGCGTTGGGAGTAAAAAGTTTGAGAGAAGTTCTGGTGAAAGTCATAATGGATGTTGACACCAATAAGCTCTCTTCTGCAACTCAACATCCGCAGCAGACACTCACGATGTCTTCAGTCACGGAAGAAGTAAGTGAATCAACTTCACTGACTGATCCAGCATCTGTCACAGCAGCAATATCAGCAGCTCCAGCAACAGCTTTGGAGACTGCACATGAGAATTTTGTTGGGCAGTGCTCCAGCATTGCCCAGTTGATCGACACAATCTCACAACATTCATCCACATGTGTGACGCCGTATTCAGTGAAGTCATGGACACACAGTGGTCATGTGCTGTCGGTGGATATGGAGTGTGCGAAAAAACACTCCTTTCAGTGGAGTTCCTCATCCACAATAGACAGCGAGCGGAAGGAATTTGAAGTCAACCACCGAGTGATGTTGAGCTACCTGGCCTCTGGTATGACACCCATACAGTACGAGCGCTTTAGCGACTTCAGTCGGTTTGGACTATTGTCAGACCTTTTCCGCAGGAGGAATATGGTTACATTTAGTGCCATTTCTGAGAACCTGCGAAAGCAATCTATATTTGGCGCTAGAGCGCAGGAGTCTTCACTGTCGCCTGATGGAGCTATCTCTATAATGACTGACGCACGACATCATTGTAGACGAAATAGTTATCACACCGACCATGTTGCTATCGGGTTGAAAACTCACAAAGTCGTTGATATTCAACACATTAACGGGAATGATGATAACTGTTCACAGCGTCACGAGGCAGTGGGATTCGACAGGATGTACGAGAGCCTGGATCTCAGCAACATTAAAGTTGCCCATCATGTGCATGATCGAAACATGACAATCAACAAGCGCCTACGTGAGAGGAAGCAAGCCAGGAATTCCAATGACCGCTGGCACTGCACCCGTCCTATAACAGCCGGGGTGAAAAAAATTGGGCAAGGAGCACAAAAAAACATTGGAAAAACATGGCATCCCGAGCTTTCTGACAAGGGTGCTGCCATTCGAAACCACGTCTATTGGTGTATGGACAATTGCAATGGAGATGCCCAAACCCTGCGTAAGCTCATAGAATCATGCATCCCTCATTTTCAGAACAACCACAGCAAGTGCCATGAAACTTCCCACTGCAAAGAGCCGGGGCATATGATTGAAGTTCGAATTGTTTCAAATGAGGCTGCAATTACAATGCTCCAGGACTTTCTTCGGTCGTTGGTAGTGTACAAGCACGCTGAAGATTATGTCAAAGGCCACGACACATTTTATGTGGAAAGTTTTAATAACGTTTGTCTGATCTATCTGGATAAACGGATACACTACGGGAATTTAATGTACGAGCTGCGGAGCAATCTGGCTGTCTTGGACTGGAACGAACACGTCGACAGACCATACACGTCTATATGCACGACTGTTCGTTCGAAAAACCCACGTCGCCAAATCGGGAAAAAAGTGTATCGGCGCAAGACCTACGTATTTGTTGAGAACATTTGGAATTTGTACATTGCCGTGTGGTCAGCATCTAAAGCAATATCGGAGTCTGTGACAGAAACTTCTGCAGATAAGGAGACCTGCCAGAGTGAAATCTCTTCGGACGAATCCGATGACGACCAATTAGGAGACAGTGAGAGCTTTTCAAATGAAAGCAATGCACCCTACACAGTAGAATAACCGTAAGAGCTGTGACAATATTGTATGATACACTAAAATCAAACATATCAGTGCTACATAACCATCAACCGTCATTACACATAACCACCTTAGCATTCTGCTGTCTACTCTGCTTGACCTCCCCGGATTTTGGCCTGGCATAGGACAGAGAGATGTGTGGCAGAGCTGATGTGTGGCAGAGCTGACTGCTATCACACGCGTCCACAGGTGGCGGATAGTGGAACGCCCTCTAGAAATAGAGGTCAGCTGCGAAATAAGCAGGGTTATATCTGACGAATAAGCAGTCGCGGACCAACAGCGGCAAGGCTAGTAGGGCACACTGTAGAAAAAGAGTGGCATTTTGCTTGACAACTAAAAGCTGCAAATATCCAATAACAGCCTTGTGACATGGGAGCACATGACTCAATTTAAATAAGCCTGATGACCCTCTGCCTAGCGGGCATGTGTTCATCACCAAGACTAGGTCCACAGCGGAAAACTGTGGTTGATGCCACGAAGGGCATCCGATCTGTAACAAGATGCTCCAATCTGTATAAAAATGAATCTGTGGCTTACCCCCCCTCAACGAGGTCCTAATCCAAGCAAGAAAAAAAGAAGATTGAACGGACAAGGGACTGTGGCCATTGCAAAATTGATTTGACATAGCACTTATGAAAAACCTAGTCTCCGTAACGTGGTTTTCGTGTGGCGCCGAGCAATTGAGGGCAATTCAGGTTTAAATCCACCTCTGAGTAGGAATCTTGAAGAGGCGCTATATAAATTTAAAATGGGGGAATGTTATGTTACATTGAATCATAGCTATGACAGGTGTACATAAGCAGCTCACAATCGATAAAATTCTGCTTTATGTCAGAAAGTAAGTGTACAATAAAAATCTCTCTGTCTAAACAAAGTCCGGCGAATTATCCAAAGTATCAATGTTACTCCCACTTGTGGCCCATGTAAGGCGTGCCTGTTGGATTCGGATACAACGATCTCACTTTTCGCACTACGCAATCTGGCATTATTTCCCGCATGTGAAGTACACCGTTCGATTCCGTTAGTTTCTTGGCCAGATATAATGGGCTCGTCCACCCACCCAAGTTGCAAATGATCTTCCAATATTTTCCATAAATTACTCTTCGTATTGGACTGTTAGCTGCATGCGCTGCTTGTCCTCCGCCAAGCCAACCTGGAGATGCAGAACCCACGCACGGAGAGAGAAAACAAAGAGGACAGGCGCCTTCCGATTGATGATTTTCACCCTGCAGCTGCAAATGATCAGCTGACACTTGAATGTCATGACTGTTTTGAGCCTCAATTTCTGACTCTGTACTATTTCCATTGGACGCGACCAAGACCTCCTTCGAAGCGGCATCCATACAAGATTTTCTTCTCTTTGGTGGTTCCAACTCTGCAATTGGAACAAAGGCAGTTTCGATTGGTTGGAGATATATTTATAATGTCATCAACATACAATTAGCTCTTTCGACTTGACTTGAACGACAGCTTAGCTGGGTTATGCATATGTTTATTGTCTTATTACATATCGTAATAATAATAATCATGGTAATTTTAATAATTACATTTTTAATTGGCCATTTATTATCATTACTGCTGTTACTGCTGTTCACATCAGTTGTCATTATACTAACATTGCTGATGTTATTATTACTATGTATTTCTATAGCATGGTTTGAGCTAAATATTTGCAAGGATAATAAATGCAATTTAATTTAATATTTATAAATCTTAGTTCAATCTTATTTGCGCACGTATAGCGCTACCTGAAGAACAATAGGGCCTACTTGTACAGGGTTCACCACACAAAACAATTTATACAATTTCAGTATATATATATATATATATATATATATATATATATACGCATCGTCTTCATAATTACCAATTTTTTCAAAATTCCAGTTGTTGTGAGCAAAAAATGCCCGTATGGCTTCCTCTTGATCGCCATCTACCACAATAGTAAGTTCGTATTTGTTCATGGCAATCTAATCGCATATAGAAACTACAGACTTGTTTCTCAACCCTGTAAGTATCTTCATAGCAATGAACTCCATAGTAATATGAGTGTATGGGGGGGTAAATTTGGATAATTGGAACAACTTGTATACATTCTAGAAGTACAGGTATGACCTCTAGCCAGCTTACCTGGCTTTCGTATACACAAATTAGTCGACCCACAGCTCGGTTATATATATACAAGTGGTCAATTGATCGAGGTAGGGCCTGTACGGGGTATGCCCTGTCGGGTCTAGTCTGCCCTAGCGATGCATCTCCATCCATCCGTCCGACCGCTAGAGGGCCAGAGGGAGGGTGAAGGGCCTAGGGTGGGGGCTACCACCGATCGACCGACCGTCCCTGCGCCTCGCCTCCATTCCACAAAGCGGACGATGTTGCCTAGGCTATGCATATAATTAAATTCAGCAGCCTATGCTTGTAAGATGTGTAAACCAAAATGAAATCAACGCCCATTGGCCGACAGATGCTTACTTGAACCGCCTACAGTCGTTGGTCACTTCATTCTACGAGGGAAACCGCCAAACCTAAAACCTAGGGCTTTAACTGGCCTCGGCATATGAGAGAGGGTTTCCAGCTAGTCCGTCTGTGTGTCCGTCTGTTTCTCTCGCCGCCTTACCTTATAGGCCTGACAATGCTATTTATATATTTTCCCGAGGTAATCCCGAGGTAAAAGTATCCCTCAGGGACTTCAACATTATTTTAGAAGCATAGATTTTCTGGGATGGCTAGTTTTCACCGATTTCAGGCTCCTCAAATATACGCAGAGCGACTGATTTAAAGCCCTAGGTTTTAGGTTTGGCGGTTTCCCTCGTAGAATGAAGTGACCAACGACTGTAGGCGGTTCAAGTAAGCATCTGTCGGCCAATGGGCGTTGATTTCATTTTGGTTTACACATCTTACAAGCATAGGCTGCTGAATTTAATTATATGCATAGCCTAGGCAACATCGTCCGCTTTGTGGAATGGAGGCGAGGCGCAGGGACGGTCGGTCGATCGGTGGTAGCCCCCACCCTAGGCCCTTCACCCTCCCTCTGGCCCTCTAGCGGTCGGACGGATGGATGGAGATGCATCGCTAGGGCAGACTAGACCCGACAGGGCATACCCCGTACAGGCCCTACCTCGATCAATTGACCACTTGTATATATATAACCGAGCTGTGGGTCGACTAATTTGTGTATACGAAAGCCAGGTAAGCTGGCTAGAGGTCATACCTGTACTTCTAGAATGTATACAAGTTGTTCCAATTATCCAAATTTACCCCCCCATACACTCATATTACTATGGAGTTCATTGCTATGAAGATACTTACAGGGTTGAGAAACAAGTCTGTAGTTTCTATATGCGATTAGATTGCCATGAACAAATACGAACTTACTATTGTGGTAGATGGCGATCAAGAGGAAGCCATACGGGCATTTTTTGCTCACAACAACTGGAATTTTGAAAAAATTGGTAATTATGAAGACGATGCGTATATATATATATATATATATATATATATATATATATACTGAAATTGTATAAATTGTTTTGTGTGGTGAACCCTGTACAAGTAGGCCCTATTGTTCTTCAGGTAGCGCTATACGTGCGCAAATAAGATTGAACTAAGATTTATAAATATTAAATTAAATTGCATTTATTATCCTTGCAAATATTTAGCTCAAACCATGCTATAGAAATACATAGTAATAATAACATCAGCAATGTTAGTATAATGACAACTGATGTGAACAGCAGTAACAGCAGTAATGATAATAAATGGCCAATTAAAAATGTAATTATTAAAATTACCATGATTATTATTATTACGATATGTAATAAGACAATAAACATATGCATAACCCAGCTAAGCTGTCGTTCAAGTCAAGTCGAAAGAGCTAATTGTATGTTGATGACATTATAAATATATCTCCAACCAATCGAAACTGCCTTTGTTCCAATTGCAGAGTTGGAACCACCAAAGAGAAGAAAATCTTGTATGGATGCCGCTTCGAAGGAGGTCTTGGTCGCGTCCAATGGAAATAGTACAGAGTCAGAAATTGAGGCTCAAAACAGTCATGACATTCAAGTGTCAGCTGATCATTTGCAGCTGCAGGGTGAAAATCATCAATCGGAAGGCGCCTGTCCTCTTTGTTTTCTCTCTCCGTGCGTGGGTTCTGCATCTCCAGGTTGGCTTGGCGGAGGACAAGCAGCGCATGCAGCTAACAGTCCAATACGAAGAGTAATTTATGGAAAATATTGGAAGATCATTTGCAACTTGGGTGGGTGGACGAGCCCATTATATCTGGCCAAGAAACTAACGGAATCGAACGGTGTACTTCACATGCGGGAAATAATGCCAGATTGCGTAGTGCGAAAAGTGAGATCGTTGTATCCGAATCCAACAGGCACGCCTTACATGGGCCACAAGTGGGAGTAACATTGATACTTTGGATAATTCGCCGGACTTTGTTTAGACAGAGAGATTTTTATTGTACACTTACTTTCTGACATAAAGCAGAATTTTATCGATTGTGAGCTGCTTATGTACACCTGTCATAGCTATGATTCAATGTAACATAACATTCCCCCATTTTAAATTTATATAGCGCCTCTTCAAGATTCCTACTCAGAGGTGGATTTAAACCTGAATTGCCCTCAATTGCTCGGCGCCACACGAAAACCACGTTACGGAGACTAGGTTTTTCATAAGTGCTATGTCAAATCAATTTTGCAATGGCCACAGTCCCTTGTCCGTTCAATCTTCTTTTTTTCTTGCTTGGATTAGGACCTCGTTGAGGGGGGGTAAGCCACAGATTCATTTTTATACAGATTGGAGCATCTTGTTACAGATCGGATGCCCTTCGTGGCATCAACCACAGTTTTCCGCTGTGGACCTAGTCTTGGTGATGAACACATGCCCGCTAGGCAGAGGGTCATCAGGCTTATTTAAATTGAGTCATGTGCTCCCATGTCACAAGGCTGTTATTGGATATTTGCAGCTTTTAGTTGTCAAGCAAAATGCCACTCTTTTTCTACAGTGTGCCCTACTAGCCTTGCCGCTGTTGGTCCGCGACTGCTTATTCGTCAGATATAACCCTGCTTATTTCGCAGCTGACCTCTATTTCTAGAGGGCGTTCCACTATCCGCCACCTGTGGACGCGTGTGATAGCAGTCAGCTCTGCCACACATCAGCTCTGCCACACATCTCTCTGTCCTATGCCAGGCCAAAATCCGGGGAGGTCAAGCAGAGTAGACAGCAGAATGCTAAGGTGGTTATGTGTAATGACGGTTGATGGTTATGTAGCACTGATATGTTTGATTTTAGTGTATCATACAATATTGTCACAGCTCTTACGGTTATTCTACTGTGTAGGGTGCATTGCTTTCATTTGAAAAGCTCTCACTGTCTCCTAATTGGTCGTCATCGGATTCGTCCGAAGAGATTTCACTCTGGCAGGTCTCCTTATCTGCAGAAGTTTCTGTCACAGACTCCGATATTGCTTTAGATGCTGACCACACGGCAATGTACAAATTCCAAATGTTCTCAACAAATACGTAGGTCTTGCGCCGATACACTTTTTTCCCGATTTGGCGACGTGGGTTTTTCGAACGAACAGTCGTGCATATAGACGTGTATGGTCTGTCGACGTGTTCGTTCCAGTCCAAGACAGCCAGATTGCTCCGCAGCTCGTACATTAAATTCCCGTAGTGTATCCGTTTATCCAGATAGATCAGACAAACGTTATTAAAACTTTCCACATAAAATGTGTCGTGGCCTTTGACATAATCTTCAGCGTGCTTGTACACTACCAACGACCGAAGAAAGTCCTGGAGCATTGTAATTGCAGCCTCATTTGAAACAATTCGAACTTCAATCATATGCCCCGGCTCTTTGCAGTGGGAAGTTTCATGGCACTTGCTGTGGTTGTTCTGAAAATGAGGGATGCATGATTCTATGAGCTTACGCAGGGTTTGGGCATCTCCATTGCAATTGTCCATACACCAATAGACGTGGTTTCGAATGGCAGCACCCTTGTCAGAAAGCTCGGGATGCCATGTTTTTCCAATGTTTTTTTGTGCTCCTTGCCCAATTTTTTTCACCCCGGCTGTTATAGGACGGGTGCAGTGCCAGCGGTCATTGGAATTCCTGGCTTGCTTCCTCTCACGTAGGCGCTTGTTGATTGTCATGTTTCGATCATGCACATGATGGGCAACTTTAATGTTGCTGAGATCCAGGCTCTCGTACATCCTGTCGAATCCCACTGCCTCGTGACGCTGTGAACAGTTATCATCATTCCCGTTAATGTGTTGAATATCAACGACTTTGTGAGTTTTCAACCCGATAGCAACATGGTCGGTGTGATAACTATTTCGTCTACAATGATGTCGTGCGTCAGTCATTATAGAGATAGCTCCATCAGGCGACAGTGAAGACTCCTGCGCTCTAGCGCCAAATATAGATTGCTTTCGCAGGTTCTCAGAAATGGCACTAAATGTAACCATATTCCTCCTGCGGAAAAGGTCTGACAATAGTCCAAACCGACTGAAGTCGCTAAAGCGCTCGTACTGTATGGGTGTCATACCAGAGGCCAGGTAGCTCAACATCACTCGGTGGTTGACTTCAAATTCCTTCCGCTCGCTGTCTATTGTGGATGAGGAACTCCACTGAAAGGAGTGTTTTTTCGCACACTCCATATCCACCGACAGCACATGACCACTGTGTGTCCATGACTTCACTGAATACGGCGTCACACATGTGGATGAATGTTGTGAGATTGTGTCGATCAACTGGGCAATGCTGGAGCACTGCCCAACAAAATTCTCATGTGCAGTCTCCAAAGCTGTTGCTGGAGCTGCTGATATTGCTGCTGTGACAGATGCTGGATCAGTCAGTGAAGTTGATTCACTTACTTCTTCCGTGACTGAAGACATCGTGAGTGTCTGCTGCGGATGTTGAGTTGCAGAAGAGAGCTTATTGGTGTCAACATCCATTATGACTTTCACCAGAACTTCTCTCAAACTTTTTACTCCCAACGCCAAGCGAATGTCCTCACATTTTTGCTCAAATTTAAGTTTATCACTGTCGGTTGTAAAAGTTAATTCAAAATGTTTCCTTACAGAAACGTAAGGGTAGCTATAACTCTTGGTAGATCCATCAGACAACCGTTTTTTAAATGTTCGCATGTTGCCAACTGCAACACCTGAAGTCGGTGTCGTTGGTACAGCGTAGTCTCCATCCATCTTTGGAAATAGTTCGATATAATGATACTAATATATGTCCACTAACGAAATACAATGTTATACTACTATAAGGTCCACTACTGAAATAAGATAATAATATAATATACAGACACGAGATATAAGCTGTATCGACTATGCGATTTAAAATGGCTATGAAGTGAAGAAATTACGAAGCTCAACTCTGCTGCAGCGAAATTCAAACTAGAATGAGTACTGCAAACCAAGACTCAATTGTGAAAGGACATTTCCTAAGTTCATTTCCTAAGTTCATTAGCATAATTTGGCATGTGACCTAGTCTCTCTTCCTTAGGCTGTATATTAGCATCTGATACTGGTGCAAATTCTTAGAATATGAAATACAGCTTATTGTCTTTAGTGTTCCGGGTATAATAAGGCAACGGTGACAGCATCAACAGCTGGCATTTATATACAGGTTTACGACCCAAAGCTCGGTTATATATACAAGTGGTCAATTGATCGGGGTAGGCCAGAGGGAGGGTGAAGGGCCTAGGGTGGGGGCTACCACCGATCGACCGACCGTCCCTGCGCCTCGCCTCCATTCCACAAAGCGGACGATGTTGCCTAGGCTATGCATATAATTAAATTCAGCAGCCTATGCTTGTAAGATGTGTAAACCAAAATGAAATCAACGCCCATTGGCCGACAGATGCTTACTTGAACCGCCTACAGTCGTTGGTCACTTCATTCTACGAGGGAAACCGCCAAACCTAAAACCTAGGGCTTTAAGCATATTGTATTGGTCAGTGTGCTGGATTGGCAGTCGAAAGGTCGGGGTTCAAATCCCCGCTAGGGCAAAATTTGGTTTTCTGTCCCACCTACATCCCCTAGCCAACTCAGCTATGATGAGTACACTGACCGTACACTGTCGGTGGGAAGATGAGATCAAACTAAACAAAGGAACGAATATACGAATAGATTTTATCTCATTTTAATCTCCATTTCTAAAGCGCCACTCGAAGGCCCAGAGTCTTCACGAGCGCTTAACCAGCTTAAGTATGGCCATTCTAAATGGGCTCTGCGGTGTAGGCTTCTCTTTTCGCACGAAGAGATACTGGCAAGATTCGTGGATGGTACAGTAGACGTACACATTTAGCCAATCATTGTACATGTTGGAGTTTAGATGCGACGACCTTGAATTGACGAGACAGTCATTTTGGATGGCATCATGAAATTTATGTCGGAAGATGTCCATCCAACCTGGTCTCAACCTATTGGCGATTCGTCTTCTCGGCTTGACGCGCTCGAAGTCTTCTGATGTCATTTCAGTAGAGGCAACCTGTCTCCTGCAAATGCACACAGAAATGGTAATGATTACACTCACTTCAGCAACTTAAGGCCTACTATGCCTGAAACTATTGACCATTCCCGATATTATGACCACATTTGTTCATAAAGATATTAAAAATATCACAACTCAGTAAACTGAAGCTGTGTGAAGTATTCCATGGTACATTCCAAACTGGTAAACTCCTGTCAAAATTACAGGAGTAGTCCTGTACAGTTGCATATATGAAGATACACCTTTCAAGTACCACACATAGTGGTGCATGCCATTAAAGAAAATTTGCATCAGTTATGAATGATTACAACATCGGTCCTCAACTAGACTTTAACACAACACCTCTGATAAGCCTACCTGTAGGAAGCACTCTAGATATCACATTATGATAACAACAGAACCAGAATAAACAAGAACCAAACAGTTTACTTCATTAACACGAACCTTTAAAATTCAAATAATGTATTGTTCATCCAAATGAATAAATTCAACAGATTTCAAATAAATCAATTTAAAATATAGTCAAAGCATCTAAACTAATTTCCAGATGCATGCCCCTGGCCGCATTATATCACAATCCATGTTATATTCAATCAAGTTACAACGAGTCTGTGGAGTAATAGCGGCAATGATATAAATATCAATGGAAACAATAGTGAAATTAGAAAGGTCAAGCATCAGACATCGGCACCACAGAAGACATCCTTCCATAGTCAAATCCTGCTTTTTCCATCTTAGACGTATACGGCAAGTCAGGAAAAGCCTCAATGAAAGATGTCTCCGCAATCTAGTTAAGGCCCTATTGATCTCCAGAATTGACTACTGCAACTCGATCCTCTACGGCCTTCCAGCATCTATATAATTTTATCTCGCAACCAATTACCTTTGTTCTTCAATACGCTGCTAAGCCAGTAAAACCTGACTCCCTTTGATCACGTCACCCCGGCCCTTCGCGAGCTACATTGGCTCCCCATACAAGCTCGCATTAATTTCAAAATCTGCCTCTCAATGTATCGAGTATATACAAACTCATCTCATACGTTTCTTCACTAGTCACACCATGTTCTACTTTCCAATCCAGAAGAAGACTGTATACGATCATCTTCCCGAGGTGATTTGAGGTCACTCGTTCATTCAGGAAATTTGGAAACCGAGCATTTGCACTAGCCGGCCCAGCTGAATGGAACAAACCGTCGGATCATATTCGCAAATCCTCAACATCGTTAACTTTCAAAAGCAACCTTTAAACGTATCTTCTTAAATTGAACTATGATTGGACTTTCTATACTGTTACGCGCTTTCGTGCAATTTCTTATCTTGCTTAGGCGCCGTATACAAATGACAGATTATAATTATTTATTAATTTATTACATTAGGATAGCGCCTACTCACCATTCCTGGTCTTTGAAGAGGTGATGAGGTCGTACCTCCAGGTTGCATCGTCCTGCTCCATCTGTGTCCTCATGTTCCACTTCAGCTTCGGCGTTGGCAAAACCTTAAGAACTGAAACAAGAAACCAGGAAGACAATACAATACCTTCTATAGTGCCTTCAAGTAACTCACAAGGAATCACCAGGCGATCGAAAAGCACCATAAGTAGAAGAAGAAGAAGAAGAAGAAGAAGAAGAAGAAGAAGAAGAAGAAGAAGAAGAAGAAGAAGAAGAAGAAGAAGAAGAGGAAGAAGAAGAGGAAGAGGAAGAGGAAGAGGAAGAGGAAGAGGAAGAGGAAGAGGAAGAGGAAGAGGAAGAGGAAGAGGAAGAGGAAGAGGAAGAGGAAGAGGAAGAGGAAGAGGAAGAGGAAGAGGAAGAGGAAGAGGAAGAGGAAGAGGAAGAGGAAGAGGAAGAGGAAGAGGAAGAGGAAGAGGAAGAGGAAGAGGAAGAGGAAGAGGAAGAGGAAGTGGAAGAGGAAGAGGAGGTGGAAGAGGAAGAGAAAGAGAAAGAGAAAGAGGAACAGGAAGAGGAAGTGGAAGTGGAAGTGGAAGAGGAAGAGGAAGAGAAAGACCGGCGTGAGCAAATCATGCAATACATGACCATCATCCGCCAGGACTGTGGCGAAGAGGCTGGAAGCGGAGCTAGACAGTCTGAGTCGCTCAAACCAAGAAACAAGGCAGACAATACAATAGCTTCTAAAATGCATTTAATTAACTCACAAGGACGTGCCTGATGATCTAAGAGCACCATAACCTCCTTCCTATTTAAGCCAATATAATTATATAAATAATAATGAAAACAATAATGAAAGGGAAAGTCAAGCGTCAGACATCCCTGCACCACAGCACTATATATATGATTGGACTTTCTAATGTTAGGCACTTTCCCGCAATTTCTTATCTTGCTTAGGCGCCCTACAAATGACAGAATACATTTATTTATTTATTTATTACATTAGGATACTCACCATTCCTGGTCTACGTCCAGATGATCAGGTTCTACCTCCAGGTTGCTTGGTCCAGGTTGATGATCGCCATCGCTTTCGTGGTTCTCAACACCTCGAGCACTGAAACAAGAAACCAGGAAGACAATACAATAACTTCTATAGTGCCTTCAAGTAACTCACAAGGAATCACCAGGTGATCGAAAAGCACCAGAAGAAGGAGGAGGAGGAGGAGGAGGAGGAGGAGGAGGAGGAGGAGGAGGAAGAAGAAGAGGAGGAGGAGGAGGAAGAAGAAGAAGAAGAAGAAGAGGAGGAGGAGGAAGAAGAAGAGAAGAAGGAGGAGGAGGAAGAACAAGAACAAGAAGAAGAAGAAGAAGGAGAAGAAGAAGAGGAAGAGGAAGTGGAAGACCGGAGTGAGCAAATCATGCAATACATGACCCTCATCCGCCAGGACTGTGGCGAAGAGGCTGGAATCGGAGCTATAGACAGTCTGCGTCGCTCAAACCAAGAAACCAGGCAGACAATACAATATATCTTCTAAAATGCATTTAATTAATTCACAAGCACTCACCTGATGATCGAAAAGCATCATAACCTCCTTCCAATTAAATCCAATATATATAAATATATATATATAAATATATATATATATATAAATATATATATATATATAAATATATATATATATATATATATATATACACTGTGAACGGAAAAAAACCAGACCTCTCTTATTACTACGATAATTTTTTTAATAATTTGCATATTTTAATAAAACGTGGTGGAACTTCAGTTTAAAGGATATGAATCATATAACTATTATTTTTTAGTTATAATGTGTGTTCAAAATGTCCTCCTTTGGCCTCAACACACCCACAAAGACGCGCTCGCCACTGACTAATTGCTGAATCGATTACAGCTTGATCAAATTCATCCCATGCCTGAGTTATACGTTCACGCAGTTCTCCGACATCGCGCACCTTTGTCTTGTAAACTTTTTCTTGCATCACACACCAGATTTTGAAGTCCACGGGATTAAGGTCCGGGCTATTTGGAGGCAAAAGTGTAGGGGGTATGAAATCTGGAGTTTCGTTTGTAAGAAGTTCAACAGTATCGCGAGCTCGGTGTGCCGGAGCACCATGTTGTAACGGATGTTTTATTTATTATAATGACGTCACGGTCACGTCAATTTTTAACTGCTTTAGCGCAATATTATCTGAGATTATAGTTTGGAATAAAATAGTTTTAGGCTCAATAAAATTTTCAATATTTGGTGTTTATTTCCCTATTTATTGTAGAGGTCTGGTTTTTTCCCGTTCACAGTGTATATATATATATATATATAATAATGAAAACAATAATCACAGGAAAGTCAAGCATCAATCATTGGCACCACAAAACCAAAAGAATAGATGAAGATTACTTAGAGTAATAGTTAAAAGTGATAGAAATATAGTGTATCGGTTATAGTAAGAAGAATTAACAGTTATTGAAATTTGTAAAAACTGATAATGACGTAAGACACCTTTCATTGATGCGTGTTTCCCATCGATCAAGGTCGGCTTGGTTCTTTGCTATGAGATCAGCCAAAGCTTTTCTTTCTTCAAAAATTTATAAATAAGTTTTAAAATAGCAATTGTCATCAGTCTTGATATTCGTCAAGAACTAGACTTTACTTTGGAATCTGAATTTGATAATATTAAGGATTGGGCCTCCAGGAACAGAATGACACTTAATTTTTCCAAGACTAAAGAAATTGTATTTCATAGACCGAATCCAAGACACTTATCTCTTCCGGATCCTATCAGCAATGTTGAAAGAGTAAAAATTGTCAAATTGCTGGGTGTTCTTTTTCGAGAAGACTTAAAATTTGATGACCATGTTTCATTTATTTTGAAGATATGCAGCCAACGCCTATACCCCCTAAAAGTCCTCCGATCTCAAGGAATGCCTCCCAGCAAACTAAAGAACATTTTTCAAGCCCTTGTAGTCTCCCGACTAACGTATGCCATACCATCTTGGGGGGGATTCCTGTCGGCTGAACTGGGTGGAAAAATTGAATCTTTTTTGCGCAGGGCTGGGCGCAGTAACCTCTTTAGTGGTGATGGTTTAACTTTAGAAAAGATTTGTGAAAAAATTGAATTGAAGTTCTTCAAAAGCATCCAGTCACCCCAACACTGTCTTCACCAATTACTGCCTGCAGAGCACCTTCATAAATTCAACTTAAGAAAAAGGGGACATGCTTTTGAATTACCGCACTTTAATACATTGCTACGTAAGAAATCCTTCATCATTCGCTCACTGTACAAGTATAAAAACTGGGTTAATGCTGGTTCTAGTACCTGTTCTGATATCTAAACTGGCTCTTTTTGTAGACCATAGTAATGCTTATGTTCCTTAGAATGTAAGGCTTAGATCATAACTTTAGTTATAGATAGGCCTATGTATGTAAATAAGACACTATCGTTTATTGTTTATAATACTGTATAATGTATATGTATGTAAATAAGACATTATATAGAATTGCTTGTGTTTAAACTGTCTTACAGTGTTACTGATATTGTGATCCTTTTGTATGTATTGTTGTAAAGTATGAGCGTTTGTCTTATAATAATAAAAGATTACTTACTTACTTTACTTACTTACTTACTTACTTATATAAAGTTTACTTTGACTACAAAGTACTGCTATTCTTTGAAGTACCACATTGAAAAAGTCTGATCGTAACATTCTGCTCTGCATTTCACAATGCATTACTGAATTTATTCACTGGTCCATTTTGCACTCTACACCTTAGCCATTCATTTTTTCAAGATGGTAGTACGCAATATCCTTCATATATACAGCAGAACTGCATTATTGCTTGTTCACCAGAGAGCGTTGAGTGTTGTATTACACTTGACAAGGAAGACTTTTCAAAAAGTAATGTAGCTATTTTTGCGTAAAACGTGAGGCATGTACACGTGGGCACGAAAAAGTTTACCTAGGCCTTGAAGATTATTTCAAATATAAAAGGTAGTTTGCATTACTTTATTATTATTATTATCATTATTACAGAAGTCTTATATAGCGCCCCTTCAAGGTAATCTACTCAGGAGCGCTCCCAGTCCAACCCCGGTCAAACAAGAACATATACCCATGCTAAATTTTATTAAAGCCCTAGGTTTTAGGTTTGGCGGTTTCCCTCGTAGAATGAAGTGACCAACGACTGTAGGCGGTTCAAGTAAGCATCTGTCGGCCAATGGGCGTTGATTTCATTTTGGTTTACACATCTTACAAGCATAGGCTGCTGAATTTAATTATATGCATAGCCTAGGCAACATCGTCCGCTTTGTGGAATGGAGGCGAGGCGCAGGGACGGTCGGTCGATCGGTGGTAGCCCCCACCCTAGGCCCTTCACCCTCCCTCTGGCCTACCCCGATCAATTGACCACTTGTATATATAACCGAGCTTTGGGTCGTAAACCTGTATATAAATGCCAGCTGTTGATGCTGTCACCGTTGCCTTATTATACCCGGAACACTAAAGACAATAAGCTGTATTTCATATTCTAAGAATTTGCACCAGTATCAGATGCTAATATACAGCCTAAGGAAGAGAGACTAGGTCACATGCCAAATTATGCTAATGAACTTAGGAAATGAACTTAGGAAATGTCCTTTCACAATTGAGTCTTGGTTTGCAGTACTCATTCTAGTTTGAATTTCGCTGCAGCAGAGTTGAGCTTCGTAATTTCTTCACTTCATAGCCATTTTAAATCGCATAGTCGATACAGCTTATATCTCGTGTCTGTATATTATATTATTATCTTATTTCAGTAGTGGACCTTATAGTAGTATAACATTGTATTTCGTTAGTGGACATATATTAGTATCATTATATCGAACTATTTCCAAAGATGGATGGAGACTACGCTGTACCAACGACACCGACTTCAGGTGTTGCAGTTGGCAACATGCGAACATTTAAAAAACGGTTGTCTGATGGATCTACCAAGAGTTATAGCTACCCTTACGTTTCTGTAAGGAAACATTTTGAATTAACTTTTACAACCGACTGTGATAAACTTAAATTTGAGCAAAAATGTGAGGACATTCGCTTGGCGTTGGGAGTAAAAAGTTTGAGAGAAGTTCTGGTGAAAGTCATAATGGATGTTGACACCAATAAGCTCTCTTCTGCAACTCAACATCCGCAGCAGACACTCACGATGTCTTCAGTCACGGAAGAAGTAAGTGAATCAACTTCACTGACTGATCCAGCATCTGTCACAGCAGCAATATCAGCAGCTCCAGCAACAGCTTTGGAGACTGCACATGAGAATTTTGTTGGGCAGTGCTCCAGCATTGCCCAGTTGATCGACACAATCTCACAACATTCATCCACATGTGTGACGCCGTATTCAGTGAAGTCATGGACACACAGTGGTCATGTGCTGTCGGTGGATATGGAGTGTGCGAAAAAACACTCCTTTCAGTGGAGTTCCTCATCCACAATAGACAGCGAGCGGAAGGAATTTGAAGTCAACCACCGAGTGATGTTGAGCTACCTGGCCTCTGGTATGACACCCATACAGTACGAGCGCTTTAGCGACTTCAGTCGGTTTGGACTATTGTCAGACCTTTTCCGCAGGAGGAATATGGTTACATTTAGTGCCATTTCTGAGAACCTGCGAAAGCAATCTATATTTGGCGCTAGAGCGCAGGAGTCTTCACTGTCGCCTGATGGAGCTATCTCTATAATGACTGACGCACGACATCATTGTAGACGAAATAGTTATCACACCGACCATGTTGCTATCGGGTTGAAAACTCACAAAGTCGTTGATATTCAACACATTAACGGGAATGATGATAACTGTTCACAGCGTCACGAGGCAGTGGGATTCGACAGGATGTACGAGAGCCTGGATCTCAGCAACATTAAAGTTGCCCATCATGTGCATGATCGAAACATGACAATCAACAAGCGCCTACGTGAGAGGAAGCAAGCCAGGAATTCCAATGACCGCTGGCACTGCACCCGTCCTATAACAGCCGGGGTGAAAAAAATTGGGCAAGGAGCACAAAAAAACATTGGAAAAACATGGCATCCCGAGCTTTCTGACAAGGGTGCTGCCATTCGAAACCACGTCTATTGGTGTATGGACAATTGCAATGGAGATGCCCAAACCCTGCGTAAGCTCATAGAATCATGCATCCCTCATTTTCAGAACAACCACAGCAAGTGCCATGAAACTTCCCACTGCAAAGAGCCGGGGCATATGATTGAAGTTCGAATTGTTTCAAATGAGGCTGCAATTACAATGCTCCAGGACTTTCTTCGGTCGTTGGTAGTGTACAAGCACGCTGAAGATTATGTCAAAGGCCACGACACATTTTATGTGGAAAGTTTTAATAACGTTTGTCTGATCTATCTGGATAAACGGATACACTACGGGAATTTAATGTACGAGCTGCGGAGCAATCTGGCTGTCTTGGACTGGAACGAACACGTCGACAGACCATACACGTCTATATGCACGACTGTTCGTTCGAAAAACCCACGTCGCCAAATCGGGAAAAAAGTGTATCGGCGCAAGACCTACGTATTTGTTGAGAACATTTGGAATTTGTACATTGCCGTGTGGTCAGCATCTAAAGCAATATCGGAGTCTGTGACAGAAACTTCTGCAGATAAGGAGACCTGCCAGAGTGAAATCTCTTCGGACGAATCCGATGACGACCAATTAGGAGACAGTGAGAGCTTTTCAAATGAAAGCAATGCACCCTACACAGTAGAATAACCGTAAGAGCTGTGACAATATTGTATGATACACTAAAATCAAACATATCAGTGCTACATAACCATCAACCGTCATTACACATAACCACCTTAGCATTCTGCTGTCTACTCTGCTTGACCTCCCCGGATTTTGGCCTGGCATAGGACAGAGAGATGTGTGGCAGAGCTGATGTGTGGCAGAGCTGACTGCTATCACACGCGTCCACAGGTGGCGGATAGTGGAACGACCTCTAGAAATAGAGGTCAGCTGCGAAATAAGCAGGGTTATATCTGACGAATAAGCAGTCGCGGACCAACAGCGGCAAGGCTAGTAGGGCACACTGTAGAAAAAGAGTGGCATTTTGCTTGACAACTAAAAGCTGCAAATATCCAATAACAGCCTTGTGACATGGGAGCACATGACTCAATTTAAATAAGCCTGATGACCCTCTGCCTAGCGGGCATGTGTTCATCACCAAGACTAGGTCCACAGCGGAAAACTGTGGTTGATGCCACGAAGGGCATCCGATCTGTAACAAGATGCTCCAATCTGTATAAAAATGAATCTGTGGCTTACCCCCCCTCAACGAGGTCCTAATCCAAGCAAGAAAAAAAGAAGATTGAACGGACAAGGGACTGTGGCCATTGCAAAATTGATTTGACATAGCACTTATGAAAAACCTAGTCTCCGTAACGTGGTTTTCGTGTGGCGCCGAGCAATTGAGGGCAATTCAGGTTTAAATCCACCTCTGAGTAGGAATCTTGAAGAGGCGCTATATAAATTTAAAATGGGGGAATGTTATGTTACATTGAATCATAGCTATGACAGGTGTACATAAGCAGCTCACAATCGATAAAATTCTGCTTTATGTCAGAAAGTAAGTGTACAATAAAAATCTCTCTGTCTAAACAAAGTCCGGCGAATTATCCAAAGTATCAATGTTACTCCCACTTGTGGCCCATGTAAGGCGTGCCTGTTGGATTCGGATACAACGATCTCACTTTTCGCACTACGCAATCTGGCATTATTTCCCGCATGTGAAGTACACCGTTCGATTCCGTTAGTTTCTTGGCCAGATATAATGGGCTCGTCCACCCACCCAAGTTGCAAATGATCTTCCAATATTTTCCATAAATTACTCTTCGTATTGGACTGTTAGCTGCATGCGCTGCTTGTCCTCCGCCAAGCCAACCTGGAGATGCAGAACCCACGCACGGAGAGAGAAAACAAAGAGGACAGGCGCCTTCCGATTGATGATTTTCACCCTGCAGCTGCAAATGATCAGCTGACACTTGAATGTCATGACTGTTTTGAGCCTCAATTTCTGACTCTGTACTATTTCCATTGGACGCGACCAAGACCTCCTTCGAAGCGGCATCCATACAAGATTTTCTTCTCTTTGGTGGTTCCAACTCTGCAATTGGAACAAAGGCAGTTTCGATTGGTTGGAGATATATTTATAATGTCATCAACATACAATTAGCTCTTTCGACTTGACTTGAACGACAGCTTAGCTGGGTTATGCATATGTTTATTGTCTTATTACATATCGTAATAATAATAATCATGGTAATTTTAATAATTACATTTTTAATTGGCCATTTATTATCATTACTGCTGTTACTGCTGTTCACATCAGTTGTCATTATACTAACATTGCTGATGTTATTATTACTATGTATTTCTATAGCATGGTTTGAGCTAAATATTTGCAAGGATAATAAATGCAATTTAATTTAATATTTATAAATCTTAGTTCAATCTTATTTGCGCACGTATAGCGCTACCTGAAGAACAATAGGGCCTACTTGTACAGGGTTCACCACACAAAACAATTTATACAATTTCAGTATATATATATATATATATATATATATATATATATACGCATCGTCTTCATAATTACCAATTTTTTCAAAATTCCAGTTGTTGTGAGCAAAAAATGCCCGTATGGCTTCCTCTTGATCGCCATCTACCACAATAGTAAGTTCGTATTTGTTCATGGCAATCTAATCGCATATAGAAACTACAGACTTGTTTCTCAACCCTGTAAGTATCTTCATAGCAATGAACTCCATAGTAATATGAGTGTATGGGGGGGTAAATTTGGATAATTGGAACAACTTGTATACATTCTAGAAGTACAGGTATGACCTCTAGCCAGCTTACCTGGCTTTCGTATACACAAATTAGTCGACCCACAGCTCGGTTATATATATACAAGTGGTCAATTGATCGAGGTAGGGCCTGTACGGGGTATGCCCTGTCGGGTCTAGTCTGCCCTAGCGATGCATCTCCATCCATCCGTCCGACCGCTAGAGGGCCAGAGGGAGGGTGAAGGGCCTAGGGTGGGGGCTACCACCGATCGACCGACCGTCCCTGCGCCTCGCCTCCATTCCACAAAGCGGACGATGTTGCCTAGGCTATGCATATAATTAAATTCAGCAGCCTATGCTTGTAAGATGTGTAAACCAAAATGAAATCAACGCCCATTGGCCGACAGATGCTTACTTGAACCGCCTACAGTCGTTGGTCACTTCATTCTACGAGGGAAACCGCCAAACCTAAAACCTAGGGCTTTAAGAGAATCATTGAGGAATGAAATGGTACGAGGCAGGAGAGAGGTCCAATGATCCGTATACATGTTGGGTCATGCATAACTGACAAAGGCGTTCAGAAATGAGTTATACGAGCGTGACAGGATTTATATTGATGTGATGAGGTATACTTTCAGCCAGCAGAGATTTGAATAGGCTACAAGATGATGTTCGGGGTTCAGATGACACGAGCCTCTATATACACAGTGACATAACGGGACCATCCCTATGGAACGCCCTTGCCTTGGTTTTACGTGGGATCCTACTTACTGGGTTCTCTCTGCCTCTCTCTGTTGTTCGTCGTTTAGTCAGTTCTGTTTCCGCGAGGCTCACACTCTGAGAGTGCCTCTGAATAGTTCGACTATGAGAAGCGCTTTATAAATTCACATATACCATACCATACCATACCATAATATTCACATATATCCAATTTGACTATAACCACGTAGATATAATCACCCAAGAGCTTCCTTCGCAATCTTGTGGCGATGTCCTCCTCCTGCCCAACTACCTGTGTGAGCAAATTCAAAATCAAACTATAGGCCCATATTTACTAACAGTCTAAGTTAAGTGCATGGACAGTATACATTTCGCACACAAGAATAGAATTTCTACTTTATCAAAGTTCTTTAAAATATTTTAGTAGGTTAGTTTCGTCTCCGAAGTATACGGTTAGAAGGCCAGTCTCAGGGTATACATCCGAAACTATGTCGTAAGCCTTATACTTATAGTCAGTGCTTTTTTCTGGAAAAAAGTTTCGGAACGGAACAATAGGTGCCGGAACGGAATAATTATGGGCGGGCTAAAATTCCGAGAAAAACGGGATTGGGGGTTGGCAGGGGTCTCAATAAACACTGAAAACAGTTCAAAACACTGAAATTAAATTAAGATAAAAAAATTATTGTTTTTATTATTAAAATAAATTATTTCAATTTTAGTATCTGAGAAAAGGTGCAGGAACGCCGTTCCGGCGCGTTCCGGCTGAAAAAGCACTGCTTATATACCAACAACGAGTCACACACAACTTATGACTGATTAATTCATATGGAAAACAAGCTATATATACAATGTACATCTGTTATCATATGCACACAGCCCTGTGATCATATATATATATATATATGCACACAGCCCGTAATTGGCTATGCGGTATGAACAATACCCAGTCCCAATTGTCCAAACATAATTTAGAGCTGTCTCTGTCTCTTTCCTTTCTATTCTCTTTCTCGTTTCTCTCTCCTCTCTCCTCATCTCTCCTCTCTTTCTCCTCTTTCTCCTCTCTTACTCCTCGCTCTCCTCCCTCTCTCCTCCTCATCTCTCCTCTACCTCCTTTCCCTTTCCTCTCTCCTCTATCTCTCTGTGGTTCGTAGTATAAGTCTGTCCTCTTTCCGTCAGGCCCAAACGCTGAGTAAATGCATTCATTTCAAAATAATTTGATTTTTCACTTCAAATGCCATGCCATTAAATAAGTATAGGGCATAGGCGATGATAGGCCTATATGTTTTCAAGTTTTGTGAGACCTTCTGGTGTAATTTTTTGAACAAGGGGCTTCCAAGTTTAAATAGCTTATAGGCCTTAGGGCCTCACAAAGTAAAAGGAACCATGCATATGATTAAGTTTCCTGAATAAAATAAAGAACGATGACGATTTTAAAATGTGTAAACTAAGGCTAGCTTACATGGTCGGCCATTCCGTCGATGATGTCGCAAAATCTCGATTCGAAAAACGCAGTAGGCCTATACTCCTTAAATTCAAACCAACTATATAAGAACTCCAACGTCAAAGAAAGAACATTCAAGATTATGCAAATGCTTACTTCCGGATGCCGCCAGAAATCAGTGCCGCCTGCCAACCGCCAATCACCATAAACGGCGGTCCCAGACTCGAAAAGCATAGAGCATTAGTAGAGAAATAAGTATATTTTTCAATTAATGCAAGACAGACACACACACATTATACAAAATAGACAGTTGATGTTACTGTTGCTGGAACAGGAAAACTTTCATATGCCCAGGCTAAGGCCTTCCACAGTCTCCTCAAGTAAATAAGCCATTGTATTGGGAATAAGCTGCTGTTTTACGCTTAGCTTTACAGTTAGGGCTGCCAACCGTCCAGGATTCGCCTGGACAGTCACGGAATCGGCCTTGAGCGTCCCGTGTCCAGGATTGAGGCCAAATGGTCCGGGAATTTACCTTAATTTACGCACAATGACACACATTATGTGTGGGCCCCGGGCATGGCCCTGGTCTCTAGCAGTAATGTAGGCCTATTCTATAGGCTGTGCTGTGCACCGTCGTATGTGTATTAATAGTATAGTTTTTTTATAAACGATTGTTGCAGGCCCTAAATATATTTTCGTTTATTGTTTTAAGCAGGTTTTAGAAGAACTTTTGCAAAGTGGTAGCGAATGCGAGCCGTTATTTGATAGTGAAGACGATACAGAAGAGGCAAATTTCTCATAAGCTATTGAGCGCGATAGTGAAAGGAGTTCGGTATAGACTCTGACGTGCCAAGTTTGACAAATGCACGTGTTGGGTTGAAACTGCTGCGGACACTCCTGCGCCTATAGTTGTCCTGATTGCAGCGTCGGTCTCTGTGTTGGTGATTGTTTCAAGACATAGGGCCTATCATACGAAGGACGTGTACTAAAATGCATGCATTCTTCTCTTGTAAGGATATTTCTGTTGAGACCGTTCTTCTATTACCTCGTTGGTTCAGACTGGTGTATACACAGTCATAATGTACATTTTACTTTACATAAGCCTACCGTTGCATTCCTCTTGCTTCTAGGCCTATGTGTGCAAATATTTTCATACACGATATTATATATATATATATATATTATATATATATATGCATACCTACTCGGACTCTACTCCTTAATTTCACGCGGACATAATTATATATGCATATGTTTTTATATGTATTCATGCATATGTATATATATGTATATATGTATATGTATGTGTATATGTATATGTATATGCATATACTTATATTTAGCATATGTATCTATCCATACATTTATATATATAGTCACATATGTATATAAATGCCTGCATACATGCTTGTATATATGTATACCCAGTTACATATGTTTGTTTATTTATATATACAAATATACATATAAATATATGTATGTATCTGCATATTTATATATATATATATATGTGTATTAATATATGTGCATGATATATGTGTATATATATATATAAAAATTTATATTTGGGCTGAAGGTTGAATATATATGTCTATAAGTCCTCAGTTTCTCGAAGATTTATATATGCATATAGTTTTATATGTATACATATTCATACATATATTGGGAAGGGACGTAGAGTAATGGATTTATATATATATATATATTTTTTCCTATGTATATAAATGCATTCATACATACTTGGATAATATATATATATACAGTATTTACATACGTCCATTTATATATTTTTATTTATATATACATATATATATACATAAAATATATTAATATATGTATGTATCTGCATGTATATATGTATATATTTATGTATGTGTATAATATGTATATATATATATATATATAAAATTTTTTATATTTTTGGGCTGAAGATTGAATATTTCTATAATGAGTCCTCAGTTTCCAAAAGATTAAGGCCTATATATGCATATTTTTTTATATTTAAACTTATATATACATTTATATATATGTATATATAAATAATACATGTATATATGTATAAGTATGTATATACTTATATATATACATATGTATATATATATTCACATATGTACATAACTGCATGCACACGTGTTTGTATATAGGCTATATGTCCTTTTATAAATTTTTATTTGTATATATGGGCTAACATATATATTGATATATGTATGTATCTGTATACATGTATATATTTATATATATGTGTATGATTTATGTGTGTAGATATATTTATAAATTTCATATGTTTGGGCTGAAGGCCGAATTTTACTGTAATAAGTTAGCGATCGGAGCGCTTCTGAGTAAGTTTCTTGAAGGTATACGCTATATTAAATTTCTGAATGAATGAATAAATGAACTCCTCAATTTCCCGAAGATTTATATATGCATATATTTTAATGTGTATTCATATAATGTATATATGTATGTGTATAATACACTGTATATATACGACTATACGTGTGTATATATTTCTGTTCAGACTGGTGCACTGTACTTTACTTTACACAAGCCTACACTTGCATTCCTCTTGCTTCCATTGTGCAAATATTTCAACATACGATATATAAATATATATATATGTACATATATATACACATACATGCATGCATACCTACACATTATGTATATCTACACATGTATGTATACATACATAACTACAGGTGTGCATATGCCTACACATACGTAAGTAAATTAGCCGATATATTGCCAATTGAAAATCCGAGTCCGGGCAGAGAGAGGATGCGGAGAAGGTATGCACACGTGCATACATACCTGACGTACATATATACTGCACATACAGGTACATAGTATACGGCGTATACTATGCGCCAATCTCTGTGAGTAGCCTAGGGCCTTATTTAACATTGTGGAACCCCAGTTTTACCAGCTGTTTACGACTTTCACAGATCAATACCTCATTATGTAACTATATATAGGCCGGTATACGATACATAAGCATGCATGTCTGAAAATGGAGTGGGCCTGTCTCTTACAACTTCTAAATAAATTATGAGCTTAGGCTACTTATTGTACTGTAACTGAACATTTATATATGGAGCATTCAAAGAGCACACTATTAGAACTGCTTTCTATAGCGCAGTGGGTCTTATGTTTGGGCGTATAACATCACCGATGCCTTTCGATACGCCTCAGATGACGAAGCTTTTAAATGAATGGCAAGCAAATACTTTAACAAATGAAGCCTTCCCTTAACTGGCAACATGGGCGGCGATCCCGAAAGGGTCGAGGGGAGAAGACCCCCACCTTTGACATTGGGGGGACACGCCATACATCCCCCCAAATTTTGAACAAACCCCAAAAAAGGTAAACCAATTTTTTTGCGCGTGAACGCGAAAAATTTTGTTGACCTCTTTTTTTGACCAGATCAGTTCAAAACTCTTTCTTGACCAGATCAGTTCTAAAGTGTCCCCCACCTGTCAAACAAGATCGCCGCCACTGACTGGCTATGTTAAAGCAGCGTTTTTCAAACTCTGATGCACGGACCCAGGAGGGATCCGCGAAGGCTATGTCCGCGAAAGCGATCTGAAAATGTTCATTAATGTTTAACACTGCATGGTTTTAAGTAAGTATAATTTTATTACTACCAACTGCTATACAGGCCCGGCTCAAGACATTTGGCGGCCCTGGGCAAATCGGTGGCCCTAGGCAAACCGGCGGCCCTAAGCACAAAAAAGTTGATGACCTTTTTAAGTAATTCACCTCTTTTTACGAATAATAATTAAATAATTTTTGAAAAATGCCTCTTTTTACGAATAATAATTAAATAATTTTTGAAAAATGGAAAATTGGCGGCCCCTAAAAATCGGCGGCCCTGGGCGGCTGCCCATGGCAGTTGCCCATATGGACGAACCGGGTCTGCTGCTATACCGCACTTTGGTTTACAGATAGCTGATACAATATAATGCGTTCTTGTCAAAAGTATTAATAGCATTAGCCTGTGTTTTCCAATCATTGCAGGAAGTTAATAACAATTTAATCAGTGTTACTTTTTAAATTATAATAGTCCTCATCGTTATAAGCAAGTTTGAATTGAAGGGCTTGCAGCAATAACCAGGAATGTCGGCTTTTTTGAGTTTTGGGAAAATGGCTTCAAAGATTTGACACTTCAAACTGTTGTATCTAAGCCATTTTACGAGATAACGACAAGCTGTTTGAAGCACCATGTGAGTTATTACTGTCTTTCACGAAATTGTTACATTATGCAATGCACACGATAACTTTAATGTTTTTTCGCGACATTTTGCTTCATACCTGGTTATTGACACTCAATAACTCGCTATGAAGCAAAAATCATCTGCTGTTAGTCGACATACCTTATTCTTGCCCAAGATGGTGACTAGAACACAGTACAAATTAATCGTGCAATAAGAAGGTAAGTCATCATACTTACATTACAGTAAGAAAAAATAACGTAAAATCAGTGAATTGTAGAGTAAGTAAGAGACAATAACCGGGTATGTCAAATAACCTGATTATTGCACCGGTTTTAATACAAAGATTACAAGAAAAAACGACAAGTTTTGTTATCATACCGGGTTATTGCATTGGAGTAATGCTGCCGGCTGCTAAATACCATATGTCGACAAACTGTTTTATCCAAAAGCCAATTAAAAATAATCAGATTTGCACCAAATTTGCAGGGTATATAGAATAGAATATTCCAAGCACGCTGGCATACTTTTTCACATAGCCTAAACCAGGTATGTCGACATACCTGGTTATTGAGGCAAGCCCTTCAATTGTGTGCAGTCTGCCTATTATTTTGATTAAATTTTAAGTGATAAATTTCAAATTTTACAAATATCACTTCTCTGGTCATTCCGGTGTTAGACTTGCTAAATGACCCTAAATTCTCTTGCTTATTCATTTGTTTGTCTTTTGAAATGTAGCGCTTAACGGTCTGAACAAAAATATAAAGAAATCACCCAAGTAGGTCAATATCTGGCGGAGTAATTGCAGTTTTTTTTTATTTTGAACTTTTGACCTTGGAATTATCCTGGGATTTTTTGTTTTTTAATTTCTTTGTCTTCTAGAATGTACAGCTTATCGATCGAAACAAAAAATGTAAGGATTCACCAAATAGATCAATATTCGGCAGAGCTAGGCCTATAGCAGTTCATTTTCAATATTGAACCCTTGACCTTGAAATGACTCTTGATTCTCTTACTTTTTCATTTCTTCTCTTCTGAAATGTAGCGCTTAATGGTTTGAACAAAAATATTAAGGTATCACCCAAAAAATCATTATCGGGCGGTATTATAGATGGTTTTTTAAATTTTGTCCGTGTGTTCTCTTGTATTTTAATTTCTTTGCCTTCTAGCACGTAGCGCATAGCGGCCGGAATAAAGTTAGTAAAGAATCACCCGAATAGATAGATATTTAGCGGAGTTATAGCGCTTTTTCTTTAATTTTGGATTTTGACCTTCAAATGAACCTGGATTGTCTTGGTTTTTCATTTCTTTTTCTTCTAGAATGTATCCCCTATCGGCTTAAACAAACTTTGTAAAGAATCACCCAAATAGACCAATTTTTGGCAGAGTTATAGCGGTTTTTCCTAATTTTGAACTTTCGACCTTGAAATGACCCTGGATTCTTTTTGCTTTTAATTTATATGTCTTCTAGAATGTAGCGCTTATCAGCCTAAACAAAAATATGAAGAAATCACCCAAATTCATCAATATTTGGCGGAATAATAGTAGCTTTTTGTTAATTTTGAACTTTCGACTTTGAAATGACCCTGGATTCTCTTTTTTTTTTTTATTTCATTGTCTTCTATATAGAATGTAGCGCTTATCAGCCGGAACAAAGGTATGAAGAAATCACCCAAGTTGATCAATATTTGGCGGAGTTATAGCAGCGTTTTGTTAAGTTTGAACTTTCGACCTTGAAATGACCCTGGATTCTCTTTGCTTTTAATTTCTATGTCTTCTAGAATGTAGCGCATAGCGGCCGGAATAAAATTAGTAAAGAATCACCCAAATAGATAAATATTTAGCGGAGTTATAGCGCTTTTTGTTTAATTTTGGATTTGACCTTCTTATGAACCTGGATTGTCTTGGTTTTTCATTTCTTTTTCTTCTAGAATGTAACGCCTATCGGTCGAAACAAACTTTGTTAAATATCACCCAAATAGGCCAATTTTTGGCAGAGTTATAGCGGTTTTTCCTAATTTTGAACTTTCGACCTTGAAATGACCCTGGATTCTCTTTGTTTTTAATTTCTATGTCTTCTAGAATGTAGCGCTTATCGGCCGGAATAAAAATATTAAGAAATCACCCAAGTTGATCGATATTTGAAGGAGCTATAGCAGCTTTTTGTTAATTTTGAACTTTTGACCTTGAAATGACCCTGGATTCTCTTTGTTTTTTTATTTCATTGTCTTCTAGAATGCAAGTGTTTATGGGTCGGAACAAAAATATAAAGGAATTACCCAAAGAGATGAAATTTGGCGGAGTTTTAGCAGTTTTTGCTTCATTTTGAACTTTTGACCCTAAAATGAACCTGTATTCGCGTAGTTTTTCATTTATTTGCCTTCTACAATGTAGCGCTTATCGGTGGGAACAAAAATATAAAGAGATCACCCAAAAGATCAATATTTGGCGGAGTTATAACAGTTTTTTCTTAATTTTGAACTTCTGACCTTGAAGTGAACATGCATTCACATAGTTTTTCATTAATTTGCCTTCTTGCATGTAGCGCATAGCGGTCTGAACACAAATTTATATAAAAAAAATCACCTAAAAAGATCAACATTTGGCAGAATTATAGCAGTTCGTTCTCAATTTTGAACATTTGACCTTGAAATGACCCTAAATTCTCTTACTTATTCATTTGTTTGCTTTTTTAAATGTAGCGCTTAACGGTCTGAAAAAAATACGAAGAAATCACCCAAATTTGGCGGAGTTTTAGCAGTTTTTGCTTCATTTTGACATTAATTTTTGACTCTAAAATGAACCCGTATTCGCGTAGTTTTTCATTTCTTTGCCTTCTGCAGCGCTTATCGGCCGTAACAAAAATATAAAGATATAGCCAAATAGATCATTATTTGGCAGTGTTATAGCAGTTTGTTCTTAATTTTGAACTTTTGGCCTTAAAGTGAACCTGTATTCGCTAAATTTTTTTCAATTCTTTTGCCTTCTAAAATGTAGGCCCCCTAGCGCTTCTCGATCGGAACACAAATATAAAAAATCACCTAAGAAGATCAACATTTGGCAGAGTTATAGCAGTTCATTCTCAATTATGAACTTTTGACCTTGAAGTGACCCTAAATTCTCGTACTTATTCATTTATTTTTTTTAATGTAGCGCTTAACGGTCTGAACAAAAATAAAGAAATCACCCAAGTTGGTAAATATTTTGGCGGAGCTATAGCAGCGTTTTGTTAATTTTGAACTTTCGACCTTGAAAAGACCCTGGATTCTCTTTGTTTTTATTTCATTGTCTTCTAGAATGTAAGTGTTTATCGGTCGGAACAAAAATATAAAGGAATAACCCAAATAGATAATTATTTGGTGTAGCTATAGCAGTATTTGCTTCATTTTGAACTTTTGACCCTAAAATGAACCTGTATTCGCGTAGTTTTTCATTTATTTGCCTTCTACAATGTAACGCTTATCGGTAGGAACAAAAATATAAAGAAATCACCCAAAAAGATCAACATTTGGCAGAGTTATAGCAGTTCATTCTCAATTTTGAACTTTTGAACTTATCTGTTTTTAGTTTGTAGTCTTTTTTCGTCTGTTCTTTCCTCAGTCTGTCCGTTCTTTCGTCCGTCCGTCCTTTCGTTCGTCCTTTCTTCCGTCCGTCCTTTCTTCGGTCCGTTCTTTCCTCTGTTCTTTCCTCAGTCTGTCCGTCCTTTCGTTCGTCCGTCGTTTGGCTCGTCTGTCCTTTCTTCCGTCCGTCCTTTCGTCCGTCCGTCCTTTCGTTCGTCCTTTCTTCCGTCCGTCCTTTCTTCGGTCCGTTCTTTCCTCTGTTCTTTCCTCAGTCTGTCCGTCCTTTCGTTCGTCCGTCGTTTGGTTCGTCTGTCCTTTCGTTCGTCCGTCCTTTCGTCCGTCCGTCCTTTCGTTCGTCCTTTCTTCCGTCCGTCCTTTCTTTGGTCCGTTCTTTCCTCTGTTCTTTCCTCAGTCTGTCCGTCCTTTCGTTCGTCCGTCGTTTGGTTCGTCTGTCCTTTCGTTCGTCCGTCCTTTCGTCCGTCCGTCCTTTCTTCGGTCCGTTCTTTCCTCTGTTCTTTCGTCAGTCTGTATGTCCTTTCGTTCGTTCGTCCGTCCTTTCTTCCGTCCGTCCTTTCTTCGTGTACTTCCTTTCATCTGTTCTTTCATCAGTTTGTCCGTCCTTTAGTTCGACTGTGTTTTCTTCCGTTCGTCCTTTATTCCGTCTGTTCTTTCCTCAGTCTATCCGTCCTTTCGTTCGTCCGTCCTTTCTTTCGTCCGTCCTTTCTTCCGTCCGTCCTTTCTTCCGTCCGTCCTTTCCTCTGTTCTTTCCTCAGTCTGTTAGTCCTTAAGTTCGACTGTGCTTTCTTCCGTTCGTCCTTTCCTCCGTCTGTTCTTTCCTCAGTCTATCCGTCCTTTCGTTCGTCCGTCCTTTCTTTCGTCCGTCCTTTCTTCCGTCCGTCCTTTCTTCCGTCCGTCCTTCCTCTGTTCTTTCCTCAGTCTGTTAGTCCTTAAGTTCGACTGTGCTTTCTTCCGTTCGTCCTTTCCTCCGTCTGTTCTTTCCTCAGTCTATCCGTCCTTTCGTTCGTCCGTCCTTTCTTTCGTCCGTCCTTTCTTCCGTCCGTCCTTTCTTCCGTCCGTCCTTTCCTCTGTTCTTTCCTCAGTCTGTTAGTCCTTAAAGTTCGACTGTGCTTTCTTCCGTTCGTCCTTTCCTCCGTCTGTTCTTTTCTCAGTCTGTATGTCCTTTCGTTCGTCCGTCCTTTCTTCCGTCCATCCTTTCTTCCGTCCGTCCTTTCTTCCGTCCGTCCTTCCTCTGTTCTTTCCTAAGTCTATCCGTCCTTTCGTCCGTTCTTTCGTCCGTCCGTCCGTCCATTCGTCCCGTCCGTCCTTTCCTTTGTCTGTCCTTTCGTCCGTTCGTTCTTTCGCCCGTCTGTCTGTTCTTTTCTCCGTCCGTCCTTTCTTCTATCCGTCCTTTCTTGCGTCCGTATTTTCCTCCGTCTGTTCTTTCCTCAGTCTGTCCGTTCTTTCGTCCGTCCGTTCTTTCGCCCGTCTGTCTGTTCTTTTCTCCGTCCGTCCTTTCTTCCATCCGTCCTTTCATCCGTCCATCCTTTCTTCCATCCGTCCTTTCGTCCGACTGTTCTTTCCTCAGTCTGTCCGTCCTTTCATTCGCCCGTCCCTTCGTTCGCCCGTCTTTTCCTCCGTCCGTCTGTACGTCCTTTCTTCCATCCGTTCTTTCCTCAGTCTGTCCGTTCTTTCGTCCGTCCGTTCTTTCGCCCGTCTGTCTGTTCTTTTCTCCGTCCGTCCTTTCTTCTATCCGTCCTTTCTTCCTTCCGTCCTTTCCTCCGTCTTTCTTTCCTCAGTCTGTCCGTCCTTTCATTCGCCCGTCCCTTCGTTCGTCCGTCCGTCCTTTCCTCCGTCTGCTCTTTCCTCAGTCTGTCCGTCCTTTCATTCGCCCGTCCCTTCGTTCGTCCGTCCGTTCTTTAGCCCGTCTGTCTGTTCTTTTCCCCGTCCGTCCTTTCTTCCCTCCTTCCTTTCTTCCATCCGTCCTTTCGTTCGTCCGTCCTTTCTTCCGTCCGTTTTTTTCGTCCGTCTGTCCGTCCTTTCGTTCGTCTCTTCATCAGTCCTTCCTTCCTTTCGCCCGTGCGTTGTTTCTCCGTCCGTCCTAAGATGACAACCATAAGGCGGAGAGTGAGGGTGATGTCAGATCTTTCCAAAAACAGTGTAGTCGTCGCCCAGATCCGTGGTGCCTGCTGCCTGCGGACCCGTCACGGCGGTCAGTCTGTCGGGTGGCCTGTGTGGCTGAAAGTTACGTTCGTACTTTTGTGGTACATACTCCTCACAATAATAAAATATTGATAGGCATTTTTGTTTAAAAAGTGGGGTACGGTACCGCAGTCTAAAAATTGGGGGTGCGCTTATGAGTAGGCCTAATTGGCCAAGAGTGTCAGTTGAAATGGATGTCGGTCCACTTTCTATTCATAGAGGAAAATCGTTTAGAATTGTAATAGGTGCTAAAATAGCAAACAGTGTTAAATTTGTGAACAATATGCAAATTAATAAGAAGGAGAAGAACAGTCCCTTAAACTAGCCATGAGGCAGCCATGGGAATGGTGTTAATTACTTCATTTTCTTATCGTTGGCAAACTAGACCCTCCCTCACCATCTCATCTTCCCACCGACTACTCAATGTAGCTCAGTTTGCTAGAGGGTGCAAGTGGAGTAGAAATCTTCAACCAATAACCTGCCCTGGTGGGAATTTGAACCCCGCCCCCGACCTCACGACTGACAGTCCAGCACGCTACACTATCATGCGCCTCCGTTAAAATTGTAAACAGTGTTAAATTATAAACAGTGTATATATCATCTGGCACGTTTTAAACGATGTTTACTGATTTAACCTCTTCGATGCGGATGACGAGTATGTCTCGTCATGGAAATGCTATTCCCATACGCGAAGGACGAGTATGTCTCGTCATAGAAATTATAGGTACCCATTTGATGCCCTGGTCATATACCACACATAAATACATACATACATACTTACATACATACACGCAAACATACATACATACATACATGCATACATATACACATACATATATACATACATTCATACATACATGCATACACACATACATATATACAATGTATATTATACATACATGCATAATATACATATATACATTCAAACATATATACAGGCATGCATAATATACATATATACATACATACCTACATATATACATATATGCATGCATATATACATATATACATACATATATACATACATATATAAATACATACATACATATATACAGACATACACATATACACACTATATACATAGTTACATATATACATATATACATACATATATACATATATACATACATAAATACATACATACATACATACATACATACATACATACATCCATACATACATACATACATACCTGCATACATACATACAAGCATATACGTACATGACGCACACGGGATTACAAGGCCGTCGCAGCGAAGGGGTTAAACCAAAACAGGTTTGCAGCAAGCACACTTTGTTCATTGCAACTGAAATGGCAATTAACAGCAACAAGGCAAAACAGGTCACTAACAATGGAAAATAGCTTAAATACAATGAACATTGCAGATACTTTCTTTTGTAAACGTTGGGTTTTAAAAGTTCATGTATCTGAACACATTTACTTACACTAACTAAAGCATTTAATACTAGCAAGGCAGATGGATTGAGTTTCTTTCGACTTGTAAAAATTTGCAAAGTCAGCACTTTAAATAAGCTTTTATCATCAACATCGGTTTAGCAGTTTGTAACAGTCATTATCATAATTATTACGCAATATTATTATTACGCATTTATCAAGCACCCGTCTCTAATAACCCAGCATCAGTCGATGGTGTTGAGCAACTGCAAGTGAAGGACTTGCTCAAGGTCCCTACACAGTAACTGTCTCAGAGGAGGATCGAACCCGTACTCTCGGAATTACAAGTCAATCGCTGTGACTAATCCTTGAGTCGTATACAGTGCCCCCCACAGTATATATATATATATATATATACATATATATATATACATATATATATATACCCATTCAAAACCTCAAATAAAGATGTCCAAGACCTTAATCGCCTACCATGTTCCATCCTCATATAGCACCGGTTGACCCCGTTCAAAAGGTGTCCAAGGCAACTGCTCTAACCAATCGGCTATCATGTCTCACATTAAAACACCACAGAATACAGTGATAGTAATCCTTATATTTAGTAAACATTTTCATGTAGTAAACGCTGACACTGTTTTAAAGGTGTCTAAGGCGAGCACGCTAACCAATCGGAAGTCATGTCCCACATTAGGACATCGCAGAATACCGTAATCGTAATCTCCAAATTTATAAAGCGCATGGCACCAGCTTGTTCACGAACCCTGCGTCACGTCGGAAGGGTTGTCCAGAAAAACAAAGTCCGGTTAATTCCAGAAGGCCAGTGAGAGGATGAGGCAGAAGGAGCTGATCCGGTGGGTTTCATTTCAGATGAAATCGGATAGGGAAAAATAACACGAGATATTATCAGCATGGACTGTGCGACTTGGTGCAAAAACCTAACATGAACTGACACTTTAATTGTTTCACACAACTTATGCTAATTCTAAATTTAACTAGTGATATCATAAGAATAATAATGGGAGAAGATAGTAAGAGAAACGTCTTCCAGACAATTTAAAACTAGAAAAAATCGGTTGGAAAATCGTCGGAAAGTCTGTATTCCGATTCCCAAGTTTCAATCTGGCACAGCGACTGAGAGGATCCTAAACCAGTGGTACTTCATCTGACTCAGTGTAAGACCTCTGAGGATTCTGTCCTCAGAACCACATGAGTTTGAGCAGGAGCGCCTTGAGCAAGCGAGCCTCGTAGGTGACTGTGTTTTGACCTGGATGCATCTTCTGTGGCTCCAGAGGAGGCTCAATCTGAGCAATGACGCTTCGGCCATACGCTACAAACAGGTAAAGTAAGGTAACTGATTAATCATTTATTACTATATCCCTAATTAAATCATTATTACATTCAATCAATAAATTAATAAGTGAGAAGTGAGTGATTGAGCGTGAGTGAGTTGTTCAATCAATCAATCAATCAATCAATCATTCATTCATCACTACATTCCCATTGAAATTTTTATTACATTCAATCAATTCAATTAATCAATACGTGATTAAGTGAGTGAGGAGTGAGTGACTGTGTGAATAAGTTGTTCAATCAATCAATCAATCAATCAATCAGTCAGTCATTCATATTATTCCTAATGCAATCACTACTAAGCTATACATTGGCCTGAACGATCACATGTATATTGTGAGGATCTATTGCAAGTCAAAAACGTAATACAGAAATGGGTTTCCTGCTTAAGTAAATCATTCATTTTAGTTTCTCCCTCATTCGAAATATCCAAATAAAAAAATGGCCCCTGGGAGGCAAATTTCCCGGACTTAAAGGACATTTAATTCATCCCAGTTGCACAACCACCGCTTTATGCATCGTCATTTGACACCAGCACAATAGAAGTTACCAATTAAAACTCAAACAAATACATGTATACTAAATGTACAAAATGCATGTCAATAAATAGTTAATACATCCCAATTTACAAACATACATGTATCATAATCTGCACTACACAAATACCCATAACACACGAACTGCTTAGTACCCGTAAAAGACGAAACTCTAAAACAAAACATAACATGAACTTCAAGAGCCACGTAAATAATACAATACAATAAAATACAATAAACTGCATTTAATATTGCTATCTTCCAAAGTTCATGAGAGCACAAGACCATACGAGAGAACACTCATAGCACAGATCAATTGCGAGTGAAGGACTTGCTCAAGGTCCTTACACTGTGGAGGCTCAACCCACACTCTCCACATTAAAGGCCGAGTATTCCATTTTTAAGGCAACCACGCTCCACTTAACTACCAATGCTCTTATGTAAAGCTTATTGTGACGTATGCAAGGCATCAGCTTACACTCGCAGTGATCCAGAAACATGAGACAGTCTTGTAGCGTGTCATCCTTCAACATGATCATGTGTTTCGCGGCATTTTCGATGAGCGACAGGAAGCAGCGCTTGGTGTAGTACCACGTCTCCGTGCCAAGTTTCTTCTGATACGGCTCCAGACTTTTTATTACTCGAGATATGCCAAACTCGTAGTTCCCCTTGGAGCAATACAGCGTCCTAGAAAAACCAGAAATTGGAAAACAACATCTATCACATCCAGGGCCGCATTAAGACTAGTGCGGGCCCGGGTGCTGTGACTGGCAAATTTTATCAAAAAAAAATTTAATGACCTTTTTTAGGAATTTTTCATGACTTTTTTTGGGAATTCTTCTGACACAAAATTTGATGACCTTTTCTGGGGAATTTTTGATGACTAATTTTGCATCACCTTTTTTGGGAATTTGTTTTTACATAAATTTTTTTTATGTACTTCCGAAAATGCGGCCCCAAAATCTGCGGGCCCGGATGCTGCAGCACCCTTAGCACCCCCCTTAATGCGGGCCTGATCACATCTAATCAAATGCCTGTAATACTGAAATTTATCCATTTTATAGGAAAACAGGTTCTCACTAAGTTTTTATTAGGTACATTTCCATTATCATTATGTGTCTGGACCGTAATCATAATAATAATTGAAAAATCAAAATTTCTAGCGCGCTACTCTAAAGCACTACACAGGCGAAAGCTTATTCATGGGTAATGCATCATGTCCAGAGATGTATTAACTTTACTAAAGGATGTTAAATAACTTCCGGTGGATGAAAATTTATTAAGCGTAATAGAAATAGTAAACGGCAGAGTAAATAATTATTACTTAAATATTTACAGGTAAAACAGGCCAATAAATCCACAAACCTGAAACGCGTGAAATGAAACAGACTATGGCATTTTTAAAGAATTCCTCATCAACACCCTAAATATAGAATGGTCAATCTTTCACAATACACCAGTATATGAAAAATACAATATGTATTTTATTATAAATATGATATGAAAAATACCATATGCATTTTATTATATATATGAATTTTTTTTATTTATTATGCCATAATACTTAGAAAACCAACTAATCGTTACCCAATGACTAAGTTGACGATGCAGAGATGAAACATTTTCTTGTCTGGTTGTTCGTAGGCAACGTGTTCTTCCTCCTTCTCAATTTTTCTCATAAGAACCTCAGCCTAAATTTAAGAGGAAATCAAACCAGCAACACATAAGAATTCTAGCAAATGTAGTAAAGATTATCTTTGCCAGCTTGCCAAACTGCCTAACATCCTGTGACACGAGCCTCACTTTGCCTTTTTCACAAATGCTTGAAGACCATCTTGTTCGATTGTGGTTTCATTGTGTTAGGTTAAGAGCGCCTCTGACGAGTCTCTCAGGAAGTGGTACTACCGGTATATAAATTTCCAATTACCACTTACCATTGCTATTACGATTAAAAAAATTTTTAACGGACACAGAAATGAGAATCTCAGGCATGTTTAGTCAGTCACCAGGCTAAATGCAGTTACCGGTAGATATCAAGATGTTCGAAAGTCAGCAAGACATGGCGAGTTTTAAGGCGTTTCTTGAAGGACGAAAAAGATTTCAATCTTCAGATAAGCATTGGTAGTCGATTCTGGAAACACAAGTTCAGCAGAACTCTCAAGGGTTCTCATGCATTCCGAGCTGCTGCCCCAAGAAATGGAAATTCTTTAGGGTAGCAGCATAGAATGCATGAGAGACCATAACAGTTCTACTGAACTTCTGCCTTTACCAGAAATTTGCAACATTGTGTTGCACAATTTCCATTCACATTTTCTTATCAGTTTTCACTGTTGTCAGAAAAGTGGAGGGTACGAACTTATTCTCCCCTTTCCCTTGCACGTAATAATTAGCGAACAAGAAGAAAAATCAATGCAGAATGAGAGGCGTTTGCTTATTCACTGTGCAAAAGTGGAGGCCATAGTTTTCCTAGTCCAAAAATTGGAAGTACTGGTATCTAGTACACCTTGAAAATTATTCCTCTGGTACTCAGAATTCATACCAGCAGATATTACACTCAATCGGCCAACACTTTGATACTTTGATATCTTGTTGTGTCCGAACCGTGTTGGGCAATCAGGCATTCCTAGTGCCAAAATTTTGAATGCACTTCTCAGATCTGTGTGTTTATTCAGTTCAAATCCAGACTCAAGACTTGTCAGTTCCAACTTGCTTACCAACTCGCTTTGCTTTTAAAGCAGATTTAAAAGCGGCCAAAAGCTACCTCTTCGTTCTGACTCGTCATGATGTAGGATACGCACAGATTGGCCAGAACAATTGCACTGATATCAAGAATCTAAAACAATTCAAATATATGTCAAAACTAAGTTTGCTCATTTTCTATTCATTGCTCAATACATCAGAGGAAAGTTGTGTAAGTGTGTTTGTATTTCCCATGAACGCTTTAATGACGAGAGTATACTAAAAGCGACTGGGAAACCAATGCAGCTTGTCGTTGAAGTGCTAATGAATGATGCTTTAATATTCATTCGTTCATCAAGCCATCCATTCACTCAAACATTCACTCAATGACTCTCTGAATCCTCATTCCTCACTCACTCGCTCGCTCGCTCCCTGCCTTCACTCACTCATTCACTCACAAAAGTAATGCAGTGATAATATGAGAACACGAAATCACAGTGCTGATGTTAATCAAATAACTCAACATAAAACATGTACACAATTTCTATTCACTCCAGTGTACAGCAATTCTACATTAACTAATACTTCTGCTTTTATAAAATCAATCTTAATTTTCTCCAAACAATGGTTTCACAAAAACAAAACACAAAAAAATAAGAATAAAATGCTAGTGACCAGTATCCAGAATCTTGCACAAGATTCTACTTCACGACAAGAATGTAAATTGACAAAATTAAATTATTAAATTTCACATGGAAATGCTCTCTCATTCTACTTGCATTGTCGTAGTTCTTTTTGACGAGTGGTTCGTAGAATCCGATCGCATCTTTGTACTTGTTCTCCTGCATGAACAGAACGTGAGCGACGTTCAGTTTCCACGCATCGTGGTCGTTGCCGAACTCGACAGACTGACGAAAGATCTTCTCGACCTGCGGATAATTCTCCCGATCCCAGTAGATCTTCGCTTGGTGCATCAGGACCGGAATATACCTAAAACGTTACATCCAGAAATTGAACTGAAGAGAAACGAGAAACACACATTTAAGATTTCTTGATGATGTTGAGATTGTACTGCAGGTTAGAAGAACAGTCTTCATTCATGTTTTCATGTAAATCTATATAAATAAAGCCAGCTTTCTGTGTGTCTGTGTGTGTGTGTGTCTGTCTGTCTGTCTGTCTGTTTGACCGGGCTTAACTTCTACAATTTTGCACCTTTTCACTCGAAACCTTCACTAATGTGTCGGCCTCGGCTTCGGACACCCAGTGGAGGGGTTCGCGTCCTCCGTTTTCAACCCTACCATGGTGAAAATGCCCCAAAACGCTACCCACCCGACCGTCCATAACGCGCAAGCTCGCCTATTCCACTGCCAAGCGGTTCTATTTATGGCGCCGGTATTCCCCAACGTCATTAATAATCCGCTTAACGACACCGCGGTTCTATTTATGGCGCCGGTATTCCCCAACGTCACTAATAATGCGCGTAAGTTGTTTACTTTCGCACAAAATATAATGACGATCGATTCGAAGTATATTCATCGTTTTACAGCAAAATTTTAACACATGTATGTTCAAAGACAAAGATCTAAATTATTTACAGTATATCAAACAACCAGTCTGCTCTACTAAGGGCGAGGCCGACTACAGACCGGCAGTGAGGGCTAGATTTCTGGCGTTTTCTTTAACACGCCAACGCCCGGTTCACCCTCTTCGACTGCGAAGCAGTCAGTCCACGCAGTCTCCCCCACAGGTCGCCAGACGCCACAAGGGCCTCCAAGACTGCGAAGCAGTCGCCGCCAGAGGGCGACTGCGAAGCAGTCACTTCACGGCAGAGGTCGCTAGACGCCAGAAGGCGCATACAAGACTGCGAAGCAGTCTCCGCTGTACGCCAGAAGGCGTCTACAAGACTGCGAAGAAGTCTCCCCCACAGGTCGCCAGACGCCACAAGGGCCTCCAAGACTGCGAAGCAGTCGCCGCCAGAGGGCGACTGCGCAGCAGTCACTCCACGGCAGAGGTCGCTAGACGCCAGAAGGCGTTTACAAGACCGCGAAGCAGTCTCCGCCAGAGGTCGCCAGACGCCACAAGGGCCTCCAAGACTGTGAAGCAGTCGCCGCCAGAGGTCGACTGCGAAGCAGTCACTCCACGGCAGAGGTCGCTAGACGCCAGAAGGCGTCTACAAGACTGCGAAGCAGTCTCCGCCAGACGTCGCCAGATGCCACAAGGGCATCCAAGACTGCGAAGCAGTCGCCGCCAGAGGGCGACTGCGAAGCAGTCACTCCACGGCAGAGGTCGCTAGATGCCAGAAGGCGTCTACAAGACTTTCGAAGCAGTCTCCGCCACAGGTCGCCAGACGCCACAAGGGCCTCCAAGACTGCCAAGCAGTCGCCGCCAGAGGTCGACTGCCAAGATTGCCAAGCAGTCATTGTTGTTGTTGTTGTTGTTGTTGTTGTTGTTGTTGGTGGTGGTGGTGGTGGTGGTGGTGGTGGTGGTGGTGGTGGTGGTGGTGGTGGTGGTGGTGTGAAACTTATAACCCCGGGCAACGCCGGGTAATCCAGCTAGTATTATATAACACCGGTGTGTATGCTTATGTTCGTCTGGCCATTCATGTAACACTTTAGGCAGTGTTTAATCTAGTCCTCCTCTTCTGGGAGGGGAAACAAGGTCTCTGGGGGACCAACCAATTTTTTATCATTTCGTCCATCTTACTCTCTGAAAAACGTTGATGACCTTTTTTTAGGAATTTGTCTCTCACCTCTCGGGAGAAAAACCATGTATCCTGGGGGAAGAATTTCCCTCCCCAAAAGGTCTCTGCGTGATAATATTGCTGGCCTCTGGGGGAAACACAAATCCTGGGGGGAGATTTCCCCCCAAAGACGTCTAGATTAAACACTGACTTTAGGGACCATAGAATGTCATTTCAGCATGCAGGAGTCTTAGTCCGTTAACAACAAGAAGGATTAATTTCCCGGTAGCTTTTAGTACACTCTCGTCTGTAAAGGACTAACAGCCTTAAGCTGATCAACTCATCTCACGTCTTAACAGCTTCACATTATTATTATTATTATAATTTCTGCATCTATTAAGTGCCACTATCTAACGGACAAGCATCAGTCGATGGCACTGAGCAATTGTGAGTGAAGGACCTGCTCAAGGCACCTGCACAGTAAATGTTTCAGAGGAGGCTAAAATCTGTACTCTAAGCACTACAAGATGAGCACTCTATCCAATCAGCTACCGTACCACTCACGAGTAACATGTACCTGGTTAGCACATCAAATGATACAAAACAGAACCATATATGCTCATACTGTACTGGAATGATGCTTAAAAGTTATTAGTGTAAAATAACTGCGGTGAAAACTGACTTTTCGAGTGTTTCGTCATATTCATGAATGGCATTTTTAGCAGCTTCATCATCATGATTCTTACGACTTTCTTGCACCTAAAACGGAAAGAAAATCCTTTGAAAACTCATTGCAATGATGTTTGAGATTTAATCTACAGAGAAACTAACAAGAAGCGCTCTACAACAGTCATATAACCTGTAAGGATTGGCAGTTTAGCTATACAAATGCTGCTGTGAGGGACAAGTTAGCCAATTCTGGGACATGGCAACCAGTTAATTAGAGCGTTTACCTTGTAACGCGGACAGTACGGGTTCGAGCCTCCTCTGAGAAAGGCTACTGTTAGGGACCTTGAGCAAGTCCTTTACTTACAAATTTTGCTTAGCACCATTGATTAATTCTTGATCAGTAGATAGTAGGGCTTAATAAATGTAAAATAATAACAATAATGTTGTAATGTTCATGCATCAGCTGTAAAAATACGTTAAACCCAGGACAAAACCTTGATGCACTTCTGTCAAGACAGAAATTTCACAATCAGCATATGCACTACTTTATCCAAAGCTCATCAGAAATCTTCTGAATTTTCTGGAAGTGCTATACAAACGTGTGGCTACGAATATGACTACCAATACTACAGTTTTTATCATAGTGAGTGCTATAATGACCAATGTCATTTCACACCTGGTAGCTTTTGTGCCACAGTGATGGACTAATGGTTAGGATCAGGGTGATGGATTAAAATGGAAGGAAACAAGATGACATACAAGATGATAAGATGTTCATCCGTTGCTCGGTCTCTTTTTCTTCCCTCAAGAAATGCTCAAAGCTCACCATTTCTCATTGGCTTTTAAGCACCTGGATAACTAGCAGCTCTTCACCTGGCGACTGACTAACCATATCTCAGATTTGCATTTCTGTGTGACTTTGCGCGTGTTAAAATTTTTCGTAAAAACAATAATAACAAGCAGATGGTATTATTATTACTAGTAACATATGGATAACACAATTTAGGCAACATGTGGTGCTAAGGAAGAAATTAACTCTCTTAAATGAACTGTATATCGCTTTCAAAATGTTCGTTATCATAATGATTGACACTCAAAACTCTAGTTCTTAATAAAACCCATTATAAATTAATCAGCATATATTCCAACAGATAACTTATCTCTGTCCTACACCTGATGATTTTGGAGCTGCAGAAGTGTACTGATAAAGGGATAAAATTCAGTGAAGTATCCTCACCGTTTTTGTGTGTTTGCGGAGAGTTTTTGTCAAGTCTGCCGCCAAAGCATCGAGCCGTTTGTATGCTTCCTCTGGTGATGTCTGACGCATGATCATGGCTTCCAGAAACTTGAAGAGATACTATAATGAAAAGTAAATAAATTAAAAGCTGTGTGCAGCAAAGATTTTAGAGCTTTCTTAAAGCAAACATGTTTAGATCAGTCAGTACGCTGTGATTTTGTGAGGTACATAAAAGGCATTATATTAGGGGTCCACCAGAAAGACATTTTCCACCGAGTACCGAATCCGAATACCGGTCCGCAAAGGTTCACCAGTCACTCTATCACAGAGTAAAGCAGGGAGGCGACCTGACCGACGTCTCTCACGAGCGTAGACTCGGATCCGACCTGGGCTGGTGAACCAAAGTCCTCCGTGCCCACCTTCACGCGGTGCGGACTGTTGGTACCCTTCCTCCTTTGGAAGGGGAACGAACGGGCACGGCAGGCAAAACCAGGGGAAGGCAATGGCAAACCACCCCTGTTAATATGCCAAGAAAATCGTCATGCGACACTCCAAACCACGCCGATGGTCGCTGATGGTTGGACTCCCAGGCCGGAGCGCTGATGGGACTCCCAGGCCGACACGCGACTCAAGGGCTACTAGTACTGGGGAAGTAGCAAGACGGCAATGGAGACGGTGTTTCGTGGCGATCGCTAGGGCTCCTAGAGCCGACAGCACAAACAAAACAAAACCGAATCCGAGTATTTGGATGTACTATTTGGCGGATCCGGAAACGAACCGGGTAGCATTTGTTCCATATGCAAAGCTTCACATTTTCATGTAATAAAAAATTATCGAAATAAATTTGTGTACTTATAATAAGTGACTGATACATTTTTAATTTTAGTCATTCTTGTGCAGTTGTGAAGTTTTCTAAAATTGCATTAAATTCAATAAACTGACATAATTTCAAGAAAATGGAATTCAATTCAATGGATGTGTAATTATTTTAAGGCTGAACATTTATAATTTTATATACGTAAGTTTACTGAATAAGTTTTCAAAAAAAAACTTTTTTTCAAAAGAAAACTTTTTTGCAACTATTTGCGTCTACAGTATTTGCCGAGGCGAATAGTTCCGGAAACTGGATTTCCGGCCGAGGCAAATGTCCGAGGCGATTTCCGGTGGACCCCTACATTATATTAAGTATCTTGATATGTATCTACACACAAAAAGTAAACACTATAAACATATACGTAGATATAAGGTAAGATAAAATAAGAACATTTATTTGTACCTATCACCGCCAAATGGCTGGCGTCAGAACTGATGATGATGAAAGATAAGGTACTATTTTACACCTCTATTATTGACTCCCCTCAGAAACAAAAATTTAAGAAACTTATCAGCACTAGACCTACTTGCACTGGTATCTTAAACATTGCCAAACCCCTCTTAATACAGAAATAAACAAAAAAGTAAACCACACTCAGCTTTACAACTTCGAATTTTGCAAAAACTTCAAAACAAAACTACTTGAAGGGTGATCACAAAGAATATTTCAAAGCCAGATTAAATCACACTTAGCAGTAAAATCAAATACATAATTGACCATAATTACACTTAAATGCACCATATTTAAAACAAAATTTAAACAATGCAGCATAAAGCAAGTTAACATTGATCCACTTGTATATATTCAACCACTAACTTCCGTGAGGTACTCGCCATGCAGATGTGGATTCTCGGCCAAAACATCAGCAGCCATATCATCATACTAAAACAAGTTCATAAACAGAATATTCTACATGCTTCATTTCCTTTAGTTCTCAGCATTACAGCAAATTACATCTCATATATGACCAAACACCAGATACAACAACCTCTTGTTTCTCGCTAATAGACTACAGTGCTCACTGCTTGCCATGTAATGCAGAGGGTACGGATTAGAGCTCTCTGAGACGGTTATTGTGAAAGGACCTTGAGCAAGTCCTTCATTCATAATTGCTCAGTGCCATCAATTTATCAAATCAAATCAAATCAAATCCGTTTATTAGGAACAACAATCAATTTGTATCCATACTATAAAACAGTCAGTCACAACTGTTGTCTGGTTGAGCTCATAATTTATGATCATAATTTATGAATAATTTATAAATTAAATAATTTATACTTAGATAGAGGTGCATAATAAATGCTAAATAATAATAACACTAATTCTTACAAAGATGCTTACTTATCAGTAGACTTTAGGCTAGCACACAATATTCAGTTTCAAAGGATGTAATAGTACTAAAAATATTACACAAAGTGAAATGTCTGTTTAAAATAATCTTACACACCAAAATAGATGCGTGAGCATCATTTGGTTGACCTTGAGCTACTATTTAATACCAAATTGATTATAATGTAATGCTTCAGTACCGAGTGATGTTACATGACCTGTATTTTGCTACCAACCTCATATTTTATGTACAGCAATAGCAGATTAGCAAACGTCTCTGGAGGGAAGGAGTCTTGTTGGAGGAGATATTGAAGTTTCTGGAACCCCTCTGTTGGATTGGTCTCCATGTTAATGAGGGCATTGTTATGCAGGGTCACTGGGTCCAGTTCTTCCTCTGACCTTGGCGGCATGTCCGTCAGGGCGACTCGAGCAAGGTCATCTGAAAGAATTTAATTTAATAAAACACAGAAGATAAGTCTACGATATACGTCTATACCTTGGAGAGCCAGGCACTCCCAAGTCAATTTAGATGTATTTAATCTTCATTCATTCATTCATCCATTCATTCATTCATTCATTTGTTCATTCGTAGCATTTATATAGCGCTTCTCCAAGATAATTATTCAGAGGTGCTCGATTATTATTCATTTAATAATAATAATAATTATTACTTTTTTTACTTTATAATAACCGAGGTATACAGGATCCCTCAGGGACTTGAATATTAACTAGTACAGCAAAATTAATAGTCCAGAATACCCTACTCATCTAATTCCTGTCTATTATTATTATTATTACATGTATTATTATTATTATTATTATTATATTATTATTACATGTATTATTATTATTATTATTATTATTATTATTATTATTATTATTATTATTATTATTATATGATTATTACAAGTATTATTATTTTTAGGACTTGTTTTCAGCCGATACAATTCTAAGATTCATTCATCATCATATTGATTTGTATTATTGATCCTATACTGGTTGACACACCGCAACCGTGTACAATAGAACAGATTGAACAGTAGCCTGGAGAAAAGAATAATAAAAATGTAAGAAATAACCTATAGAATAGCTATTCAAATGTAGTAGATGGCTTACAGTGTTTCAGCTGAAACTCGATGGCTGCCTGAAGATTGAAAGCCTCGATCAGAGCGGACTCGTGAAGCGTCAAAGTGTTGCCTACGCTACGCACATCAATGCCCTCTGTATTCATTCCTACAGCCAACTCTGAAAGAAACAACATATTATAAGCAGTACACCTCAACAATAAACGCCACAACAATAAAGAAGCCTCTGATGTTATTTATTTGGTAAAAAATCACACCACAACTTTCCTTGTTACCATTTATCAAGCACCACCACATAATGGTCAAGCATCAATCGATCGAGCTGAGCAACAGTGAGTGAAAGACTTGCTCAAGATCCCTACACAGTAACCATCTCAGAGCAGGAGGCTCAAAGCTGTACTCTAAACATTAAAGGCTGAACGCTCTAAATAATCGACTCTCCGTGCCCTGGTAGCTGAATATCTAGCTCAACCTTGCCTTCAAATCAAATGTCCTCAACATGTCTGTATTTTAATAATATGAATTATCCACAAATATAGTGATAGCACGAGAACAGAACAATGAAACAAAAAAGAACAATGAAAAAAGAATAGCATAGACTTTCCGGGTTTCTAAAAAGCTGTTTAGACAGAAAGGTTAGCATTAATCATATATCTCAGAAGATCTGAATGCCAAATACCTGAATGTTCACTGATGCCTTTGCTAATGATGCCACTAACACAGTCGAGAGCTTGCTTGAACTGCTTCATCAGGTAGTGACACAGGGCAATGTTGTACGACAGAGCTGGCGTCTCACCGCCAACTTGCTGTGCCTGAACAAACTTCTGCAGGGCTGCTTCATGATGACCCTCCTGCAAATTATCAAGAAAGAGTAACGTAATGTAGCTAAATCTTTATATAGCTCAGTTTCTATGTTTGTATGATTCTGAATATTGGTATAGATAGCACTGTTCAACATGCTTTCAGTGGGGTGCTGAAGAACTTCTCAAAAGAATCAATTGCAAATCATGAACTGGAATTTAAAACTCACATATTTCAGTGCAATTGGCATTATATAAATTAATTATCATTCTCGGCACTGATTGCAGTCAATATCGATTTCAATTACTCATTATTACTATGAATTTATTAAGCGCCACTATCTAACGACCAAGCATCAATCGATGGTGCTGAGCAATTGTGAGCGAAGGACTTGCTCAAGGTCTGTAAACAGTAACTGCCTCAGGGGAGGATTGAACCCGTACTCCATGAGTTAGGCGAGCTCTCTACCAATCGGATACGATGTCATTATACTCTCAAGCAGTTTCAACTGTACATAAAAAAACAGAAGCAGAAATTCCACAAAATCAGGTAGTCCTGGCTTTAACCAATAGAATACCACCTGCAGATATGATTGTCTTTTAAGTCAGTAATACCTTGAAAAGAAGGCAGCCTAGGTTGACTAAGGTGTCTGGATCATCTGCTGGACTGTCATCTACCAGGCTCTGTAAAAAAAATCAGAACTATACACAAAAACTATTCTAAACTCATAGTTTGTAAAATCATTAAATAAAATTAGTTAACTTCAACTATTCAACTACAGTTCTTAGTGCAAAATCGCATAAAAAATTAGATGTCTTAAGTACAACTTAACAAATGCTACAGTTGCCATGTTAATATCAATATTTTACCTGGAGAAAATTAGCATTATAACAAATTCAAAAACTGACCAACCTTTGCTCCTGTAAAATCTTCCTGACCAAATCGAATTCCTGCTTGAAGCTTTACAATCTACAAAATCCAAAACATCAGGTAACCCCAAAACAGTATGCACGAAATAGATTAATTGCCAAGTAGATCCTTGAAGTAGACATTCCTCCATCTTGTCTACTGGGTCAGTCTCTTGCCCTTTTTTCCGGAAGCTTTCCACTCACAACTGAAAACTGAACTCTTCAAGGTATCATATCCTGGTTCTACTCCTGCACCACCCAATGACCACCATCACCACCGATTATCACCACCGTAGCACCATGCTGTGTCCTCGACTTGACCTCCCTCAGCTTCTGACCAAACAACTTACTATTGCAAACTTGATTTCATATAGCACCAGTGAATAAGCTCGTCTCCCTGACATTGCTTTTGTGTGGTGCTGAGAAATTTTAAAGATTACATTACATCCAAGGAAATTTCTATTTTTCCTTAAAGTGGGTGAGTTAATCATTTTAAAAACTTACTCATATTATAATCACTATTGGCAGAACAAACCAAACTCAAAAAAGTTTCTCCCCTTCTACATCTCCATACAAGGAAAAGGCATCAATCGACAGTACTGAACACTGAAGAGTTAGTTGTGTGGAACACTTTAACAACGAGAATGTACTAAAAGTGACTGGAGAACCAATGCAGCTCATCGTCAAAGTGTTAACGACTCGTTTGAGGTTTATAAACCTTATAGTTGACATGAGTTAGACAAGTTAAGCTCAAACTTTTGCTGTACGCATAACATGTGAGATATCTCAGCCTCTCTTTTCCTCTTTTCCACAAACGCATAAAAACCATTTTGTCCAATCGTTGTTTTGTAGTGTTAGTTCGGGAACGCCTCTGCTGAGTCTCTCTTGAAGTGGCACTATAAAAATTGCAATTTTTACATTACCATAGCCATCAGGTAACTTGGTCCGGAGACTCTGAACACAATTCTATCTCTCAACCATGGACATGAATCTATTCGTTTGGGTCCATCTAGCTTATTGCACACTGTTTTGCTAACTGACGTAATTCTAGTTCTTAACAACATTTAACATTTTTTCTATACTACTCTGGTTAGTTTGCTCTTTGAGTGGTGCTATAAAAATGTTCAATTACAATTACAATCAAACAGAAACTTTAAAATAAGTAAACGTAAACACAATTTCAACTAAACAACAATGCTGCAATGGAAACTTTCAGAAGTAGAACAACTAACCCTGGGTCGATAGCTGGGGTTGTCGATCTGACAGGAGACCTTCATGGCCTCCTCATAGAGGCTGGCCTTGTACAGGGACTGCGCATAGTAGAGGCGATACTCATCCACGTCAGGGTTCAACAAGGTCAGCTGCTCATAGCAGTCAGCTGCATTGACAAAGTCTTGCAGCTGGTAGTAGCAGTAACCCAGCAGAGACAGTGCAGGGCGAGACTAATTATGAAACAGTGAAGACACCAATTATCGTTTGTCTTTAACAAAGTCTTATTTGAAAGATTGAAAAAATTAGCAGCTTGTTATCTAATTAAAAAACAGTGAAGACACCAATTATCATTTGTCTTTAACAAAGTCTTATTTGAAAGATTGAAAAAATAAGCAGCTTGTTATCTTGGTCATATTTAGCTCATCATTTTCTTAGTAGGTTTAAAACTGCAAATTTTGCATTTGGTATCATTACTGGAATCATTTTAACTTTAATTCAAAGGATCCTCTTCACCTTGTCATATGTTTGGACGATGTTATTCAGAACCTCTATCGTTTCCGAGTATCGCTGATCTTTTATCTGAAAATAAACATCTTCATGTTTAGTTTTAAAAGAAATAACTTCATTGTAAATGTTCAAGGGTTTGGATAAAGTTGGTGTCGCATTTACCTATTGGCCTTGTCTATGTGGTAACAAATTAAACACTTCATTAAACTGCTAAATAAGTCAGTGGACAATAATACATATTATTCCTTTGATATCTAACTTATGCCAATCTAAGGAATTTTTTACAGCTACGCACTATGTAATTATAATGTTTTAGCTAAGAATAAGATAGATCTCTAAGTTGTCAACTAAACACTGAAATGAGTTTCAAGTTACATGCACGTTGAATGCAGAAACAAAACAATGTCTGAGATAGCCCCAGTATCCATCCATTATGTCCTTATCGAGCTGAATATAATATGTCGTTTACCGAACAGAAGTATTGTATTCGGCGAATCAGGGAGTCTAAGAATTACTTCGATAAAGTCACTAAAATTCGATTTACTGAAGTTTAAATAGAATATTACAAACTTCTTGTTGTCCTATATAATTGCTAAGACATACGCCGACGATTTACATTTTCGGCTGCATCGACCGTTAAAATGCAATGTTTACACAAAATATCAGCATCGCTATTTACCAGTCCGTATATCGTCGAAGTAACTTCTCCTTCTTTCATCTGAATGCCAGCCATATTGCTAAAGCTGCGTTTATAAAATTCTGTTTTAATTCATTCAAAGCACCATGCAGCGTTTCGTTGCTATGGAATTCCGCTAACATTGGAATGTTTCCCACTGCATAGATTACATATTATTATTCGTGTTCTGCACTTGTGATATAAAGCGCACCAAGCGACTGACTAAAATATAAGAAAATCATATAAAATTGAGACTTGAAATCATTTAAATTGCGACTTGAAAAGAAACTTCAGAGGAGTTGACACCAAAATGACTGTCTAAAAATGTTTGTGCAGAGTTTCTGCTGGAATTTATTATTTTAAAATTAACAATAAGAAAAAAACATTCTCAGCTACGATGCTGGGAAACCAAGGCAAGTATGCTGAGCTGCAGAATATTGTGTTTAATACCAGTTGTAAGTGCACGGTTGTTTCCAGTCCTCTGTGCAAGAGAGCACGCGGTTCGCTTCCCGAAGATGGCTTATTAAAAAGATTTCAATCTCGGGCCAGCACGGTCCGAACACGGGGACCTCAAATGGCGTGCTGCCTATTCAAACGGCAGTGGTGGTCTAAGAATAGGGATAGGGGGGTGGTGGTGATCCGATCAATTCATTGAAAAAATGAGCAGGGCCGATGCCATACGGTCGCTACAGAAAATCGTGTACAAAATATTTCTATTTATGGCGAAATCAACGTCTCCTTTGATCTCTACAGAAGTCATGCTAAAATCTTGGTTATACGAATAAAGAAGCCTTTTAGATAATATATTTCTGGCTACATTCACATCACCGTTATATGAACCTGCTGCATGGAAACATCCAATTTTGATTTTGCAGTTTAAATGGATGTTTGGAAAACCTTAGGCCTACTTTGAAATTCGCGACACAAATTACAAATTTTATTGATTCTACCTTGATGACGTCATAGTGGATAAACCGCGCATTGACTACTACGTTTCAAATTTGGCAATTTCTTTAAGACAGTGTAAGTGAGGTAGTGATTTTTAGTTTACACTACTTCTGGTAGTCATTTTACGGGTATAATCTGTGCATTTAATACTGCTTGTGGAATTATTAGTGCATGTAATAGCTGAAATTCAAAGCACTATTACTTCTGGCTCAAACTTATTTCCGCCTAATCTAAGTAGGTCAGCCCAAATGAATTTGTAGTAATGATTATATCAAAGTTCTTGCATTAGGTTACAACTTTTCACCCTTAGGCGCCTATTGCAAATCCGCCAAACAATTTCTTTACTTACTTACGTATAACTCACTTTTACTTACTTATTTACATCTCTATCGAAATATATTGTCTGTTTTAGCCAGGTCGATGGTTTTAGCGAGGATCCGTAAAAATTTTGTGACAATATTTTCCAAATGGCAAGAAAAGCTGGAGCCATTTCTGGACTGAGGCGGTCGAGGAGACTGGCTGGACTTAGCCCCTTAAAAACTCACACAGAAAATCGCAGGATTGTGACGAAGCGCCGTAAACGGGGTTTAGGCCAAGTGGTTAGTTCGCAGTACTGTAGTGAAAGGAGTTCAACGTCGGAACGTGGTTCCGACGACTCTGGTGTGGAACTTTTGGATCGATCCAGCTCGGATGTCAGTCGTGAAGAAACTGACTGTGCATCGCGAGAAACCTGTACAGGACAGCGTGCCCTTACCCCATATTATGAAGACCGCACCGCCGATTCTGAAGGCACGTGTCCTTCAACTTCGGGAAGTGATGCCTCTTTTTCACGGCCCCATTCCAAAGATGCATCCACAGAACCAAGTGGTAATGATGAAAGTCAGCCATCGTGCTCATCAGACGTCGAACAGAAGATTCGTCCAGACGAGGTGGGGGAAGAGGGTCCTAGTAGCTCGAATTCTGCCAGCCACACACTGCCTTCATCTAGCTCCCAAAGGCAGAACTTGAGAGAACTGGCTGGGCACCACAGGCAGCCAGCGTTTGGCATTATGCAGACGTTTTCTGAACATATCAGTGGAATTCCCGTTCAAGGAGAATCGTTCTGTAGCTGTTCGAAAGATTTGAGGAGTAAAGATTTACAGTGCTCGTGTGGGGAAGAAGATCAAAGTATGATATTTTATGTCTAAACGTTAATCAAAGTATATGTCTCTGTAAGAGGCACGCTTTAAAATTTCCAATGCATTTACGCTAAAAAAACTTGGATGTTTTACTGAGAAACTATTTGAATTTAGACATTTACTTAATGAGTGTGTTTTATATCCAGAAATAAACATCTATTATACAATAATAATATAAAGTTTGGCCTAGGTTTTGAATGGACGTGGGATCGCGAATTCAAATCACCTGCAGCCGAAGTATCTGCGAATGGACGAGAAGCAAGGTTCCATGTCAACTACAGCAGTGGAACAGCTGCTGTGCGAGGGAGTGAACCCATGACTGACGGACAGTATTTCTGGGAGATCAAAATGATATCGCCAGTCTATGGAACGGATATGGTTAGTTAAAAATTATATTGCCAGTCTTTGAAACAGATACGGTTAGTTATAAATGATATTGCCCGTCTATGGAATGGATATGGTTAGTTAAAAATTATATCACCAGTCTATGGAATGGATATCTGCAGAAGGGTGGACTTTAGTAATGCCATCTTTGCTGGATAGCTAATATTTTGAAGCTTCGGTCTGTTCTTAATGTCGCTGTCCGTCTTATTGGAGGTGTCCCCAGGTTTGGCCGTAATATATAGCTTCCTTTATGCAGCATACTTTGCACTGGCTCCCCATTCAGCAGCATATTCAGTTTAAGATCCTGACCCATATGCATAATTGTCTTGTTGGCCCTGCTCCATCATTCCGTAGGGGCTTCTGCATTTCTGCCTGCTCGGTCCTGGGTCGTGGAACCCTTTGGTCCGCATGCCCATGGACTCATGACTGTCCCTTGTATGCATACAGCTACAGCTCTGTCCAGAAGCTTTGCTTATGTTGGGCCCACCAGCTGGAATCTCCTTTCTCAAGAGTTGCGGCTCGAGCTCCTCGGTTTGTCCCTTCCACAGTTTCGCAAGTGCCTGAAGTCTGTATTATTCAACAGTAATTTCACTGGTTAGCGTCGAGAACGTCACTTACTGTCAGATTGCAATTACAATTGCAATATGGTTAGTTACAGGTGATATAGAAAGTCTTTGGAACAGATATAGTTAGTTACTGCAGACTTTGTAATGTACTGTAGTCTGAAGACTTTTAAAAGAATGTTCCAGCAATACAGAATAGCAAAATATGAGGACATTATGCCAACTTTGCACTCGTAACACTGACTGCACAGTGAGCAAAGAATCCAGCTTAAGAATTGATCTTCTAGTTCTCAAAGCACTATATTTAAGTCTGCCGATCTATCTATCTGTTCCATATGTACCCCATGAGAATAAACATTGCACTTGATCTTGGATACTGTGACTCTTCTTTTGCGTTTTTGCAAACGTTGTAGATGGTAGGCGTTGGGACAGGAAATGTCGATCTGGATGCATTTCAGTACAGCTTCTGCAGTTTGCTTGGGAGAGATGGGGAGAGTTGGGGACTGTCTTATTATGGCAAAGCCCATCACAGGGGTCATTTTGTCAACTTCAGGAGTGCCAGATTCGGCCAGGGTAGCATCCTTGGCCTACACCTAGACATGTGGCAGGGAACACTTTCATACTACAAGAACCGTCAGCCGCTTGGTAAGCTCTGCGTATTTTCAAACTTAGCCCCGGATTTACGTTTGCGAATGGAATACCGCACATCTTTGGGTATTAAATGCCTTTCTTTGGTTTAATTGAACTGTTGAGATGTCAGGGTCTGCCTTAGATCTTCCACTTCGACTGGCTTTCTCTAATAGGTTGTGATTGACGGTATTGCTTTGAAGTATAAAGACAGATCTATAGAACTTTCAGATTAGCTTACGTGGTAGGTCAAAGCTAGGTAGTTAGTAAGAGTGTTCTTTTCTGAGGTTGATACATATTTGACAAAATACTACATGGATGTGTGATTTCATGGCTGACCGAACATGTTATCACATTGCTGCATTTCAGGTTGCATGAGACGTTTTCATTTCTGTCCAAAGTAATGGTAATGGTAATTACAAATTTATATAGCGCCACTTCAAGAGAGGCACTCCTGACCTAACACAGTGAAGCCACGATGAGCAAAATAGTCTTCAAGCATTTGCGGAAAAGAGTCTATTCCACTAGTGTAGCAAAACTAACAACTGTGGAAAGAACCTAAATTGGAGCAACGTTTATGTACCGTACTTATGGTTTGCAATCTAATCTTATCTGACCCTCGGTTTCTATACCTAATATTATGGCTAATCAATTATCTAATCTTATGGCTAATCAATTATCTAATCTTATGGCTAATCAATTATCTAATCTTATGGCTAATCAATTATCTAATCTTATGGCTAATCAATTATCTAATCTTATGGCTAATCAATTATCTAATCTTATGGCTAATCAATTATCTAATCTTATGGCTAATCAATTATCTAATCTTATGGCTAATAAATACTCTTAGCTAATCTTATGGCTACAACACCTCATAGACTAAATCATCTTTTTGCTTTTCCTTACAGGTGTAATTTTCAGTGGCCTTCGTGGGAAGACCCTGTATCCTATGATATCGTCCACCGCTGCTCGTACAGGTATGAAACTCGTTAAGGCGTGCTCCTATGCCACTTCGCTGGAATTCCTTTGCTGTCAGGTGCTGCGCAAGATGGTGCCACAGCACCTCGACGTCACAACGGCGCTCCGTTTACCCCCTGGACTTAACGACTTCTTCATCGTTAACAATCTGTTATGGCTGCTTCGTTCGAACAAGCTTTCCATTCCAAATATGGAGGCATCGTTGAGTAAAAGGCCGCACTCGAGTGACGATGAAACAGGCGAGTCAGAAGTTGGCAGCGCTGAAACAGAGAGTAGGCCTAAACGACCTTGTCGACTGTAAGTGCCTCACTCGTTAGAATGGAGAGTTTCTGCAGTTGGGGAATGGGCTGCAGGCCTCCGAGTCACGTTCGCCGCACGTAATACATCTTTGGGTATGACAGTTGCCGTAAAGCACAGCATAGAGGACCTCTGTTTAAAGGTGCTTTGCACACGTCTTGGTAAATACATGTGTGCAATCGTAAATAATAAAGATCCGCATTGGATATATTTTTTTAAAGAAAATAATGTAAAATTAGTAAAAATATTGTGCCTGTGTAGTGAGCACGCAGGTTTTGAGACAAAGATGAAGATATAGATGCATGTTATACGTGAAGAGGTGTGGTGTACTACATGTTGAGAAATTGACACTGAATGGACCGATTGATCGATTCTAGTTCTTGATCGATCGATTCTGGTTTTTGATTGATTCTGGTTCTTGATCGAGTTTGGCTGGGCTGTTGTGGTGAGCTGATCGATCCTCTGTGGTGAGCTGATTGATCCTTTGGTGCTTCAAATGAACAATGTAACAAGAGAGGGCCAGACTGCAGTTGATTAAACTGGTTATTCCTGGAGACAGGGTTATAAATGTGATAAAACGTTGGTTCCAACAATCTGCGTCGTCATTCTGGATCTTGTCAAAGTGTTTTTGTAAGCAGTCCGTATTTCCGTTGGAAATGGTACTTCTTTTGTAACGAATGCTTCAGCTCCTGTTCGTAATGTTTCTCGTGTTGTTTCACTTCGTTTTCATTTGTGTAAACGCTGATTGTGTAAGATACTGACTCTTTCATCGGCTGTTTTTTTTGTAACTCTAAGACATCTTGATGCCTTTTATGGTACAAAAGGTATTTTGTGATCCTCGGTTTTGCTCGCAGTGAGGAAAGTTGCATTTCTGTTATTTTGCTCATGAGCGCTTGAATGTGCAAAAAGAATCAGTCAGAGGCTAACATAATTATTAATTATTAAGACGATTTGTTGTTGATTGCTTGCTCTGATTTGCTGTTAGGGTTTATGACATTTTTCATTTGGTGGAGCTATTGCGGTTAAATTTAACCAGAAACTCGTTATGCAACAGAGTCTTTAGTTACCATATTGTGATCCTCATTGTAATGGGGTCGTGGTTTAATGAGTTTAGTTTCTGTTGGTGAATTAATTTTTTGTTCAATATTCCTGACCGTGTTATGTTGACCATTGATTGAATTTAGCAACCATTGATCAACATCTTGGGCATTATTAGAATGACACTATAGAAATCATTAGGTTAGTTTAAATATCTGAATTTTTTCCATATGTAATGGAGCATGGTGTTAAGAGTCCCTGGCGTAATTATTGGAAATTTCAAATTCTCGTACAGCGTTACATCCTCAAACATTGTACTTGTCTTTACATACATGGAGGGGGATAGAGTAGTGGTAACACTCATGGCCAGGAGAGCTTAAGGTACGCGGATCGACTCCAGTAACCCCCTCTAGGGCGGCGCCTTGCATGGCTGCCAAACCGTGTGTTAATTAAGATATTGATTTGTACTTTCATGTTTCAATGTAATCTTACTGCGTCTGTCGGTTTGAAATAATAAAGAATATAATTATTATTATTATTATTACCTATATACATACATGTCTAGAAGAACCTTCATATGACACTGTTTTTTTAGAGCCATATTATAATCAGGTTGTGTTATAATCAGGTCAGTTTAAGTGTAGCTCAAGTTTAAGTTGAGTCTGTTAACATACAGATTCTGTGATGGTGTTTTGAATATGGCCCTTAATCCAAAGCTGTTACAGTGACTGCTGAGTAATGCTTTCTTACTGGTTGAGCCTCAAGTTAGCACTGTCATGGGTTCTCTTGCATTCCATGTTGCTCCCCCAGGAAATGGAATCGCCTACCAATGTCTGTTTGATGCTCAAACTCTATCTCTTCCTTTAAGAAATGCCTCAAAATTCACTATTTCTCATTGGCTTTCAAACATCTAGATATATCACTGCTCTTCACCTGACATCTGACTAACCACAGCTTGGATTTGCATTTCTGTGTGACTGCATGCATTAAAAATGTTTGTAATAATAATAATACTGTTACAATGCCTTTGAAGTTTTAAATGGTGAGAGTTGAATAGCATGTGAGCAAGAGTTATGAACGAGATGAGCTCAGATCTCGTCCCTTTGACTTAACCCTTTAGCTTGAGAGAGGGATTAGTTTTTCATACATTTTAGTGCACAACTGCACACTCATCGTAAAAGTGTTAAAAGGCAAGGTATTCAGTGTCTTGATTTGTACAGTATGCATGCATCTGTAATATACAGTATACCTCATTTCAATGGGTTACTGCTAAATTCCTACTAGTCACAAGCTCTTTGTACTGTGATTTCCGTTTTGGTGATGATCTTTACCGGTAAACAGGGCCTGCCCTAGTCCTACTGCTGTGTTGAATTCTCCTGTCATTTAATTTAACTGCTGATGTGTGTGGTAGTCTAGTGGTTGGAGTGAGGTCAGGGGTTCAAGTCCCCATCAGGGTGGAAATTTGTTTTGAGATATCTGTTCCACCTGTACTGCTAGCTAACTCGTCTATGATGAGTATACTGACCATACACTGTTGGTGGAAAGATGAGACAGCGAGGGAGAGGACTGGCCATCCGCCCTCATGTGCCGAGGCTAAGAAAATTAAGTCGCTAACACTTCATACCCATGGCTGCCTGTCAGCTAGCTCAAGGGACTGCTCTTATTCTTTTTAATTTAACCAGACTAAAACGGATATGTCTTGTCAAAGTCGTTGGGTTAATTCTGTACAAGCACAGGAATTTGATTTGACAAGGTGGCTATTTGCATGAGACCAGTTTGTAAAATTGGCATTTAGTGAGTGCTTTATTTTATTACTAAAGTAATGGTCTGTTTTGTTGCAGTTAGCTTTAGGTTTTTTAAGTTGCATGCACCACTGATCTAAGAATAGGTTGCTTGGTTTTTCTTCGTTTTTGCTCACATAGGTACTTCACTGGGCCGCATAAAGAGCCACTGCTGCATTGTATGAATACATACTTATGTACTGAACTGAAGTGTCCTACATATCGATGCTTCTACAGTACGGCTTCTGGTGATGTAGGCACTGCATTATATACAAATGATTGCATACTTTGTACATGCATACATGTGTAAATATTGCCTACAGTTTTTCATACATCTTTGTATGCATACATGCATGTATATATAATACATTACATACATGTGTAAATATTACCTACAGTTAATCATACGTCTTTGTATACATACATACATACATACATACATACATGCATGCATACATACATGCATATATATAGTGCATAACATACGTGTATAAATATTAAGTACAGTTATTCATATATCCTTGTATGCATACATACATACATGCATATATATACTACACATGTAAATATTACATAATCATTCATCCTTGTATGCAGACATACATATATGCATATATAATACACACGTACATTCATACTTGTGATGTGTTGCTCATTTTGTTGTATGTGTTGTTTCATTTTCGGTTTGACGTCGACTGTGTATGTTGTGTAAATGAAAGCAGGACTATGAAAGAGGATTTTCATTTGTGTGTTTGTAGTTATGAATTAGCAGGCTGTCTTTGCTACAAAGTATAATATAAATGAGAACATAACACTTGGACTAGCACTATGGGGAGAAGTGACAAATGACCGAGGACGATTGATGGATATGATTTATTCGTACCCATCGTCGCCAAAATTAATGGCGTCAGGAAATGATGATGATCCATGTTAGGCTGATCTGGTCTGGTCTTAGAACTGATGGCGCTATTGGCAGAGCAGTTCGTAAAGTTCCCGTTCCGACAGATCGAATTGTATTCGCTAGGTGGCGATGGTGAGAACCGTAAAACGACCAAATCTGTCGAAAGCGCATCTTGCGCAACACGTGTTTTACACGATTCGATTTCGCCAAATTTTATCGAAAATTAAACTCGCTGTGGACTTGACGGCTTAAGCAAAACATTAATAGAGGATGGATGGCTGCCTTGTACCGGGAATGCCTTGCATGGGAACAGATACAAACTCAGTTACTAAAGCGGAACCGCTTTAGTGGAACAACGGGGACTTCAAATGGCTTTGCACATAGGCTATTCAAGAGGTGGTGGACTGGTGGTGGTGAAGGATCTCACCCGATAAATTCATTGAAAATGAACAGGGTCAAGGTCATTATGGTCGCTATGGAAAAACGCTTGCATGTGCTGAGCCAATTAGGGCTTCAGACTAACTTTTTTCTATGCTGCTGATCGAGGCAAACGGCCGGAAAAAGATAGCATCCATCACGGAATAGGCTACATGTCTTTGTGCTGTTTGTCACTCACCCAGTCACCGTCGCCAGTGCTGAGCGCTCCATCTCTGTACATAGTTCTTCAGAGAATTACTTCACGAATTTGGCTATTATAGCTTTACTATGAGCAAATGTGTCTATCAAGTCATCAATATTCAATTGTTTTGCACATTCGATTTTCGATCGCAAGAAGAGCAAGACCATCAAGCATGTCCTGTGAGGTAGTGGATCTAAGATACGTCTTTATAAGTTTCAACTTGGAGAAGGAGCACTGGCAACGGCGACTGGGAGAGTGTCAAAGCACACAGGCAGTAGCCAATTCCGGGATAGATGGCGTGGAGTGATAGCCCAATATGAGTTTCAGTATGTCCAACACAGTTTTTGTTGTTTCGAGTTCCTTGCTGAACTCATGTCTGAAGGACCGCGCCTCTGACAAAAAATCGGGGCCGATGTCCGATTAATATGTTTGTTGCATGCAGTTTTGTTGCTGCTAATTCCAAATGAACATCGGATAAGTGCAGAAGAGATTTGGGATAAAGAAAACTAAACGCTGCAGAAACTAAACACTGCCCTTCAAAACGACTCTTAAGCTGAGCCATTGCTGTCTACAATAGCGAAAAATACATGACTCTTGAAAGCTATTTCTGGTTCGATCGTCACTGTTCAGTTCACCAGAGAATTTATTTGTGCGACTCTTTCTAACTTCGGCGTAATCTTACAAAGAGCTGACTGATTGCTGTAGCTGTAGTAGTGGTAGATTCATATGAATCACGCATGTATGATGTTAAGTCAAATGCCACAGAGAGAAGTCTGGTAGCTGTAGATAGGTCTATATACAGACTGATTGAAGTGCACGAGATGCACTGTCAATTGTCAGTAACAATTGTTCTCAAATGATAATAAATATATGAACTTAAATTTCTCCATGTTTGGCTTCAAACCAGTGGCATCACTTCTCTCCGTGGAATCTTTGCTCTCGAGGCAAATTCAGATTCACAGCGTAGGCCTAACGTTTAAGGTTTAAGGCATTAGTAATGTTTCACGAAGTGAAGCAGATTAATTACTTGTATTATATACTAATTACAAAAGCAAAGCAACAAGAAGTTCAGAACTGCTATTCTAAATTAGAAGTTCCTTACCTTCAGTTGAGTCTTAGTTTCTCTGGTTCAAGAGAGCTTTAGCCGTCGATTAAAAATTTAATTAGAAGTCGTTTTTAAGTAAGCGAATGACTGTATTCTGAACAAGAAAGACGTATTGTACTTTCACGTGAGGCTGAAGAGCACGAAGACTGCAGTCGTTGTAGACAGTGTAGTGTGTATAGGGTACATGGCTTTTAGAGAGACAGATTGCGACAGAGACAGATTGCGAGTGAGAGAAAACGAGAGAGACATAGACAGCGAGCGAGCTAGTGAGAGAGCAAGCAACAGATGAACAATTAGGCAGATAATATTACAGACATTGCTTAGCACTGGAGCTGAGAGATATGCGTATACCGTAAAGTGTATGCAGTAATGTACGCCTAAAAGGGAGAATCTGACTCATGGGTTTTCATTCTACTGTGCGTGGATTAGGGTCAAATACCCCGACCCCGGCGACCTAGATAGACAACACGTACATATGTCTGTGGCAGTGTGTATCAAGTATCATATGAAGCATCAGCCATATATACAGGCTAGTTCCTCAGGCTGCAGAGAGGCTCAGACCTAGGTGGGCCTGATGTGGTACTTTTGAACATCGTAGGCTATACAGGGTGCGGCAAAATAAAGTAATCCTCTGCAGTGTGTTGCAAATTCTGTAGCAACCGCTTAGAATTTTTATATAAAACTTGGTAATGATATTGTCTGTTCACATCTACATATAACTTCCAAATGTTATTTAACAATCTTGAAATATGACAAAGTTATGTTATTTCAAACACGACACCCCCACGATTTTACATGGTTAAAAATAGTTACTTTGTAAAGAAACAAGAAAAATAAATGGTACAACTTGAAATATTTTTACAACAAAGCTTTACGAATTGCACTTTCAATTTTACATTAAGTGTTCAAAGTGTCCACCACTGGCCTGCACGCATGCCTTCAGCCGTTTGGTAAAGTTCTTGATGGCCTTGTTGATCGGCGCCTGTGGCATATCGTCCCATATTGACTGCAAAGCGGCTTTCAACTCGGCGATTGTCTTTGGCTTCGGCTGGAGTTTGTGATACCTTTCCAGCATGGCTCCCCACACGTGATAGTCAAGGGGGTTGAGATCTGGGGAATTTGGTGGCCACTGGTCCTTCTCAATGATCTCAGGACAGTTTGCGTGCAGCCACTCCTGCGTGACACGTGCCGTTTTTATAATAAATGCTACAGTACAACCAATAACGCAACCGTAAAATTTGCACGTTATAAAGCGTGGGCTTGTCTCTGTTCAAATAGCATAACTTAGTCAATTGTTGTGATAATATAATGTAATTTGGCAATTGTACGTAGATATGAATGACCAATGGCCGTGTAAATTTTCTTATAAAAATCCAACTTCGTTCTTGAGATATCAACCAAACACTGCAGGGGATTACTTTATTTTGCCGCACCCTGTATATGTCATCAGAACCAAATATATCAATGAAGTGAATGAACCAAAGAAAAAGGTCTGCGCTCGGAGGAAAATGAAATAATAGGGCACTAAAGCAAAATGTCACACAGGGTGCGCAGTAAGAAAGCTTGGGGGCCCTTTGGACCTCGGGGGCCCCTGGACTTTGTCCACCCTCGTTATATGGTTGTTACGCCACTGCTGGCTGCCTGACAAAACACAACTTTATTAATTCACGCCTTGTATTCTATTGACTCGTGGCATTTCGGCCGGTGGAAACCATAGCATTAATTACCACTTAATCACCAAACGGCAGAGATGGGTCGTGCAAATGGTACGGCGCATCAAAATGGTCTCATCGCGTCTATGGCGGGAAAGTCATTAAAGTCATTAATATGTTGCTGCTGTAACGGCGATTGCGCACACCTCTTACTAATATTTTAGCTTTTATGGTGTCGACCGGTTTTCTCGCATAAATAACCAGCTAGTTGGATTTTTATCTAAAGACGACATGTTTGAAATCTTTCTAGATAAATAAGAATATTTTGTTTGCATCTGGCATTTCAGAGTGTAAGCGAGCTTTACTGATTGTTAAATTAGTTGGCTGCAAAGGTTGCTGCAGAGGGACGGACATCTCGGGAAATAATATTTGTCTGAAAATCGTGTTTGGATCGGTGGCCAAGCGATCAGAGGTTTTTAGAATTTGATTTGCGCTTGTCGTTGCACGTTGCGTTTGAGATAATACTTCTTGCACAGAATAAGATGACTTTGAATGATATCTGTTTGCATTAGCGTGTTGCACACTGCTCAAAATGATGGCTAGCTTGTTTAAGACCTTTTGCAAAAAGATCGCTAGCTGGTTTCAGAACTCTTGGTCAAGATATGTCTAAGTAAGTAAGTAAGTAAGTCTATTCTTTATTAATAAAGTGATAATCCATAGGCGCCATGCCATTATTTAAAATCACGTTAGGAGTTGTAATATCGCCTCTGTAGAAGTCATGCTAATATTGTGTATTTGTTTGAAACCTTTTTATCAATATATTTTAAGGCTATATTCTTAATTTTGCATGCGTTTGGATGTTTCAGGTACCATGCCAGAAATGCGAGCCGATCAGACACGCGTTAAGAAACTCATCGAAGACACAATCATACTTCTGTGCCAACAGGGTCTCTGCTACAGCGTTGAACTCAAAATTCAAGGTGTCGTTGCAGTTACAGTCGACAGGTGTGACACATTTGTGGTCCAGCTCGATGTCACGACTACCCAGAACAAAAATTCGACCAAGAGGAATCCCGACTTGCAAGAGGAAAAAAAGGCTTACGTAGACAACGATGATGTTATTGAAGTCCTGCCGGTTGTTGATCTAACTCGACAGGAGGAACGGCAGCCTCCTAAGCCTTCAACCCCAAGAACTCCTGCGACGCCAAGAGGGCCGGTAAATCCTGGTAGGAGAGGCGTTTCTTCAAGGAATTTGTTTGCACAGCCAGTTTCGCCACAGGTTGGTGCTTCTCCCCAGCGATGTCGCACCCAGTTGACTTCATCGAACTGTGTTTCAGCGGGAGTGGCAAGTCCAGTGATGAACAGTCCCTCAAGATTTTCTGGACCAGCGCAGATGGCCCCGTCACCCGTGTCTGCTTGTCGACCGCACAAGCCCGCCTCAGATGCGGTGATGGTGATCGAGGACGACAGAGATGATATTGTCATCGTTGCTTCTGATTCAGGGGTCACCAACAGAGGAGGAACTTTGGAAAAACGAGTGCAGCAGTCCGTGTGTGGTACCACGGCTTCTAATCCACCGAGCCCGGCTGTTAGTGGGAAGATCCCGTCAAGAGTATCTCTGAGCTCAGACCGTTGTAACTTGAGCATGGCCGAAACACATGCCAGTCCCAGTCTGGCTAGTCGTGCCTACAAAGCTAACTCTGATGCTGTGAGCGTATCATCGTTCTCGGCAGTTACCAGTTTCCTGCCCTCCTCTGTGCAGTCATCCGGCGTTTATGTGCCAAAGACCCCGGATCGTCCTACGGCATACAAGGATGTCATGATTACTTTGCCAGTGGTTCAGAGTTCGGTATTAAGCAGCGAAACATCAAGGCCGTTCGTCGTTACGTCCTCTGCTAATTCCCTGTTCATTCCTCCCACAGTCTCAGAGAGTCCTTCAAAGTTTGCGGCATCTACAGAAGCCGGTCTTAACGGTACAGATGCACAGGTTTTCCGGGCTGTGAACGGAGTGTCTGGTAGGGCTGTGAATGGAGTGTCTGGTAGGAGTGCCCCTGGCCTGAACCACGGTTCATACGAAGAAGTTCAAAGCTGTAAGACCGAGGAGCCATGTCCTGCTGATACAACAACGGTGGTGTTGCATCAGAGGCCTGCTTACCGCATCATTGACCCGGAATGTACGTTGGAAATGAATATGAACAGGTCATCATCGATCGACCGAACTTCGGAAGTCAGTGTTACCTGTGCTGAGCCGCTGTCCGCTCTTGGCCCGTGCAGAGGTAATGTTGTTGGTCTCCTGACCATGGACTCTGCATCAATGACTAATGCCACCAGTCAGACAAAAGCTGTAACATCTGTGGGGTTAAACTGCTCCTCTCCAAACCGCTTCATCCAGTCATCCGCACAACGTGAGCAGACGGAGGAGGACTACCAGAAACAAGCTGAACTCGTTGTGAAACCTCACGTGATTCTGGATGCCGATGCACGGGAACAGGAGCTGCATCCCTGGGTGACTAAAACTGAAAGTACCCCAACAAGTACTGATGCCGAAAATTGGAGCCAGCTGGCAGAGGTATCGCCACCCACTGATTCGACCCCTCCCGAGGTCTACACTGACATCGCTGAAGACAGGAGCTCTGTAAGTCATCAATTGATTTTTTATTTTTCCATTAAATTTGGTACACCTTTGATTGTAGGAGTGCATATGTGTAGCTCCTCTTCAGAATCTTCCCAAACTGCTGAAAAACTATGTATGTCCTTCAGATGTATCTATGAGAAGCGGTTCCTTTAGATGCTATTGATTGTGACGAACCAGTCATCTATCAGGCAGAAAACAGGTAGAATACTCCGTAAGATTAGTTCTCACAAAAAATTAGATGTTGGTTATGACCAAAAAAGATGTTTTTAGTGCTATTGCTTATAACTCCTATAGTGCCATTGTCTAACACACAAGGCTTCAGCTGATGATGAACCAAAGAAGAAGAAGAGCAGTTTCTTAAGCAAGCCCTGAGGCAGCCATGGGTATGAAGCATTGACGACTTCATTTTCTTAGCCTCGGCATGTGAGGGTGGGTGCCAGTCCTCTCCCTTGCTATCTCATCTTCCCACCGACAGTGTACGGTCAGTGTACACATTATAGCTGAGTTTGGTGGTGCACCAGAACCAAGCCGCAATCAGGGCAGTAACCAGAAAGTCAGTCTGGTGTGACTGAGAAGACTAAGGTAGAAAAAGGATCACATTATTCACATAGCCGGCAGTGATGGGTCAAGATCATGTATGTGTGTGTGTATCAAGACCCTTAATTTAGTACAAGGCTTGTAGAAAGACTGCACACATGACTGATCTAAACAAGAGCAGTTTAAGACAGTTGCACAGAACCGAATGCAACAGAGCATAACTGCATTGGAGGACTGTTCGAGAAGTGTGGTCAAATTCATGGGTTGAGCAGAGACCACAATAAACAGCTAGTGGATATGTAAGTGCATTGACTCCATCCATTGAGGCTTGCAACCATTTGTTCCTTGTGAGAGATCTGCAGTCAGATATTGACTGCCATTTCAGTATGCAACCTATGTAGACATACGAAACTCATTTGACAACCACAGTAATTCCAGTAACCACCAGTGCGTCTGTTATATGCATATTCTGTCAGTTTGCCAGTAGAGTGTTCAGCCACATCTATCCAACAGTCAGTCAATCCTTTTAGCATACGCCCGAGAGTGAGTTTGAGCGTGGGGCACATCCAGAGTGACAGTATCCATAAATCTTTTGTATGAGGTGTTAGAGGGGGGTGAGCTTGGAACAGATTAAGGTGGTTGTTAAAATCTAGCACTGTGTGAACTTTAAGGCAGATTTTGAAATGGATCCTTTGTTCAATGCCCAGCCATGCAGTGAATGCATTTTGAGCATCATATGTTGATATACTTAGGGGTCTTTGTTTTGACTCTGGCAAGCTCAGAACTACAACTTAGCTACAAAAATCTCGTCTGATATATAGATGATTTTAGATGTAGTTTATCGGCTTGCTAGAACTTCCCCCCGAACTCTTGGGTTCCGTCAAGGCTCGCAAACTCTCCTATTTCGGTCATATCATCAGGCTCCCTCAGGATTCCTTAGAAAATGCCATCATGCTGGGTCACGTTGAAGGATATCGACGCCGTGGAAGACCACAAATTAACTGGATAGACAACATTCTTTCCTGGTCCCATCTTTCTGGATCTTATCTTCTCGCTGCTGCACGCAACAGGCGCCACTGGAGAACCCTAGTCCATACATGTGACCAACCGTCGCGCAGCGACGTCGGTGTTTGACATGACATGACATGACAGATGTAGTAGGCTATTTGCAAATATAATCTTGGTGAAAACAAAGTGCCTAGATATTTGTTTGCATATATAATTTTGGTAGAGGAAACCTTTGTAGATGAATTGTTTGAGAATAATTAAGGTTTTGCTGATGACTCAGGTTGACAGCACATTGTTTATCATATAAACAGATGGTATGGATCAATTTTGCTTTGTTTAAACTGGTTCTGATGGACTCTGATGTAACTTGCAAGACTTGACTGAACCACTCAAAGCTTAAATCATCTGCAAATATGTTACTTGGTAACAGATGTCCAATATTCAATTAAGGCGTCGAGCAAAGAGTAACGAAAGCAAAAACGATTTTAAAATTTGGAATTGTCTGTGAATTATTGGAAAAGATTTCCGTCTTTGCAGGTTTAATAGCTATCGGGGTGTGTGTAATTCATTGGTGGTTGCCTTGTGTTGGAGACATCTTTATGACTGTTAATATCGATTGTATCTTAGGCCCTGTCTTATGTTGAAATCATATTGAATACTTAAAATGACATAGCAAACGACTGTCATACCAGGTGCTTTACTGTTTTACGTTTCGACATTTTTTAAATTGATTTTTACTACGTAATAGATTTCTTTATGCCAGCCGTCTTCTACTCGTCTTGCTTGTTAAGTACAGGTAATGGTCCTGTTGTAGTACCAAACATTTTGGGTACACAATATCTAACAATTCTCACCCTGGATGTTTCTCATACAATAGAACTGTATGGGAGAGTCAATTTCCGTGTGCTTACGTTTTTGAGACGCCAGAGGAAAGACTGGCCACCCGCGCTTATACGCCAGGGCAAGGAAAATGAAGTCGACAACTCTTCATGCCCATGGCTAGCTTAAGGGACTGCTCTGCTTCTTTTTCGTCTTCTATATGTATTTGAATATTTTTGTAGCACCTTTAAGAATGCCTCGAAGAGAACTCTTCTTCTTTTTCGTCTAAGAATGCCTCGAAGATAGCTCTTCTTCTTTTTCGTCTTCTATGTGTATTTGAATATTTTTGTAGCACCTTTAAGAATGCCTCGAAGATAGCTCTTCTTCTTTTTCGTCTAAGAATGCCTCGAAGATAGCTCTTCTTTTTCGTCTTCTATGTGTATTTGAATATTTTTGTAGCACCTTTAAGAATGCCTCGAAGATAGCATGGGCCTGCATGGCATTGTAATTAATTAGTCTGATTTTAATTAATCTGAGGAATTTTTCTCGTAGGATTCTCGTCAGACACTGGTCATGGATGAGAATGACGAAATGCTGGAGAGCAGTCGATTTTTCACACCTTTCGAGTGCAAGTTTCCCGGATGCGTGGGATCGTACGTCGACGGTGCACAGCTGGCGAACCACTACAGCATCACCCACACAGAATCCCTCGACCTGTTTAAGCTGAAGCAGTCGAGTCCCGAGAGCACAGAATCTCCAGAGGCAGGCAAGTCGTCGCCGGAAGTTATTCAGAATAATAGCGTCGTGAAAAATTCGTTCCCGTGTCCGTCAAGGGGGTGCGAATTCGTCGCCGAGCTGTTCTGCGACGTCTCGGCGCACCACAGGCAAGTTCATTCGAGGTCGATCTCTCCCAGAGTTCGACAGCAGATGATCTGGAGAAATCGAACGTGTCGCTCCCCGAGGGATTCGTCGCAGCAGTCGAAAGCTCAAGCTGATGTCGAGGAGTTGCAGAATCTGCTGCCCGAGGTGTGTGCGGCGGTGGCATCGGGAGACCAGCATGATCCGTTGTCTAAGGATCCGTTGTCTAAGAAGCCGTTGTACGGTTGTCTTTGCATCGATGGGAGCTGCCATTGGAGAACGAGCAACTGGGATCAGCTCTTGACCCACATGCACCTGACTCACAATTTCGTCATCGACTCGGCCAAGAGCAACGAGTCCTCCATCAAACCAGAACCCCTTGCATGACGAAAGGACTCATAGAGCGGCAGAAATCACAGCCGTAAGATTCGAACTCTTGTTAACGTCAGTTTTTGAACTGTTACACGGATGGGATTTACCTGACCGCATCTGATTTACGGACCGTTAAGGTGTGCCGAGCATGTTTAACACTTTTACGACGAGATTGTACTAAAAGTGACTGGAAACCAGTGCAGCTTGTTGTTAAAGTGTTAAGAGGTTCTTATAAAGCTTGTATAAACTTTATGGTTATGTTTTGCTGTATGGTTATATGACAGCCTTACGCTGAATGTAATGTCAGCTTTGCAGAGAAAGAAGTAAAGATGTCAACGTTTTTACTACTAATTTTATTTGATTTTGTTTTCGATAGATGTATAACTTATAGGTTGCTAAGAATTATCATGGAAGTGCTGTTCTCCAAGAGTTGCATTTCTTGTTTGTCGTCTTAGATCTGCGTCTTAATTGTTCTGTGAAGCCCGATATTAATTGTCCTTGGGTTTCTTTTTTAAATGACCGGAAAATTTGTTTAATTTTTCGGGATCATTCAGTTCTTGCGTATGAAACAGGTTTGCTGTCTAACTGTGTGCTTTTAAAGTGAATGAGAAGTGTACCTGCGACTTAATGTTCTTGGTACTTTCTTCCTGTGCTTTCCATGCATGGTGCGTTGATTAACTACATTAGTTACATCTAGAATTGTATGGGTAAGACTTCTTACAATGGTTACTGACACTATTATAACGAATACAAGTCAGAGTACTTAACAGCCCTTTTTGGTTGAAAGTGAATGTAGGCAATGTGGTTGGTACTTGTGAAGAGTATATAAGCCTGTTGCAGTTTCTCTTGCTGTATAAAATGACAGTCTTCCATTTTCCATTGGAGAAGCGATCACGTCTTTTTCAAGGGATCTAAAACAGCAAGACTTACTTAAATCATAGCTTTTGAACTTGGGCAGCAGCATTTATGGCTGCCATCAAAATTTCTACACGATAATCACAAGAAATTCCAGTGTTATTGGTTGAGACTGCACAATTGCTTTGTGATTGACAAAGGTCTCTAAAACCCCAGGACCGTACCTCAGCAGCTAGTCTCTGAACTCTACATTCCTCTTAATCTTTTATTTAACTCACGTGAAGTTATTTAATTTTTTACAGTAAAACAGATTCTTATTATAGTAAATGCCTGTTCGAAAAGTTGTGAAGATCTAAATGTGGTACACTGAGTTATGATGTTCTATCAGAGTACTCGGAAACGATTAGTACTCTAAGCAATTGATACGTTGCATGCCTGAAATAATGCCACACATGGTATAATTCAGAATTGTCTGTGTCACTAAATTAATTAAATCTGAATTTTATTTTTTAAATAGGAGCAGTGTATGGAAATGTAATATTACTTAAATAACTGTGAACAATATCAATTTTATTTACTGTAAAATACTGCTTTATCATAACTACTGCGATGACCGTTAGTTCAAAGTCATAGGTATGAGTCAGAGTTTATTATCGCCAAACTCCCAACAAGTCTTGCATATTTGTGTCATAATATTTTATGGTTTGTTTACTTGGTGCGAAGTTAGTACCGAATATCAATTTTTAATTGCTGACAATGTTATACGGCATGCTAGGGGTTAATTAATTAAGTATTTTGCTACTTATCTCGTGCGGGAGTTAAGATCTTGTTATGTATCGTATGCTAAGAGTTAGGGTTTCGTTAACGGTATGCATAATTCAGACTTGCGCTTACGTTTGTGTCCGTTTTACTCTTGTTCTTGTGGTAATTTTGTATCAGTGTCTGAACATTGCATGCTTTTATTTTTACTTTGTTCGATCGACAAGGTTTTGCACTTTGGTGAGCAGTCATAATAGCTGTTTATAGCACAAAGGAGAATGTCATCTCATTTCTAGTCTTTTGATGAAACGCTTGTGTGTCAGTTTTTGACGATGTGGATATATCAGATGTAACGTTTTTAGCGTGTCTTGGCGTTTTACTGTGTTGCAACATGTGATAACGATATGTGCTGTAAAAAACGTGTGAAGGCTTTATGGTGCATAAAATGGTGACTTTTGAAAACCTTGGAAATTTTTAAAAAGTGTTTTTATGGAACAAAATTAGAGAAACAGTGTGTTCATGTGTGTAGAGCTGAGTATCTGTGTCGCACCTTTTTAACTTCTTACCAGTGCAGATGCATGAGGTCCGATGCAATTGGGTTCTGGATGATTGACTAACAGATGGATGTAAAAAGGCGAGTCTTGGATAATCTGGTGGACAGAATATGTTGGGGTTGTAAGTTTACTGGATAGTAAAATTCATCGGAGAATAAAATTCATAGGAAGTAGATGTGTTTCGGCAGTTCTACTTAGGAGAATAAAATTCTTGGGAGAATTAACTTTGTCGGAGGGGAAAATTTTTGGGATAATAAATAAAACTGATGGGAGAAAAGAATTATTTGTCGTTTTTATTGAACTTACTTAATTTTACTGAATTTTGCCTGTTTTGATAGCCGTACGAAGCACCTTTACTTGGCTTTTATTCGGGGCACAGTATTCAGTGATCAGGACATGGTAGCCAGTTGGTTAGACCACTCACCTTGTAACAATGAGTATAGGTTCAAACCTTCTCTGAGATGGTTACTGTGTAGGGACCTTGAGCAAGTCCTTCACTCTAAATTGCTCTTAGATTGATGCCTGTATTGCCTGGTCATTAGAGAGTGGCACTTAATAAATGCATGATATTAATCATTATTTTTGAACTGATGGCTTTGTCGTGTGCACAAGTAAACAACAGTGTCACAGGTGCAGGTAACGACCTCACTAAGTGCCCTGGAAAACATTAGCGACTGCATCTGAATTTGAATCTCAGTACATCCAGCGTAATGTACCAGTCGATGTAACGTATGATAGAAGATTGATTTATGTTGCTGTGCTTACACTACCCATGGGGGGTGGGGGTGGGAGCAAATGCACTACAACTCCTTTGTTGTTTTTAGATGCATGTAATTATTATCGTACTATATAAATTGTCTTCTGTGTGTAGCATTACTTTATACAAGCGCTATTATGCATGCATCATTTGCCTGGAGATATTTTCAGCTGTTTGAATACCGTTATTGTCAGTCTTTAACGAGAATGGGAATGTATGGTATTCAAACCAGTAAATTTTGCCTATGAAGCTTTTGTATAGAAGTGCTATATAAATATTTGCTTTTGGATAACCCTGCCCTGAGCTTTATATGGATGAGAAGTCTACAAACGTGGCCAAAGTCACTTCAGTATTTGGAGGAGAGTTGTGTTTATAGCTGTGTTAACTGACGATATAGTCGGTGTTTAGGCTTGTTTCTGTATTAGAAAATGTCAAGTGCTTAACATAATTGTCTTTAACTTGCAATTACTGTGGTTGTCGTGGCTTGAATGCCATGGTTCGTCTGTGAATATTTTTTGCCATATCTCGTCGTAGTTACTTATGAATATTTTGATGTTGTTCAGCGGCGTGTGTAAGTCAGATATGAAGCCAAAATCAAAATTTTAAGCCTGTCTGGGTAACAGATTCCTGCTGGAGGTTATGAACATGATGATATATTTAATTAGTATTCATGGCTGGATTATATTGATGCTTTAACGTCCTTTATTATCGAGTTTTTACGATTTAATACAGAATTGCAATGTGCTTCCTGTTGTCATGGCGACTGTTCTGACTGGGTTGCGTCTTGCAGGCGTCAACCATCATCCGAAACTGGTGGTCGCTGGTGTTATACAACTTTACCTTGCAAATCTGCTTCAAGGGTTCAAAGTTCAGTTCTTCCAGTTTTTTTTATAAGAACACTTGCCCTGTAGCTTTTTTTGTGTGAGACGTGGCTGATTGGTTTGGTCGCTCGCCTTGTACTGTAGAGTGTGTGGATTCGAGTCTCTTCATGAGAGTGTAGGGAGCAAGTACTTCATGTACAGCTGCTCAGTGCCATCGATTGGCGCTATATCATTAGGTATTGGCTCTTGATGAGTGCAGTAGTGATGTAATCATTGCTGTTGTTGTGTTTGTCTCGTTTGTGTTTGTAGAATTCGTGAACCATGTGCTTGTGAGAAGCCACCATTGATTGCAGCCACCACTGGGGCCTGTCACAATTTACCAATTATTACTTGACATTAAAGGCCAACGTAGGTGGTTGTGTGGCATGATTGTTGCTCTGATGGGTTTTGTATCGTAGATGTATGTAGTACTAACTTTAGTGATTGAATCACTTGATAGACAGTGGCTTTGCTTGTGCTTTACGTGTTTACTTCCTGCTGTAAGACGTAAGAACCTTTGCCAAGACCCTTGCACAGCTGCTTAGCACTGCCTTCAACAGATGCTTAATCATTCGATGCTGGGATAGTGTAAACATGTGGATAATGTAACGTTGCTCGATTGAAAATGTTTGCATTTTCTAGAAAATTGTATTCGGTCTTAATGTCTTTTGTATGACGTGGTATGACTTAATTGTTATGACTTAGTTATAATTTGTTTGGGATCAGTATGTACTTGTCTTCGTTGATCTCACAAGTCAGTTTTGTTTCTTTGTGATTTTAACTGTTAGGCAAAAACGTGAATTGTTGTGAAGTGTGGACCAAAATGGTTCATAACAATAGCTTATGGTATTAATTTTCCATTCTGACGATTGCTTCTTAATTCTGAGGTTGGTTGTTCTACACTTTGACTGGTATTTTCTGCCACTTCGACTTGCCATTTCTTATACTTTGACTGGCCTTTCCTATAGTTTGAATGGCCTTTGACTGGTATTTTGAAGGTCATAACTAAAGTTGTTCAACTGCTGTCTTCTTTGTTACTTACGAAATATGAAAAAAAAATAAACCAGTTTGTTTGACGAGATTAATATCGACGTCAGTTTGAGCATATTTATTGGTTTTGGAAGATCTTCATTACTTATGAGTTTGCATTTGTTTCTAGTTATTTGAACTTTTCATCAGTGCCATAATTAGTACAGATATTCAGATCGTTTTGACATCAAAATGCCTTTTTATCTAATTTTTAACGTTCGGTGTTAATATTATTGAGAGGTCTGTTCTTTGTTGCTTTGCTGTTGTACTTGACTGACTGTTCGCAAGTTGTGAATATAAACGATTTTTTTAGTTCTAACAGTTCTCTGTGTCATTATCATCGTCGTTGTCTTCATCATAACTGCCATCATTTATTGTCACTGAATATTATCAGTGTTATTGTCACCGCTTTTACTGTCGTTAGTCTTAATGATCATTATTATCATCATCATTACTGTTGCTGTCGCTTATGTTTTGACGATGTAAGGAAAAGAGATGTTGCTAAATTCCCTAAGATTGGGCTTAACGTTGGCAACCAGTTAATGCCAGTGGCACAACGTGGGCCAACAGTGTATGTGCGTGGCTGTGCAGGCCATTGCGTGTAGGAAAGAGGAATCTCAACTGCTTGCAGTACCTATAATGTCTCAAGGGTAATCGTTACAGAACGTTTACTTCGTCTAACTCTATCGGTTTCTATTAATTAGTTTCTGTGTTTTTCTAAACAAGAACAGCAGTTGGGATAATTCTGCCCTGCTGTTGAACTGAACGGTAGGCGTGCTTTATACGTAGGGTATTATTTTTGTTTTTGAAGAATTAATTAGCAAGTAGTTTCGGAGACGACTACCAGCACCTGCATATTTTTCAGCCTATGAACACGTTTCTGTTTGTTTTCTGTTACCATATGATAATGACAGCGAGTTCGAATACGAATATCAATCCTCGGTTTCAGCTGCCTTTCCTGAACCGCAGGGGGTCAGCTTTGCAGGATAGATTTGCATTTTTTAATTCGTAGATGCACACTGTGCTGCTTTGCAGGATAGATTTGCATTTCTCGATTTGTAGATGCATGCTATGTTATTTATGTTGCAGGATAGATTTGCATTTTTTCGATCGGTAGATATGCACGGTTACAAAAAAATATTTTTAACGAGTCCCGAGTTCAACCCAGCATGTCAGGCAAGAGTCAGATTCTGAGTAATTGTTGCTATGGCAAATTACATGCTACGAATTGGAGTGTATGGTGATATTGACAAAGACTATAGACCTTTTTAATTGTAAATGTGGGTTTGCTCATGACTTAATTTAGCTTTAGTGTTTAGTTCAAAGTTGATGTTGCACAGAGGGTAAAAACTACTGGCAAATGGAAACATAGAACAGAAACTTCCAGATATTATAACCCTTGTGTGTGATAAAGATATAATTGTTTGTGTTCATGATTTGATTTAGCTTAAGAGTTTAGTTCAGAAAATCTATAAAAGTCTTATTGTGAAGTGGGAAAAGTTGCAGAGGACGTGCATTTGAAAGTTGGGAAGTGTTTCATTTTCTGTTTCATTCTTGGAGAAAGGCAAAGGGAAACAATATAATAGGCCATTCTAAGTATAGGGATACGGAATAGTAGGCATTTTTAGGCCTAGGTAAATGGATAAAAGGCCTGTTTAGCCCTAGGGAAATAAAATAATGAGTTTTTAGGATGAGAGGAATAGACTAATGGGCCTTTTTAGTCCTAGGTAAATAAGATGAAGGCCTATGGAAGTGATAGTCCTGTTTAGGCTAAAAGTTAATAGGATAATGGCCTGTATGGTCTAAGGATAACATAATGGTCCTATTTTAGGCCTAGGTAAAGAGAACAATTGATCTGAAGAACTGTTCTCTTTGTTATTTCGAGTTCTGATTGCTGTTGCAATCAGCAGCCACCATTGATTGCAACCACCATTGATTGCAGCCACCATTGATTGCAGCCACCATTGATTGCAGCCACCATTGATTGCTATCCATTGCAGATGTTACTTGTGTAATGGTTGATCTAGATGGACGAGAACAGACGCTGTGTTTCTTGTTTTGTATGTTCATTAAAATGTTGTTTTGTTTATCTAATGCAACTTCAGTCTTTTCTTCTTCTGCTAAGTTTAAGCTCAGTCGTGTGTCTCGACATTTATGCAGTGCCTTGTAAATTTTGAAATTCTCCCATGTACTTTCTGCTGGGCAGAGAGTAGGCCTACTGTTACAGGGCAAGAGATCATTAATATAACAATTAGGGGATTTAAGGGATTTTTACAAGGGATTTTTTAAAGAAATTTCCACTGGTGGGGATATTTTGAAAAGGGACATTTTTCGCGCGTAATTTTAAGTCAAACAGTACTGAATCAGATAAACTTGGAAAAGGACATATCTCTGAAATATTAAGTCAAAGAGCACTGAATCAGATAAACTTGGAAAAGGACATATCTCTGAAATATTAAGTCAAAGAGCACTGAATCAGATAAACTTGGAAAAGGACATATCTTTGAAATATGTGAACTTTCAAGCAGTCAAATTATCAAAATAAAACAAATTATCAAAATGAAACAATTAACATTTGTAATTTTGTACAGAATAATTTCAAGTTCAACAAACATGCATTACACATTACTGCAGACAAGAACAAGAAAAAAATAGAATAGCACTGATTAATTATTCAACTAAAAAAATGACCAACTTCTCTGGTAGCGACTGGTAGGACTAAAAAAGGGCAAAATTCAGTGGTGGGGAAAAGGGCAAGGACTGGTGGAGAATTTGAGAGGGCTGGTGAGAAATGTCCCCACAGTTAACCCCATGTTAAAAATCCCCTGGGTTTTTAATGGCTCAGTGGGGTGTGAAATACTCTTGTGGTAAGCTTCCTCAGAGGCGTAACTTTGGTCTGGAAAGGTGATGGGTGCGGTACCCTCCAGTCCAAAAAGTAGGGGTACGAAAATTGCGCATATGAGAGTGCTGGACTCAACGAGCAGGTCGGGGATTCAAATCCTTGCCAAGGCAGAAATTTGTTTGAGATTTCTGCTCCACTTATTACACCACGTAGCCAATTCAGTTATTATAAAAACACTGTCGGTGGGAAGATGAGACGGCGAGGGAGAGGACTGGCCAGCCGCCCTCATATGCCGAGGCTAAGAAAATGAAGTCGCTGACACTTCATACCAATGGCTGTTTCTCTTGGTTAGCGCAAGGGACTGCTGCTCTTTGTCTCTTCTAAGTGGTTCAGAAGACGTGCAATCTAGCTGTGTTATAGGTATGTTTATGTTTCCACCATAGCCTGCCTCCAGTAGTTAAAGTGGTTTGGGTGAGCAGTGGGAACGCCAAAGAAGAGCTTCATTGGAAAGCATGCGTTCCGCAAGCAAAGAATTTCGAGAGCAGTGGGAACGCCGTTCCCACCCCACTTTAACCTCTGCCTGCCTCCCTCTCTCTTAGCGGTCGGTTCTTCTTGGTATTGACCTGCCTGGTGTGCCATCGGTTGATACCCTTATGCATTAGACACCGACAAGAGAAGAGCAGTCCCTGAGGCAGCCATGGGTATGAAATGTTAGCGACTTCAGTTTCTAAGCCTCGGCAGATGAGGAGGGGTGGCCGGCCAGTCCTCTCCCTCAATGTGTCATCTTTCCACCGACAGTGTACGGTCAGTGTACTCATTATAGCGGATTTGGCTAGAGGGTGCAGGTGGAACAGAAATAGCGAACCAGTTCTGCCATGGCGGGGATTTGAACCCCAGACCTCTCGATTGACAGTCCAGTACTATAACCACGTGCCACACTATCGAGCACCCCAGCGTTATAGAAGATACCAATTAACAAATAAATCATATGAAGTGCTAGCTTTCCTGCCTCCTCTCTCTCTCTGGTGCTTGGCAATCGGACTCAGATCTCCACTGTGAACAACCCCTCTAACATATTACAGCGCTCGTGAATAAGCTGGTGCCCTGCGCTTAGCTTTAAAGAGGCGTTTTAGAAATTATATGGGTTTACGATTATTTTTAACGTGGTCATATGAAGATGAATGGCTGGCGATCATTAAATAGTTCGTTCATCAACTTAATTAATTCATGCACGAATTAATGTAATTATTTAATTCAATTTACTCATTAATTCAATCATCAATTCATTATTGATCTTCCTATAGTCTCCGCGTAAAGCCCTTTGCCATGCCATTACCGCACCTTCTCTGCCGCCTTAGCAGCTCTACCTCCTTCACCGGGCCTGGTCATCTGGCAACAGGACTTGGATCTCCATTTGACATCTCATAACAACCCCTCTGACATGACTTAGCTCTCGTGAATAAACTGTGCCCTGCACATTTAGAATTTTCAAGATTACGTGATTCCCACCGACAGTGTACGTACGTTCAGCGCACTCGCTACATTTTAATTCGCTAGGTGGCGAATGTGTTGCAGAAATCTCTAAACATAATTATCCGATCCTCAGATTCACATTTCTGTGTGACTGCGCGCATTGTACATTTCCCGTTCTAGCAGTCCCAGAATTGTTTTTTAGGCAGGGTGGAATTGTCGGGGAGGTCAACCCCCTAGTCTTTCTTAGGACCCCAGTTAAATCTTCACTGCACACCCCGGAAAGGGGGGTTGATTCCAACCAGTCTTGTTGTCAAGACCTTAGGCTAAACCTCAAGACCAAGACCAAGACTTTGAACCACGAGACCAAGACTTTGAACCTCAAGACCGAGACCTAGACTTTGAACCTCAAGACCAAGACCGAGACTAAAAAAAATCACATTCAGCCCAGGACTTCTTATTTTCTTTAAAAAAATTGTCAAGTCGGACTAATCGTTACTTCAATGAAAACATGAGTCTTTTGTTTTATTCAGGCAAATTAACTTTAAATGCAGACTGCAGAGAATTCCGAATTCGTATTTAAAAAAGTTCTTCATGCAAAATGTTATTCCAAATGCCTTTTGTATTTTATAAAAATCAATTCACAGCAACGTAACTAGGACTTTTCGTTTGGGGGGGGCTTAAGCCTTGAGCATGGCAACATTTATACAGTGTTCATACGAATTTTAGCCGTAAGCGTACAACGGCCTGACTTCTTTTGGGGGGGCTTCAACTTCGTTTGGGGGGCTTAAGCCCCCCCCCAAGCCCAACGCTAGATACGTCCCTGTCAATTCACTCAGAATTTTCTGACCAAGACGTCGCCCTGTGGGGCCTCATAAAAATTCTGCCATGTGAAAAAATACCTTCTACACTGTCTACAGGTACTGAAGTCGCTGGCACACACAGTAGCTTTTCAAGCACTGGATGTAAATGTACAAATCGTGAGCCTTTTTGATATCCTCCCATGGTTTATCAGACCGTCTGGCTTCAGAAACAAGTCTCGACAGGGCTTCCAGACACAGCATAACTTAGTTGCTGCTGCCACTGGGTTTTCCTGACCAACAAAACTTGCATCCGTCCGTAGGTATTTGTCGTAGGCTATGATGCAATTAAACAGGCTTGATAAATTTTTAAATTCTTGAGTTTTGTTAAATGTCTGTTCATATTGACAGCCGGTCTTGGTCTTGGTCTTGCGAGACCAAGACCAAGACTTTGAACCTCAAGACCAAGGCCAAGACTTTTGGTCTCAAGACGAAGACTTTTAAAAACGAACTCGAGTGCATTCGAGGACAACAAGTCTGATTCCAACCCTCTGAATTGTGCTCGTGTGTTTTAACATTAGTTTACTCTGAGTCTCTGACAAAGAGAAGACATTTCCATGAGTCCATGGTGCATCATGTAGCCTATGCATTTTTGAATTTTCTCAACAAAGGAATTGATTTTGATTCGAGTCTGACTTGCAAAACCGGATTCTTTAAAGGCCTACCTTGGGGCAAGAAAATAACAATAATAATATATCTGCCGTGCGGGGATTGAACCTCGAGCTCTGAGTTGACATCCAGACAGTCCATCACAGCAGCCACTAGGCCGATTTGTATTCACGAAGCTAAAACCCCGAGGTATACACAGCGGACTTGAATTGATATAGCACCGGTATTAAAGTAGCGCCAGAAAAATAAGCTGGTCTCCTTGACCGTCTGACGTGGCTTTTGTGGTGCGCTGAGAAATTTCGGAGATTTACATTACTTGCATACATAGGCGTAATTTGTGGGGGTAGGAGGAGTACACGTACCCCCCACTTTTTGAACTGAGGGGTACCGTACCCCCACTTTTTAAACAATGCCAATCAATATTTTATTAATGTGCCTTCCCAGAGATTGCAGTCTCTGCCTTGCTTGGTGTATGTAGACAGAGTGTGGAGTATGTACATTGTAGGCCTTCACAAAAATACGAAAGTAGGCCCTACTTGTATTGACACAAAATTAACAAGAATACTGGGACGGTAATATGTCCAAAATGGTCTTCATGCGAAAAGCGAAAGTGGAGAAGATATTGGTACTCCCACTTTTTAGACCAAAGTTACGCCTCTGCTTGCATATGCATCGTAAACCATCGCCTTCCAAACCAGAAAATAGGTCAAGTCTAGCACTCAGTTTGACCCAGACACGCGTCCAATCACCGGCGCCTGTATATCACGTGCCACCCATTCTGAAAGGGTCCCATTGAGCGCGTATAAAGTATAAACGGTCGATTACATTAAATCGCAACCGACGTTCACTCATGCGGCGACCGGGAGAGGGCGCCTTGTAGACCAGGCTAATCGAAACGGTTTTCCCTGCGGGGCTTAATCGCTCTTCAATCGTTGTAAGGAGCGTCGGCGACCGGTAAAATCTGGACCGGACTAAATTGGTTCCGAAACACGTCCTGATTGGTTCTCGTGACCAGGACGTGATAATTATTTTTGCTTCTATAAACAGAAATGTTTAATTTCGGCTGCGTTTGCGCAGTTTAGTTCCTCGAATCGTGGTTTTCGTCCTAATTACTAGGCCTACGACTGCCTAAGTCAAACTGCGTCAATGCAAATGTAGGCCTACACGTTTTTCTATAGCGACCGTTTGGCCTCTACCCTGCTCATTTGTCAATGAAGTGGTCGGGGAGATCCCTCATGCACCATCGCTGTCCATCTCAGTGGGTGCTACGCCATTTAAGGTCCTCGTGAACAGACTGTAGGCCTACTAGCCGGATAACGTACTGTCGACCTATGCTTTCCCACTGACAAAAACATTGTTTTCTACTAAAGTTTTGTTCGAAGGGAATAGAATACTTTCACGTTCCATCACACATGGTCGGACAAAGAATGATAGAATCGGAACCGTCTCTACCCCAGATCCGACCTGGCACCACCCCCACACTCGAACGGATTCCCCAAAGGA
>OY744617.1:29568984-29581484 GCA_963556255.1 Allolobophora icterica
CAATTTCTAGGCGACCACATCCCAATATTTACCGTCCTCTGAGGGGCGAAGATTTCTTTCTTCGGCGATGCTAGGACCCCGAAGATCTTCACCAGGACAATCCCTCCCCCCTGCCCCAGCGGATCCATCTTCCCTTTATATCATCCATCGGGGAAAATGAACGCTACTTGTCATCGCTGACCGAAGCGGACGTCTCTGGCGGCTGACCAGCGGTCATTAGACGTACCCGAGGACCACGGGCCGTTTATTGACAACGCACTATTATGGTCAGTTGGTCAGTTGGTCCAGGATCGTTGTGGTCAGTTGGCTAATGGGTTAACGATCGCTTTCTCCCCGACGGTCACTTTAGGAAAATTTCGCCTATGTCTATCGCTTTGCACCACAGCAGCAGCGGCTCAGCGCTTTATTGCTTTCCGTGCAATTTCCGATAAGCTCATTCGAAAGGATACTCCCCTCATTCGAAAGAACCCACTTCTCCCGCGGGATAAATAGCCGAATATTCAACTGCTTTCTTTCGAAAATTGCCTAATTGCTATATATATATATATATATATATATATATATATCCTTATATAAAATACAATATACATATATATTGTCGTTGATGTATTTTGTATATACGAAAAGCACACATATATATTTATTTATATACATTCATATATATACGAATAGTATATATATTTATATATATACGGATAGAAAGCAATATATATTTATATATATATATATATTTATATATAATATATACGAATAGCATATATGCATGTATAATACATGTAAATAGGCCTATAGACCGTTTACCGCAAATCATGGGAACTATTGAATATGCCGATATAAAGATAATGTGTATATAGATATACGCATGTATATCATCTCTTTGTATCGATTACGCCGACAAAAAGAGAAGGTAGCCTATATACATCCGCCTATATAGTATGATTTGATGCATATACAATAGGTCATTGTGTGATATTATACGAGGAATATAGTTTTTCCTCGAGTGGTTTAAAAAGCAAATCCGCCGATCGCCTATATTTCTGAAGATTTACTTTCGCTTTATCGGGTCATTAATCGCGAGTTCTCTGTTCAGCCGGTATCGATTTCGAGTAAGTATCGTCGAGTTTTATGTTTCATTCTCCTTTGATCCCCTCTATTGGCGTCCATGGTCGCTTATCCACAGACAAAAAGAGCCGCCATGTTCCGGCAGTCTCCTGTTTCTATAGCTGCGACCTTCCGCCACTGAGAGATATATATACTGAAACTTGTCTCTTTAGAAAGCGTTCGCTGTCAGATTCCATGTGACAGCTTAACTGGCGTTAACTGCATCTAAATGTAAATGCACACGTTTTTCTACAGCGACCGCATACGGCCTCGATCATGCTCATTTTTCAGTGAATTGATCGGGTGAGATCCTACACTACCGCTGCCCGTTTGAATGAATACCACGGCGTTTAAGGCTCCCGTGTACGGACCGTGGTAGAGCTACCGTATGGCCTCGAACCTATTCGTTTTTCAATGAATTGATCAGGTGAGATACTTCTCCACCGCTGCCCATTTGAATGGGTGCCACTATATTCTGTAGCGTCACTAGGGTTGGTTCGTCAACCAGTGCGTTAAGTCATGGTGTAACCCCGTGGACCTCCTCCCTTAGTCCCTTACCAGACCATACAGACCATAGCAGTGTTTTTGTATTAAAAATGTTTTTGTTATTATCTCTTATTGTTAATTTTAAAATAAATAATTTCTGCTGAAACTCTGCAGAAATTTTTTGTAGATAGTCATTTTATCATTTGGTGTCACCCCTCTGAAGGACGTGTCACTCGGTGTATTGTTCAGTTCCAAAACTTATTTCTAGGAAAAAAGCACTGCCTATTGCTAGTATGCATATTAGTAGTATATCTATTGCTTGTATTCCTCTTAGTAGTATACCTATTTCTAGTAGACATAGTGATAGTATATTGTTAGTAAGCCTATTGTATAGGACCCGCCTTTATCTCTTCTTCAAACCAATGAGCCAAGTAGGCCTATGCTTCTACACGGGCTATGGTTAGGATAGGTTAGATATTCATGAGATATTCTAGTTTCCTGACCCGCAACAGCTTTTCAGTTTCTTGTTTCGTGGGGTTAGAAGAAAAGATATAGGAGGGTTGAACCCCCCCAACGACAGCCAGCTAAAACACTTCTTGTAGGTTGAGGAATTGAACATCTGTCCCCCGCAGAGCAGTTTTTCTACAGACTGGTCTGGATTGATGTTTCAGTGTGATTGATGTTGACTGATCGGATTAGCGACGGAAGTAATCGTATGATGCGAGACACGATTGATATTCTGTATATTTTGATTTGGAAACGTCAATGATGCGATTGGTATACGGTGGCATCGGCGTTTCGCTGGTAAACAACTTCGAATCGCATTGCACGCGTCATTTGTCTTGGTGCGAAGAACTACCACCGTGTCCACGGCTCCCTTCACGGTAGCAGTCCCACCGTACACACTTCTATGTACTGTTACCGAACTTGGAAGTTGGATAAAGGAGGAGGACGACGATAATCATCTGTCTTATCCACAGCGTCGTTAAACAGTAACTATACTACTACTACCATTACTGCTACAACTAACCACTACTACCCCTACTACCAGGAGCGTAACTTTGGTTTAAAAAGTGGGGGTACCAATTACTTACATACACGAAGCAAGGCGGATACTGCGACCTCTGGGAAGGCACAATAATAACATATTAATTGGCATTGCTCAAAAAGTGGGGGGTACGGTACCCCAGTCCAAAAGTGGGGGATGCTAAACTGGCAAGAAGGCTCATAAGTACGGGTACCCTTCGATCGTACCCCCGCAATTACGCCTTTGCCTACAACTATCATTACTACCATCGCCACTACTACTGCTAATCGCATTGCAATGAACAGGGCATCAATCCATGTTCTCTTCAAATCGTATATACAGTCAAGTATCGTAATCCCTTTCAGAAGCCAAGGGTCGAAACCCAATTGATCAGGACGCCAGAAAACCAGACTGCAGGGGTAGATATATAAGCGAGTTGAAAGACGCGAGTCTGAAGGCTATAGGCATGAGAGACAAGGACCGGCAGGATGCAGCAGCGAATTCCACTGCTTTGGACCAACCACCAGAGAACGCCCGTGAGCAGATTAGAGTTCTGGTGCGAGGCACAGACAGTGTCAAAGCATCGTTCGAATGAGTAAAGTATTTCCTTGTTTAGGGTGTGACCAAGGAACAGATATGCTATAGGTCGGTCGGTTTAAAAATATAATGCCTTATGGACAAATTCGCATTGCATAACTCCGCCACTGTTCGTACTCTGGCAGTGCCAATCCCCAGCCGGAAGAAAGGAGGAGGGCGAAGCTAATCGTCTTTGTTATGACACAGTGTCGTTAAACGGCAACTAACCAAGTCGCAATGCGTATACATTATATATTCCTCAGTACCTACTTATTTCTAAGTGCATATGCATTGTGTATACCTATACATTTATAGGTATATGACCGATTAATAACCAGAGGGGATAATTTAATGAGGAAAACATTTCTGACAAGAATGCTTTATTTTGTATAAACTATTATGTAAACCAAAGTGCGGTATAAGCAGTTGGTATTAATAAAGAATATACTTACTTACTTACTTACATCGTGTATGCATACATCAGGCATAACATACATATACACGTGGATTCTTCTACAAAGCAGATGCTAAGCAGGCAAAAAAGGCTCAGAATCATCCTGAATTTATCCGGTATTAGGCTATATATTAGAGCATCTTGACTGTGACCGTCAATGGATTCTTATAATATCCCGTGGCCGGACAGCAAAATGTCTAGCTGTAGACCACACTTTTTCTAACTCGTCTATACATAGTCTACAAGAGTTTTCTGCCATGACCACATCAAGAAGCATGTTTTTTATCGGGGTTTCGCGCACTGGGAGCGCCTCATAATGGTCTATACAGCGAGAGGCGCTTTATAAATGCCCATATACAATACAATACATCTTAACTGTATACCGCGTTTCTTAGCCTGTACTATAGATGTGTGTGTGTGTGTGTGTATGTGCGTGCGTGCGTGCGTGCGTGCGTGCGTGCGTGCGTGTGTGTGTGTGTGTGTGTGTGAACGGTAGCGCTTCTTAGTATGTACTATATATAGTATATAGGGACTAAGAAGCGATCTTATATATACATATATACATAATATATATTATATACATACACACACACATATATATATATAAGGTCGTAAAACCTGTATTCAGTATGGGAAGGGCATTGACAGGAGCATTCAGAAATGGGCGCAGTCAATATAAGATGTGTTTTATGTCACCAATAATTCCGACGACCTTCTTTCTCCTCCACTGTTTGCTGGGCAGAGACATTTCGCGTTTTCCGTTTCGCCACGAAAGCCGCAACGAGCTAACGATTCCCCGAAGACTGCGAAGGTTTCCGGAAAGATTCCTGTGTATGGGACTAACAGAGATAGGTCGAAGACTTCGCGTCGTTTCCCACGAGAGCTGCTTACGCTATAGTAAACTTTTTACGGCAGTCAGGATCTCTCTCCATCGCGTTTTGGCGACTAGGTGGCTAATCTATCTTAAAATTTATGCAATCCATCCATCCATCCATCCTGCCAGCCAGCTAGCCAGTCATCCATCTATCCATCCTGCCAGCCAACCATCCATCCATCCATCCACTCATCCACCCATACTTTCATCCACCCACCCACCCATCCTGCCAGCCATCCATCCATCCTTCCATCCACCAACCCACCCACCCATCCTGCCAGCCAGCCAGCCACCCATCCATCCACCCATCCTGCCAGCCAGCTATCCAGTCATCCATCCATCCATCTACCCATCCTGGCAGCCATCCATCCATCCTTCCATCCACCCACCCATCCATCGATCCAGTGAGTGATTGGAAGAATTGCCTTAAGTGTGTAACACGGACAAGGGTATCGTCAGGAAAACCCCTTTTGAGTATCTCTACCTTTTGCGATGGGCCTCCTTCCCGTATTACGTACATAAACCAATTTCAAACTGTTAGGGGTCTGCTATCCGTCTGCCCTCGAAAGGAAATTCCTGCTTCCGGGGACCGAGAATGGCATCCTCGCTCCTCGCTCCTCGTCTCAGACAACATTGCATCAAATTACAAATATTTATCGCAAAATTGCGGGTTCGCTGCCTCGTGTGTTACTTCGCTTAATGGCCAATCGTCCTCAGCGACACAGTATGTGACGGATCGGTTACACCAACAGATATGGAATGGATGGATTGATGGATGGATGGATGATGGATGGGTGGATAGATGGACGGACGAATGGGTGGCTGAAGCAATGTGTGAACTGACGGAAGGACGGTTGGATGGATGGATGCACGGATGTATGGTGGATGAATGGATGGATGGATGGATGGACTTATACGAATGTGTAGATGGATTGATGAATGGATGGATGGATGGACTGATGGACGGATGGATGGATGATGCACGGATGCATGATGGATGGATGGATGGATGCAGGGGCGTCTATCCCCCCTAAGTCATTGGAGCAACGTCCCTTTTCGCCCTCTTTCCCCCCCTACCCCTTCCTCCCCCCCCTAAAATGGTGACACACACACTGACAGATCTCCCCCCCCTATTTCTTGGATGGAGCATTTGCTCCAAGGTTTCAATGGTGTAGACGCCCCTGGATGGATGGATGAATAGATGGACTTATACGAATGGGTGGATTGATGGATAGATAAATTGATGAATGGATTGGTGGCTGAAGCAATGAGTCAACTGAAGAAGGAACGGTTGGATGGATGGACGGATGAATGGTGGATTGATGGATGGGTGAATGGATGGATAGATAGATGAACCTATACGAATGGGTAGATGGATTGATGGAAGGATATATGGATGAACGAATGGATGGATGTATGGTGGATGATGGATGGATAGATGGATAGGTAGATGGACGGACGATTGGGTGAATGGACTGATGGATGGATATATGGATGAATGGATTGGTGGATGAAAGGATGATGTATGGATGGACATTCGGACGGATGGATGTTTTGGCGGAGTCTAGTCCTATAATGACGGAAGCATGAATCTTCCTGCCAGGATGAATGGATGAATGGATGAACGTACGGACGGTTAGATGCATGGATGGATAGATGGATGTATGGACGTATGAGTGTATGAATACATGGACGGAGGGACGATCTACGGATGGATGAATGGAAGGATGGATGGACGGAAGAACGGATCTATGGATGATGACTGGACGCATGAACGGATGGATGGATGATTGCCACATCGTCTGGCTCTCTGCGTCATCTTTGACTTTTGATTAGACGTCGAGCGTAATTTGATCAATCGTCGTTGTTGAAATCGACTCCGGGCGTAGAACCCTCGATCGTTTTTCCAGAGGATTCTCCGTCGAATTCCCTCTCCTTTTAATATAACCCATCATCAGTCGAACGGTCGGACATCCGTTCTTGACCACAAACGAAGCGAACCTGACGGATGACCAAATCAATTGCCAAATGAATTTATAGCCGGGTATTACGTGCCTTACTCTACCCCGAGTCACTGCAGCGGACGCGGGGAGACAACCGCGCTCCGTGATCGTATGCGTCGCTTCAAGGCAAAGGATCTAGCAGGGACTACGTAGACGTAATTCCCTGAAAAAACTGCGTCGATGTGTGTATTATTTACGTGGTGATTTTCGCTAGAGGTGGCGCTCTGTAGATCTGCGATTACTTCTAAGTTGAACTGCTTATTTCTTCCTTTGTATGTGCGGTTTTGTATTCCGATTGTGGAGAGGCAAGGTTTAGGTAAAAGACGGCGTTTCTTTTTAGGCACTTCAGTTTGACGAGCCCAGTGGCGTCTAACTCCCCACCTGGATTGGGAGAACAAGGCCCACCACTGTGGTCGACTTATATATGAGGTTCAGAAGTCACTGAAAACCACTCTGGTCGACATATAATGAGGTTCAGAAGTCAGAAGTCACTGAAAACTGTAAATAACTCCGAGATAGCAATTAAGTGTTTTCGATAACGTACGTGACACATAAATTATATATATTATCGGAAATCAACAAACCCCCAATATCCAGAACGTTAAACCCCCGCTTCTGGCAAACGTGAGAGATCGTCCCCCTCCCCGGTAGACTCCAATGGACGAGCCTAACGGGTTGGTTGGGCTACGACGAATGATCTGCGTATGATCAAGGACGTAGGCCTAACTTTGCCCCACAAAGTGGTAGTGATCAATCCTCTCCTCCCACCCCTCCAGTTCCTTCTGCTTTCCCTTCACCCTCCTTCCCCTTCCCCTATATGCAAATTCTAGTATGCTTTGTCCGCCACTTTAAGGTCTCTCGCAGATAACTAAGTACGCGTGTACATTCTCTTTCACAACTGTTGATAATTAGATTCTCGAGTTCCAGTTGTTCTTTAGTTATACCTGGGCCTCATTGCACTGCCGTCAACATATTAACAGGATAATTCTCGAGTTACTGTTGTTTCCATCCTACGAAACGTCAACACTTTCCAGAGAGCACAAGTCTGCAATTATTTGCAGTCAGGGCCCGCAAAGTTAATTACAGATACATTGTAAATTATGTCAAATAAAGCCCAATACAAAGTTACGCCTGTTATTATAGTTTAGGGGCCGTCCACATATTACGTACGCACTGAGGGGGAGGGGGTCGGATTTTGGCGATTTTGCGTACGGGTGCGAACGGGGGGGGAGGGGGTCGAAAAGTGTACGTACGCAAAATAAATTTCTAATTATGACCACACATTAGCCTATTTACAACTCTGTATTGTCCTATAGTCGTCCGATGGCATTTTATTACATTATATAAAAGCCATGTGCAGTTATTCTTTGCTGTGAACGAGACACCTATAATTTGTCTATATTGGCCCTCACTCATCCTTCAATCTGGCCTAAAGTGCAGACTGTCGAGACACTTTCTGTAGCTGGTCTTCGGGGGGGGGGGTGCGTCAAGTGTACGTACGCGGGGGGCGGTGTTGAAGAAAGTACGCTTGCGAACAGGGGGGTCCAATTTGCCCGGATTTTTGCGTACGTAATATATGGATGGCCCCTTATAGGAACTTTCCTTATCAGGCTCGACACCTAAAAGTGAAGTCTCTGGGCAGTTGACAGTGTGCAGGTTTTTCTACAACAATTTTAATAGATTCGCCATCAAAAATCGTGAACATACACCAGCGTATAACCGTACTTTTTTCCTAAACGACTAATTGAAATCAATATTAGCACTAAATTATAAAAATTATACGATGTACTTATTTGTCTTAAAAAAACCAAACGTGGTAAAAGTAGTAAAAAGAATGATTAGGCTACATATCGAAGATTCAACGCTGTACAAGCGGTAACTGCGTATAACCTACAGCAGAGGTTTTCAAACTTTTTGGACCAGGGACCCTTATTTTTTTCTAGGCATAGCTCGCGGACCCAAGCAATTAAAAAGTAAAATTTATCACTTAAAATAAAATAAAAATAACAGACAGACTATTTCCACAATACAAGCTTGCTTATAAGTAGTGTATGAATTTGAAAACACAGGCTGTTAATGCGGATTCGAGTCGCGCTATATAAGTTTCTGTTACAATTTCGGTTACAATACTAAACCCATGCAGTGGTAGTCATTAATGAATGTTTTAGGAACGCTCTGGCGGACCCCCGCCGTATCCTTCGCGGACCCCTCTTGGTCCGCGGACCACAGTTTGAAAACCTCTGACCTACAGCGCCATTCGGCAGTTCGTAAATTCTGCATTTTAGCTCACAAACAACCATCTAGCAGCTATTAACGACCCGGTGTCACGACAAATGGTTCACGGACAAATGGATCACCGACAAATGGTTCATGACAAATGGTTCACAGACAAATGGTTCGCTTGTTGATGAACCATTTGTCGTGAACCATCTGTCGTGGAACCTAACTGTCCACGGAGAACAAAATCTGTATTTTATTTAATCTGTATCAGTGTTAGCTGGATAAACACAACCCACACACTTTATGAATAAGTCATTGTCAGTCATTGATCATCTTTGCAGTGGTTAGACCATCCACTTACGTCATGGTTACAAAAGTGCTCTAAAAGTCTAAATGAATAAATAATAGCGACTCCAGCAGAGGCGTGTTGACGCGTAGGCGGCGTATACGCACACTAGGCGCGCGCCTAGGGCCCCCAAATCTCGGAGGGGCCCCAAATTAATTGACCTAGGCTACTTTTTTCAATTAAAAAAATAACATTTATGAATTTTGAATTGTTTTAAATATAACCTATTTTCTATTTTTCACAGGTTAGCATTCACGTTAAAGTATATTATTGTAATTCATAATTGTTTTGTTCATTTGGGCAAATAATAATTTTTTTTGCAATTGTTCAAAATAACATCAAACTTGTTATCAACAAATAAGCGAAAACGGCAGTCTGCTGCAGTTTTCGTGTTGAAAGTTTTAGCGCAATGATTCCGTCATTTTTAGTGTCTGAAAGTAGGCCTAATTAAAACTTTTATTAGTATTGTTAACCAGTAATAATAATTGAAATTTTTTATTATAATAATTAATGATTAAAATCTGCTGCAACGAAACGTTGGTAGGCCTAAAATTCTGGACCTTCAAAACGAAGGAAGCGTGAGCAAGCGATAAATGAGCTAAGTAAACAAAAGCTCGCTTGAAACAAAGAAGGCAAACTTTTACCAAAAAATCGATAATTTTGCTAGGCTCAAATGCGGAAAGAAAGCCCTATGGTTGATAAGTGTGACTAGTTGTTTAAAAGTAACGCCGATTCAATTTCACAGAATTGAGTTTTCAAGCATTTTTATATTGAGCCTATATAATAATAACATTGCATTGCAACAAACGAGTACTGTGCACTTATAAATATTCTTGCGTTTTTTTTACTGAAATCATTAAATCAAATAACTTCACATTCCTTAACAATAGCTTCTATAACTAAGCCTAATCATAATTAGGCCTACAGTGTCTATATCACTCCAACTTCGTGGGTTTTTGCACATCATAGGTTAAGCACTACCAGAGTCTCGAGACTCCCAGTCTTCAAGTTCAGAAGGGCCCCAAAAATTGTTTGCGCCTATGGCCCCGCTTTCTGTAAACGCTCCTCTGGACTGCCCACTAAACGACTGTCTTTTTTACAGCGCATTGGATATTTTTTGCCTTTTAGGTTCTTCTCAATATCGCGTCACCAGGTTTGAGTGTACAAGTGTACCGGCATTAGGCGCCGTGATCTGTTTGTTTATTGACGTTCTGTGTGGCATTTGAAACGTGACAGGTACTTGAATTGTGGCTCGATCTCCAAAAGTCTCCATATGACAAGTGCTTGCTTATATCGGATATCAGCGGTATAATTGAGTTGTACTGACATTCTGGGTCGCTTTGACCTCATTCTTCATGTCTATTATTTACTTCCCCGTGAACTCTCGTCCTAATTCTTCTTCTTTTTTGCAGTCCCTTAAGCTAGCCCTGAGGCAGCCTTGGGTATGAAGTGTTAGCGACCTCATTTTCTTAGCCTCAGCATGGCTAAACTGGGTGGGTGGTCAGTCCTCTCCCTCACCGTCTCATCTTCCCACCGACAGTGTACAGTCGGTGTACTCATTATAGCTGAGTTGGCTAGGGGGTACGGGTGGAGCAGAAATGTCGAACAAAATTTCTGCCCTGGCGGGGATTTGAACCCCCGACCTCTCGACTGACAGTCCAGCGCGCTAACCACTACACTATCGAGCACCCACCCCCCAATTTACCCCTTAGAAGTCGACCTCGGAGTCCGGGGATCTTCTGTAAACGAGACCCAGAGGCGCTCTCGTTGGTTTCGTGCAGCGACGCTCTGGAGACGTCGAGGACTTCCCGTGACCTCTACCCAGTCATCGGTCATCAGTCAAATAACCGTCGGGTTCAACTGGGTCTGAACAGTAACTCTCCTTGGAAATATAAAAGACGGCATTGTCATTTGCCAGCTTTTATCAAGGCAGCAATCAGTCTTGAGGCTTCGGATTGCGACAACTGCTTTTGTATCATGAAAAGTATCGCTTTCTGATTCTGAATGATACACGCAACTTTCTATGAAAACCGCCGGTTAATAAAATTTAGCTTAAAACCCTTTAACGACCATACGGTAGTAAATGGTAGTAGGCGGGTAAAGATATAATAACCGTATCTGGGAGATCAACATTCAAATTGATTCTTGAGCCAATACGTACAAAGGCATAAACTATGAATTATTATTAACAATTTCATTAACAGACCTTTTACATTGACTCAAAATCGATAGGGGTAAATTCACCCCAGGGTTGACCTCTGAAGGTGGAGAACGGTGTATTGAGAAGTAAGGCTTTTTGATCCTCGTTTCATTGATACCTCGACTTCACTTGAACATTCTCATTACGCTGTTCATAATCCTGCACTCCGTTGGAATTCTCCTTTAATTTCCGTTCAATTCTCTATTTCTGCTACGTTCCAACGACTTTCTCTGCCTGTCTCTGTCTGTGTGTCTCTTTCTGTGCATGTGTCTGTCTGTGTCTGTGTCTGTGTCTGTCTGTCTGCTGTCTGTCTGTCTCTGTCTCTGTCTCTGTCTCTGTCTCTGTCTCTGTCTCTGTCTGTCTGTCTGTCTGTCTGTCTGTCTGTCTGTCTGTCTGTCTGTCTGTCTCTCTCTCTCTTTCTGCAGGCAGTCTCGTTAAGTCTTGTGTCATGCCAATCTCTTCGTCTCCCTCCTAACCTGCCTAAGCCCTTTTCCCACTGTTCGTCTACATCTCGCTCTCTATTTCTCCCTCCCTCCCTCCCTCCCTCCCTCCCTCCCTCCCTCCCTCCCTCCCTCCCTTCAACTCTTAATCTGCGTAGGTCCGTATCTTCCCCTCTGCCTCTTGGACCCTCTCCCTCCTAACCTGCCTAAGCTTTGATCACATTGTTCGTCAATATCTCAGTCCCTCTCTCTGCCTCTACCTAACCCTCCTGGGCTTCTCCCACTAGATTTCTTTATCCCTGTTCCTCTTTCTTTTCTCACTTTCCCACTTCTTGTCCTTCTTCATTCATCTTCTAACCCTCCTTCGGGTACTCCACACCCCCTCCCTTTCCCAGAGAAGAGGGGTGCGAATATATCCATCTTCCAATTAATTCATGGTCCTTATACGTGGTCGCGCACCAAAACCATCCGTCAGTGACATGATACGTCGCTTGCATAGGGTACCGTTATCGGCAGTTGGATTATCTGCGGAGATCGAGAAAAGGGCGGGGCAAATGATGGAACGATGGAAGAAAAGAGACAAATGCATCTCGATGGGCCATTCGAAGCAGCTCAATTAAAATGAACATATAAGCACAATAATGGGTACACGCTTAATAGACTTCATTTCGGAAAAGATTCAATCAATATTCAGAGGCCTAACTACAGTTAAATCAATTGTATTATAATTTTATAGCCTAGAGAGTAAGCGTAAATCACGCACAATTACAGTA
>OY744617.1:29596484-29662108 GCA_963556255.1 Allolobophora icterica
TAGGATAGGCCTACCTTAACTAAGGCAATTGGCGCATACGCTTAAGGACATTCACCATGCTGACACCAGCCCTTGTAAATTTAACAGTTGAATAAAATATTTAAGTACATATAGGCCTATATATTAATAGAGGGAATTAAAAATTTGAAGCTTAGCATCCTGGCCAAAAAAGAAACTAATAATTTTAAATTTTGACGGCTTTACGAATTGCTCTGGTACATTTCAGAGCTGATTAAAAAAAACTTAATAGGCTACTTGAATTAAATTGAATTCAGAATATGCCTAATATAATACAGCACAAGCTAGGCCCACTAGAAATAAATATTTTTAGGTAACACGTAGGCCCAACAAATTTATAACACATTTTGAGCCAAGTAAAAGTGAATAAGTTTTGTTTGTTGCGTCTCTTCAGGAATGCCAGCTCAAAGGAATGTGCTGAGCTATGAATGTTGCCCAGAGCAATACATCGACGTAACGTTTACAGTTCATATCCGACGTCGAACCCTATACTACGGATTCAACCTCATCATACCGTGTGTACTCATATCGTCCATGGCTCTTCTTGCCTTCACGCTACCACCAGATGCTGGAGAAAAAATCTCTCTCGGTAAGTATGAGCCATGCATCCCATGAGTTGTTGTTGAGATCGCAGTCGTCATCGTAGGCATAGGCGTATTTTGTGGGGATACGAGGGGTACCCGTACTCCCACTTTTTGGACTGGGGTATCGTACCCCACTTTTTGAACAATGCCAATTAATATTTTATTATTGTTCCTTCCCAGAGATCGCAGTCTCCGCCTTGCCTTGTGTATGTAAGAAATTGGTACTCCCACTTTTAGACCAAAGTTACGCCTCTGATCGTAGGCCTGATCTCGACATTTCTTTAGCGTCCAAAAAAGTGAAGTCGCGGGAACCAGTTATTTCACAGGCGCTCAGTCAAAATAGAATCGATAGACAGGTAAGGTCACAATCAGTTCGAGGTCAAGATCCAAGGATCAGGCAGGCAGGCGCTTTATAAATGCCAGATTACAATTGAACTTAATCATAGTCGTCAGGCTTGGCCGTCGTTGTCGTTATAATTATCATTGTCACCGTGCACGTCACTACACTGAGCAAGAAAGAATAGTCAAGAAATAATAGCCTATGTTACACACAAGTTTATGGTTTTACCACCGTGGTCTTAAATTGGCTACGAACTACGAGTGCAACCAGGTGGCAGAGAAGGACTAGCCTACTTGTTACTATAAAGTAGGGCTATTTATGTGTCTATGTATGTATGTATGTATGTATGTATGTATGTATGTATGTATGTATGTATGTATGTATGTATGTATGTATGTATGTATGTATGTATGTATGTATGTATGTATGTACGAATTTATGTATGTATGTATGTACATGTATGTATGCGTGTATGCATTTATGCCTCCATGTATGTATGTATGTGTGTAAGCTTTATGTATGCATGGGAATATGTAGGCCTATGTAGGCCTATGTACAGTATGTTTGCATGTATTTACGTAAATGTATGTTTGCATACATTTCATCGAGACACTTCATATAGCGCCTTTCGTTACATGTGACCAAACTACATTGCGAGTCTTTTGTTGAAATCATTCAGGCGTGACGATTCTTCTGTCGCTGACGGTCTTTCTTCTGCTCGTCGCAGAGACGATGCCACCGACCTCTGACGCAGTTCCGTTGATAGGTTAGAACTGATAATACTCCCGCTCGGTGCGTTTATATAGCGCCACGTAAAAATTTTGATATTTATTATAACAAATATTTTCATTCTATTTAGCCTACTTGCAATCTTTTGAAACAGAACTGAGCTTAAACATTTATCAAAATAAAACAAGTATAGTTGTTATTCTTATTAGGCTTCTGTAGTCACTAGCCTTTTGTAATTTTATTATCATTATTATTATTATTGCTATTATTAAATTTACTTATTGTTATAATTCATATTATCAAACAGTGGCGGCGCCAGACAAATTTTGTTACCAGGGCAATGCCAGGGCAGTCACACAAGTAACTAGTGCAGAGGGCGATTTATGCCCCGAACAAATCATGGGCAGAGCAAAACTTCTGGCAGGGCAACGACCAGGGCAAAGGCTTTTTTACCAGGGCATTTGCCCTGGCTCGCCTTGGTGTAGTGCCGCCCCTGTTATCAAAATAAATTAATAAAAATAATAATTTGTTCAGCCGGCAGCCAATGTAGTGAATGCATGGTTATATAGCCTCTGATTAGGTTGTGAGCGCCTCTGATTAGGTTGTACTGCCAGAGGCGCTTTATAAATTCGTAAATACAATACAATATACAATACAATAGGGGCCTACTGATATTCAGTGGTCTTTGCTATGGCTCCAGCCAGACCATTTGAGCCACGTGTAGCGTGTGCAAATCATTGTCATTGCTCTCAACGAGAAGTGAGTTACAGTAATCCAGTCGGCTGGGGACCAGAGCACTTCGCCAGTCAAACTGACAGTTTGAGGCATGTAAGATCGAAGTTATGATTGACGCGTTTGTTAGTTAGGCCTACTGCGTTATAACAGAGATGATTAAAGTCGCCCTCCTCCTTTATCTTGGTTTGGGACTGGCACTACGTACCAGAGTATGGGCAGTGGCGGAGACGGAATTTATAGTAGTTTCCATTGTTTAACAGCATCTTATGGCTGGCAGCTGACGTCCGCTAAATGAAGCTTAGTAGTTGAGTTGAACGCCTAATAGTCTAGATATATATATAGCTTCTTATGATTTGTTGTGAAGGTGTCGTGCGTAATTGGAACGCGATAAGTGTAAATAATTGTTTATACATTTTGTATACAATAGTTTAATAGTTTATATTAAATAGCTTAATTGTTTTTATTTTGCAGGAATGTACTTTGCGTGTATAATGCTGATGTGTTCGTTGTCCGTTGTCTTCACCGTTCTCGTACTCAACTACCATCACCGAGGACCCGACACTCATCAGATGCCTCGCCTGGTATATAAACACAATCTTATTGTGGCTTAACTCAGCTACTGTCTGTACTCTGGTACAGTGCCAGTCCCAAGTCTCGATATAAAGGAGGAGGGCACTAATCATCTTTGTTATGACATAGTGTTGTTAAACAGAAACTAGGCCTACTAATACGTACTGCATAGTTTATCTGCCGATATTTTAGACACCTGTTTTATGTGTTTTCATCTCCCTATATCTTTCGTAAGTTATCGATATAATTAATTTTCGTATTCAGCCCTCTTTCAAATAACTGTACTGGAATCACTGTCCTAACGGTGAGAACTGTTTAAAGTAATGTCTGTCGACGTCAACGGCCTATGTTGGCAGAAGATGTCGTTAAACTTTGAATCTTATCCTAACTTATAAATAAACTCTGCCGCTGCCCGAACTGTATAGCAGCGCCAGTCTCAAGCCTGGATAAGGAAGGAGGGCGACGTTAACATCTGTTATGATACAACATCGTTCCACAGTGACTGACTTAGGCTTATTGCTGGTCTTCGGCAGCGAATGCGAAGGATTCTTAGTCAAGACTAACAACGATTATATCAAGCGGTCTTTCGGCTCCCTCTGCGCTCCTAACCAACTCAGCTATAATGAGTACAGCGACTGTACACTGTATGTTGTTTGGGAAGATCAGACGGCGAGGGGAAGGCTTGCCACCCGCCCCCTCCATATGCCAATTTAGTTCATTCATTATTAATTCTGGAAATTTATATAGCGCATCTTCAAGGGACCTACTCAGAGGCGCTTCCAGCCCAGCCATGGCTAAAGAGAGAGGACTTGAGGAGTCGGAGTAGTTATATAATGTCGTTAAACTTTGAATCTTATCCTAACTTATAAATAAACTCTGCCACTGCCCGAGTCTTGTGAACTTTCCGCCCTGGATCCAATCTCAAGCCAGGATTTACGACGAGTCATCTTAGCTTCTGCGCCTAAAACATGCGATTTGGACCCGCTTCCTACATCTCTTCTTCAAGAATTCGTGGATATTTTACTCCCTTTCCTGACGGTCCTCTGCAACAGCTCCCTTCGTGAGGGCATCCTGCCTGTCTCACAGAAAAGATCCATCCTCATCCCGGTGCCTAAACGCGAGGGATTGGATTTGGCTGACCCTAATAACTTTAGACCTATAGCTAATGTGTCTTTTATCTGTAAAATTATTGAAAAGGTAGTAGCTACTCAGCTTACTGTCCACCTTGACAAGAATGACCTTTTACCAACTTACCAGTCGGGCTTTCGGAAAGGTCACTCTACTGAGACCTTGTTGGTACGCCTCCTCTCGGACATTTATGGGGCCATTGATAAGTCACAGGTTACTCTATTGGCACTGTTCGATGTAAGCGCTGCATTCGATACAGTTGATCATACTATTCTTTTGACACGCCTCTCTACCTCCTATGGTCTCTCTGGAAATTTTCTTGACTGGCTTACCTCATACCTTCAGGACCGCTCTTGCATTGTGGCTTGTGGGTCTGCTAGGTCACCCTGGGTTCCTGCTCCATTTGGCCTGCCCCAGGGCTCTGTTTTGGGTCCCCTATTGTACATACTCTATACTGCTGACCTTGGTTCCCTCTTGGCGGCCAGTGCAGTCTTAAGTCAGTCCTACGCGGATGACCTCCAAGCGTATGTCCACTGCTCACCATTGGCTGCTGCTGCTGCAGTTCGAGAGATCGCCCGAGTCGTGGGGAATTTGGAGGCCTGGATGTCCTCAAACCGTCTAAGGTTAAACCCGGCAAAGACCCAATATATCTGGTTTGGTACGCGCCAACAGCTTGCAAAAATTAACATTGAGGGTCTGGCACTTGAATTTCCCTGGGTTTCCTTTGCCTCCTCAGTACGGGATCTTGGTGTAATTCTGGATCAAGAGCTCACATTCATGCGACATATTAATTTGCTTTGTCGGGACCCTTATTATCAACTTCGTCAGTTAAGGGTAGTCTCCCGCACTCTGACGCAGGCAGCTGCTTCTACCCTTGTCCATGCGTTTGTGGTTTCCCGTCTGGACTACTGTAGCGCCCTTTATGCTGGTCTCCCAGCTGCCCGCCTTGGGTGTTTGGACCGGGTTTTGCGTGCAGCCGCACGTCTTATTGGTCGCATCCCCAGATTTGGCCAGGTTTCTCTTTATATGCGGGATGTTCTGCACTGGCTCCCTTTCCCGCTGCGGATCGCCTATAGGGTATCTGCACTGGTTAGGCGTTGTCTAGAGGGACTTGCTCCCCCATACCTGCGGGAGTTGTGTCGCTCTATCTCGGGGGTCTTGCGGAGATCTGCTCTTCGCTCGGCTGACCAGGCCGAGCTATTGGTCCCCCGCACGCGGACAGCCATTATGCAGCGACGTTCTTTTTCGGTCGCTGGACCTGCAACCTGGAATGGCCTTCCTGTTGCACTTCGCCTGGTCCCTATGACTCACTCTACCTTGTTTCTTGCAAACTTAAAAACTACTCTCTTTAGCCGTGGTTGGACTAGGAGCGCTCCTGAGTAGATAACCTTGAAGGGGCGCTATATAAAAGCTCATTAATAATAATAATAATAATAATTCTCAACTAAAATCCATATAGGGCCTAATATATACATACCAGGATTATAGATATGTTACAAGAGCCTCAAGAAGTGACGTAATGATGTTCAATTCTATAAAAAAAATTCAAACGGTGTTTTCGAATAATCTGTGTTTAATCGTTGCCCAGGTGAGAATCGGGATTTGCCAGTGGCTAGCCAGACTTCTGCGGATGGAGAGACCGGGCCAGCCACTCGCCACCATTCAGCAACTATCGAAGAAGACATCTCTATCGCGCAAAGACGCCGAGCTCCGTGCCAAGTCGTTGAAGGGGTACAAACGGCCGAACGACACGGACGGTAAGGGCATACGATACCCCAACCACAACATCTGGACTTCGAATTCCCGCGTGGCACAGGAAGTGTCTAACTGCCTGCCGCAGAATAACGTACTGCTGCTGGAACATCCGAGGTTCCTGCAAAGCGGGCAGACGACCACCGAGCTCCAGGCGGACCAGACGGACGGAACTCACAGCAATAGATGCTCCCTGTTGAAGGAGATCCTACGCGAACTGCAGAAGGTTAACGATAAAATTCGGAGGGATGAGGAAGGTCAGGATGCGTGTAACGACTGGAAGTTCGCTGCGATGGTCATCGATCGACTCTGTCTCATCGTTTTCACGATATTTACGTTCATATCGACGTTCGCCATTTTGTTTTCCGCTCCCCATTTTACGGTCGGGTGATGAACCGGAAGGTGGAGTGAACAGCTGGTGTAGTTACTGCTTAACGACGCTGTGTGTCATAACAACGATGATCCGCGTCGCCCTCCTCCTTTATCCAGGCTAGGGTCTGGTACTACTATATATAGAGTTCGGGCTGTGCATTGGAGAATTAAAATTAGCGGCAGTTTAACTTAAGATCTAACGACGCTGTGCGCCATAACAAGGATGATTAGCGTCGCCCACCTCTGTATCCAGGCTTGGGACTGGCGCTATGAGAGTACGGGCAGAGGCGGAATTAAAACAGCTGGCGCGGTCAGGCGTTTGGACAATCGACGGCTGACGGAAGACCATTTGCTGAAAGTTAACGTTGCTTGCTTCGAATTATCCTCGCCTGGACTTAGTGCAACGGAGATACGGATGGACCACAGGGAATCTTACTACTTGCTTAGTTATTCACTCACTCATTCACTCACCCGCCCAATCATTCACCCAGTGAGTCAGTCGGTCAACCAGTCAATCGCTGACTCACTCACTCAGTCAATCAGTCAGTCAATCACTCAGTCAATCAGTCAGTCGGTCAGTCAATCAGTCAGTCGGTCAGTCAATCAGTCAATCAGTCGGTCAGTCAGTCGGTCAGTCAGTCAGTCAATCAATCGGCCAGTCAGTCAATCAGTCGATCAATCAAATCATTCGATGACTCACCCACTCAGTCAGCGTTCTCTCGCTCATTCCTTAATTGACATGCTTGGACAGTTTACTCCTTCACTCTCTCGATCACTCACTCCATTTCTTGCTTACTTCCTAATCCTGCTTCCTTCATATAATACCTTCTTCCTTACCAACTATGCTGCATATTTATTTATGCAACGTTTTCTAAACCCTCCCAAAACTGTTGAAGTATGTATGGCTATATGAAAGATTGCAAGAAGCAGTAGGCCTAATTAGAATTCGATCGCACTAAATACTAAGTTTACCCAATAATAAACCAATAATACTGATCAGGATTCAAGGATTCGTTTCGAAAAAGGCAGATGTCCGAAAAGACAATGGCTAACCAGTGTTAACTTAGTAGCATATAGGCCTAGACGTAATTTTCGGGGACGATGGATACCGGTACCCCGCTTTTTTGACTGGAAAGTACCGCATGGGCCTACACCCCCACCCCCACTCTTCATACCCAGAAGATACAATGCCCATTATTATTTTATCTTAGGAAGTCCTTCAGTTGAGTCTTCAAGGCTCAAAACAATTACCGAGCAATAGCATCATCATCGTTATCGCCGTCATCATCATCATCATCATCATCATCATCATCATCATCATCGTCGTCGTCCTCCTCCTCCTCCTCCTCATCATCATCATCATCATCATCATCATTATTATTATTATTATATTAGCCATGGCCAGAGAAACCTTGGAGCAAATGCTCCATCCAAGAAATAGGGGGAGATCTGTCAGTGTGTGTGCCACCATTTTAGGGGGAAGGGACGGGAAGGGGGGAAGAAGAGGGGGAAAGGGACGTTGCTCCAATGACTTAGACGCCCCTGGCCATGGCGCATAAAAGGAGCCGTTATAATTATTTAACAGGAAAAACGATGCAAAATTTGGGACCTCCCTTTCTAGGCCAAATTTGCGCCATTGCTTAGTAGGCCTAAGCACAACTCTGCATAGGTTCAAAGAGTTTCTTGGAAGGGCGCTATTACCATGCGAGGTCATTTGTCATCACTGTAATCAGAAGTGAACAGTTAATAGCAAATGATTATATATGTATATATATATATGTATGTATGTATATATATATATCACTGAGATGTGGAGCCAGTTTTTCCAGAGGTCCTTCATAAGAGACGCCCACATTTGACCCCTCCCTCGCCAGCATAGGCGTAATTTGTGGGGGTGAAAGGGTACCCCTACCCACTTTTTGGAATGGGAGTACCGTACCCCCACTTTTTGAACTATGCCAATCAATATTTGATTATTGTGCCTTTCCAGAGATCGCAGTCTCAGCCATTCTTCGTGTAAGTAAGAGATTGGAACCCCCACTTTTTAGAGCAAAGTTACGCCTATGCCCATAGCTACAAGGCTAGCTTAACCCTCGGGCTACCAAGGGGGGGTGGTTACCACCCCCCCTACGTTTTTCTGCAAAATTTTTTTTTGCACATGGAATATAATTTTGACATTTTAGGTAGCTGTAGGGGGCCCATTTCCGCACATTTTGAGGTAAAAGTCGTGATGATATCCCACACCATAAAAAAGTTATACCCGATATAGCCTAGGTACCACTTTTGGAATCAGGAATTCCTCACGTCAGCTGTTAGCCGTTGTCCACTATAAAGGTATTCATTAGTCTTTCTGGAAGAGAAACAACTATGCCATTCTTTAGAGGGAATGTAGGGCTATATTTGCTTGCTTAGTTATTAGTCTTTTGAAAACCGGAAGTGATCATAATAAATAATAATACTCTTTTTCAGTGTGAAAATCACTGATGCAACATCACAACGTAAACCGATGTGGTTGGGTATGGTGAAGGGCTATAAACAGTTGAAGCAGAATGCCAACAGAGTAAACTAGTGCTGTGAAGTGTTCAAGAAGCCGGTTTGCAGGATGCATTCGCACAAAACAATGAAAGTAACTTGCAATAACTGCAAGGACCACTGACGTATTTGACTGCTGGGAAAAATTACATGATTTCTTGTTTCATGTTGATATAGCTGCACGCCTTTAGGTTTTGCCTGTAACTAAAACAAACTTTGGAATAGTTTGTATTGTTAAAAATTAAGCCACATTATATTTAGAATATTCTTGGATACATAGTTCATTTTCAAAACCCACATCATTTATATTTTTTATCTAAAAAGTACAAATTGTGTGGGATAATATCAGATATCGTTAAATGTACGGGTGCCTTTGCTAAAAACTATATAATTTCGAGATGCATTCATATATTTTACAACTAAATATACCATTCTTTTCAGAAATGAATGCTGAATCAGATGCTATATTACATGATATGATATTTGAAACCGAACACGAAATTCCGGGGGGGGTGGTAACCACCCCCCCCCTTGGTAGCCGATGTCGCAAAAAAACCTTGGTAGCCTGAGGGTTAAGAGACCGTTTCTTCCTCTTATAGAATCTCTGAGAGTACCGGAAAAGCTAAAAATCTGTTGCTGTGCTTTTGGATATATAGCATTGATTGGCAGCGTTTTAAAGGTGTCTAAGGAGAGCGCTTTTAGCAATCGGCTACCGTGTCCAAATTAGGTATTAGGCCTAGTTATTGGACGTAGGCCTATATTAGAACCACAGGCTATCAGCCTGTTTGCACCAGCACCACATAATTATGTAGGCCCACCAAGGGCCCACTGGACAAACTCCAATGTCCAGTGTTCTGTTCTATTACACCCTGTTCTATTATGCTCTGTTTGATTCTGTTCTAGTATGTTCTGTTCTGTTCCACTCTATTATGTTCTATTATATTCTGTTCTATTCTGTTATGTTCTGTACTATTTTGCTCTATTATATTCTGTTATATTCTGTTATGTTCTGTTCTATAGCCTACTGTTCTATTATATTCTGTTCTATTTTGTTGTGTTATGTTCCATTCTGTAATATTATAAAAAATATTATTATGTTATATTATAATATTCTCTTCTGTTCTTCTTCATTCTATTCAATTATAGAATCAGCCTATCCTTGTGCATGGTTTATGTAGTCCATTAGCGCAACTTCAAAGTTGGGGGCCTACCGCAGATTAGGGGCCTACTCTACTGAGACCTTGTCGTACGTTAGGGTCTATCTGAGCAGTTCCCTCTTTTTCAGATTAGGAGCGGGGTCCACGCAGTGCGCGTCCTGCGGGTCAACAGTTAAGCTGTTGGTCTAGTTTAATCGACCTCACAGGGATAGCCTACGTCCTCTGTTAATAATAATTATCATGAAGTCCAGTGCGCTGTGAAACAGACTATTTCTGTGTACAATCAACAGGATATTGCATTTAAGTTACCGAATTATATTGGTTGGTCGTGGTGCTTCTCGATTCCCTGTCGGTCCAGGGCCTGAAATCTAATTTTTTTAGTTTTGTGAGATATCAAATTAAAAACAACCTTATTTGAGGATGACTCCAAACAATAACTGTTAGCATTGTTCTGCTGTCATCTGGCGAATGACTTGACAAGTAAACGTTCAATGGTTGTTAAAATCGTCGGTTTGTCCTGCTTTGAATCATGCTTCGAACGATGGCGATTTCTATAACTGATCTGATTTAGAAACTTCTAGATCAGCGCCGCTGTATATATCGCACAACGAATCAATCGATGTTTATTTGAAAAGTAAAGGCGCTCCGAAATGCGTGGGCGGCGATCATGGAAGGTCGAGGGGGACAAGACCCCCACCTTTTACAGTGGGGAACACGCCATGAATAAACACCAAAAAGTCATCATATAGATCAGTTAACGGCGATAATTTTTTTTACCTCTTTTGACCAGATCAGTTCAAAACTCTTTTTTGACCAGATCAGTTCAAAAATGTCCCGCTCACCTGTCAAACAAGATCGCCGCCACTGCCGAAATGACCATAGGGTCAAGTCAACTACTATTGGGTCAGTCCCAAAAGCCATTGACGATAAGCAGTCGGATGACGCGTCATTGTCGTATTTTTCAAACCTCAGTTACTGCTTAGTTTAAAAATAATTAGATTTTACAACGGCTATTTACTGTAACTTAATTTAAACATTTTAATGGACATTTTAAACATTGATATTCGAGTTCAGCATAAGCGGTTTGCAAATTTTTACGATAGCATAGCTATAAGTGAAGGTAGGCTAGTATAACATGTGCCCGGCTAGCTCAGAAGGTAGTACCACATGTGCCCGGCTAGCTCAGTCGGTAGAGCATGAGACTCTTAATCTCAGGGTCGTGGGTTCGAGCCCCACGTTGGGCGCAATACTTTTTCATTACGTGTTTATTTTGTCTTGCATCATTGTGGGGCTTTTTTTGATTAATGGGAACTGAAATTCGCTGTTAAATTTTTAAATATGTGTGCTTATGGCAGTGATAGTGTGCCCGATTGCGCTAACAGCTGGTCTAACGCAGTATAGGGCTACATACACTTTAATTATTATTAAAGTACCATTGTTGTTGTTATTGTTATAATTACTATAACTATTATTCATTTTATTTTAATTAATTTTTTTCTCTCGATGTTTATTTGATACATCAGGTTTTCAAAACTTAGGGATAGCATTTTTCTGGGATGGCTAATCTTTGGTGATGTCTTCTTCAGTGGTAAAAGTGTTGTGAAAAGCAAATTATTATAATTATTATTTCATATTATTATCATGACTAACAAAATTGGCTGTCTGCAGTTGCGTCTATAAATTGTCATTCATTCTTGAGTTGTCCTCATGTTCCAATCCGAAGCCCAAAACGGAGGGTCGAAGGTTCGGATCTACCTCAAACCACTGCATAGCGACTTTGGACAAGTTGCTCACCTACAATTGTCCAGCGCTCATGAATTGGCTGGTGCCATTCGGTTGACCTTCGAGTGGCGCTTTAGAAGTTTAGAGATTACGATAGACAGGGAGTTTCCAGTTTGAAGGGCAACTGCAGCGAGGAGCAGTCGGCTGGTTTTCCCGTAGGTCTTCGGCTCTCCTCGGCTTGACCTCCCAGGTAGTATATAACATGTGCCCGGCTAGCTCATAAGGGAGTATAACATGTGCCCGGCTAGCTCAGTCGGTAGAGCATGAGACTCTTAATCTCAGGGTCGTGGGTTCGAGCCCCACGTTGGGCGCAATACTTTTTCATTACGTTTTTATTTTGGCTTGCGTTGTTGTGGGTCTTGTTTTGATTAATGGGAACTGAAATTCGCTGTTAAATTTTTAAATATTTGCAGTGCTTTTTTTTCTGGAAAAAAAGGTTCCGGAACGGAACAATAGGTTCCGGAACGGAATAATTATGGTCAGGCTAAAAATCCCCAGAAAAGCGGGATTGGGGTTGGGAGGGGTCTCAATAAACTCCTCCTCAATTATAGGGGGCACGTGCCCCGGCTGCCCCCCAGAGTCTATGCCTATGCTGGCACCAGAACGGATAAAGCGGACATGGCTATTGCGGACTTGATTTGATATAGCGCCGGTGAATAAGCTGGTCTCCCTGACGTGGCTTTCTTGTGCGGCACACAAACGCGTGCAGAAAAACCGAAATAACAGTCAAATTCTGGTCCTCCTAGTTCAGTCTAGGTAGCTTAAATATGCTCCCCAGGCACAAATTTCGGTAGAAATTGTCTTTCCTTACACAATTAACTATGTATACAGTACTTGGATGAAAATTGAAATTTCTAGTCCAGAGAGTGTCGATGATGCGAAGCCCAACAAATACCGGGTGTGAGAAGTGTTGTAAACTCCATGGGGTGGAGCACCATAAATAAACTCTGCAGCCTCTCTGTGCCTCTGCAAGCAATCGAATGTTGGGTCGGGAGTGCCTCTGGTACCAATCTCTTGAAGTGGTGCTATATAAATTTGCAATTACAACTACATTTAGCCAAATTGAATATGTGAAATCAGCCTGGAAAAACTATATCGTATGAATTGACAGGGGTCTGTTATAGAGTAACCACTCGGGGGTTCCACATAAGAAGTCTTACCTAATACCGCATGAAACACATTAACCTTGGGGTTTGTGTGAATCAGATGAAATTTTTCATGGGCACTTGTATAAATTATGCAAACTTAATTAAACACCAGTTCACCAAGTTAAAAGAACAACATTTATTGCATAACATAATCAATATCTTCAGTATTTTTATGAAATTAAAAATTCTTGGCCACTAGACTCATGACATCTACAGTGACCACGACTCAAAAATGTATTGGTGGACTAAACCAGTAGATAACGTCGATGTATGTATTCCAGTGATGAATAAGAGTACTCCAGTTCAAGAATATGCATGTATTTATACATACTCTGGTCCTGAAATTCCTGATGTTGACAATAACTATGAACCTGTCAATAGTTCTTAGATTTTTGTAGCTGTTGAGCTGTCAAATAAGTTTTTAAATAAGCTTTTTCAACACTGTTTTGACTTGACAAACCCGATATTCTTAAGTTCTTCATACTCTACAGTCCCCTGTACCTATGGAATGCCAAGATTGATCGTCAAGACTGTTCAGCCTAGACTGTCCAGCCAGTGATTTCCTAAATTAACTTTTCTTTTCGCCGAACTTCGCCTTTTGAAGATAATGCCGACAGTGCCAGCAGAAACAGAATGGCAGACACAAAATACGACACACGATACACCGACACCATCGCATACAGCACCATCAACACTGAGCTGATGTAGCACACCCATGCCAGGTTGACAGTCATCACGTTCCTGACAAACAGACAACAAAATATTCAGTTATTACCTGGATTCTCATTTTCTTTAACCAATAAGAAGAAGAGAAGAGCAGTCCCTTCAGCTAGCCATGGGTATGAAGTGTTATTGTTTATTTTCTTACGACATACGACAGGGAGTGGCTGGTCCTCTCCCTTCCTGTCTCATCTTTCCACTGACAGTGTGTGGTCAATGTACTCATTATAGCTGAGTTGGTTAGAGGGTGCAGGTGCAGCAGAAATCTCGAACCAAATTTCTGCCCTGGCAGGGATTTGAACCTCCGACCTCTCGACTCACAGTTCAGCATGCTAACCACTACACTATCGAGCATCCTTTACCCAATAATCTATCGACAAAATGTCTACCATCAAATGATGTCTGGTGCATCCAAAACTTATTCCACTGCAGTCTTGCTATATGGACACTGTGCTAAACTGAAACTGTGTGGCTCAACTGACTTCAATAGCGTCACTGGTCCAACACACAAGTCATAAACGAATGGTGAATTTGAAGCAAAATCATATTTCACAAATCATGATCACTTAGACAGAACTTGTCAGGATTCTTGATTCTCCGAAGATTGCAAGACCGGCTATGGGGGATAAGCACGTCAATAATTAGCCAATTACTGCTAAGAGGCACACAAATTTGCTTCCAATAAGTAACAGATGGTAATAAATTAAAACAAGACTCAAAGGCCCAGAAAAATGCGACCAAGACCTTTGCTACATGGCTCAAGATACTGAACAGGAATGTTTGTGTGTACATATAGATGCATGTACAGCAGGGCTGTAGTGGTAAAATTTGAGGTGAGTATACGCTACCGGTGACCAGCGGCGTAAAAAAAATTTGAAGACCTTTTTTTAGGAAAAATTTCAGACTTTTCACCAATTCTCGGAAAATTTTCAGACTTTTTACGATTTTGTCTCTGAAAAAGTTGATGACCTTTTTTTTTTTTTTTTTTTTAGTCATTCGCCCTAAAAACCTTCAAAAACCTCTCTTTTTTGAAAAATTTTCCTTCCCAGAGGTAAGTATACGCTGTATACCCGCGTATACCCTCGTCTACAGCCATGGGTATACGCTCTCAAATTTCTCTAGAGGTAAGTGTACGCTGTATACCCGCGTATACGCTCGACTACAGCCCTGATGTACAGTATGTTCTACATATGTATGTATGTGTATGTATGTAATATTAACAGAGCACGTTGTAAGTACCTTACAAAGGTGTGGCATGCATGACCATCTAACTTTGCACTAGAGGAAATGTAAACGCTCAACTGAAGATGTCCAAGACTGACCTTCCAAGTGAATAATCCCTGTAAATTATTGGAATTGAAGTCAAACTGGCCACGATTCCAACTGCACGAGATGGATCAATGACCAGACCTATAGCCTCACTGTAGCGAGACAACCAATCAGAAAAGCAGAAAAATCCTTTATACAGTTAAGTAATGTATATATGTATGGGCTTGAATGTATATACCATTATGTAGGTATATAATGTAGGTCAACATCCAAAAGATCAGTGCGTTAGACAGACATAGATCTACTTCCATGCTCACCATCACTGGCTGTGAAAATGAAAGTTCTACACCTGGGCAAAAGACACCTACTCCACTTCCCAAACATTTTAAATCAAACTTATAAATATTTGAAATAAGTTTCAGAATAATTTCTGACAGGTGATAAACACCTGATAGGCTACTAAAACATTGACTTTTTGAACTCATACACAGCACCCTTTTCTTCAGCAGCGGATCCTACGGCATTATATAAATCGTCTTATTATAACTATCATCATCATCATCATCATCATCATCATCATCATCATCATCATCATCATCATCATCATCATCATCATCATCATCATCATCATCATCATCATCATCATCATCATCATCATCATCATCATCATCATCATCATCATCATCATGCTTTATTAAAAATTGCAAAATTAAGATGCAGAATAGGTCTTACTGTGACAACCCCTTCGACCATATAACGAATGGAACAGAATTCAAAGGTAATATCATTGTCAGAAGAAAGACAAGAGATAAGCTCAAGTTGCACGCATTCTCAATACTAGGTTCCGGTGCCACTCTCAGTTTTGTACGGAACGAAATTGCCTACAAAACATGACAATGTCATCAGTACGTGCAGAATGTTAATGTCACCCAAACAGCAAATAGTCATCACAGTCAAATAAGTTACATATTGCTAGATTAAGGTTTCATTTACACACACTTGTACAGTCTCACACACATACGCCCACACACACACACACACACACACACACACACACACACACTTCCCCATACCCATAGACAAATGCACACACCGACGCACACGGACATGCCCTACACACACGTGCACACCCTCACACCCTACACACACGCATGCAAATACATACACACACGCACACACACACGTATGCACATACACACGTGCGCGCGCACCCTACACACACGTATGCACATACATACACCCACACACACACTCACACTCTACACACACGTATGCACATACACACACACACTCACACCCTACACACACGTATGCACATACACACACGCCCTTACACACACACATGCCCATACACACATGCAAGCACACGCTCACACATAGATCAATGTTTCATGGCTGAGGTGTTCTGCTCAAACATTTTCCTTGCTCTCTGCACCTGTTCAATTGTGGCACCATCAGTCTCGAATAGTCTTCCATTTGAACTCTCCCTTCCGAACAAAAAGGCACTACATCAATTTTTTAACACATCCTGCACAAATTTCATCATTTTCTATTGCCACAATCACAGTTTTAGAGGCGGCTTAACATCGCCAATCTTAAATCCACAGTATAGAGAAAAATTGACCAGCACGGTCTATACACGGGGATCTTAAATGACGTGACACCCATTCAAATGGGCAGCAGTGGTGAAGGAACTCACCAATCAATTCATAGAAAAACAAGATGGCTTGAGGCCATTCGGTCACTATGTGAACAAGTGTACATGTACACTTACACAAATAACTTATCAATTACACAGATCTGTAACTATAACACTTCTAGACATAATTGAATCTGAAACAGTGCTTGCTATTTTGTGACATTTAATATCCTTGATTACCTTAATCAGGTGAACTAAGTAGGCAGCAATTAGGCCCAATGTGCCACACAACCAATATGAGGCACCGGCACCGGCAAGAAGCAGGATATATAGGGATCCAGCGAATAACATACCGACCCAGGAAGGTAAGCACCACCTGAAAAATATTTAAAACAGTGAAAACTTGGTTAAACAGAGAAATTACAGATAAATAACTTGGATAAACAGAGGAATAACAGAGAGAAATAACTTGGTTAAACAGAGAGATTACAGAGAGAAATAACTTGGTTAAATACAGAAATTAGAGAGAGAAATAACTTGGTTTAACAGAGAAATTAGAGAGAAATAACTTGGTTAAACAGAGAAATAACATGGTTATACACAGAAATTACAGAGAGAAATAACTTGGTCACACAGAGAAATCACACGACATTAGTCATAAACGCAGAGAAGACAATACAAAGACAGATACATCAAGCGAGACATACACTGAGAAAGATAGAGAGATCTCGAGAGAGTCTGAGAGATCAAAATGTGCAGAGGGGCAAACACAGAGACAGACATATATGCAGACAAACACAGATTAGTCATCAATTCAACCAGACACTTTACTTCCTTGGATATGTGTCTCCTTCCAAGAGTCTCCTCCTCACAGTTTCACATACTGCTTAGACTGTTCTGTTCTGCCTGGCCTAGCCAGGAGTGCTTCTGAGTAGAGACCTTTAACGGGTGCTATATAAATTTTGATTGATTGATTGATTGACTCCACTGTTTCAAAAATCTTCTACACACACAAACACTTGCTCCTAGCCTGTTTCAAAACTCAAGACATCCCAAAATATTAACACGAAACTTGAGAAATAATTTCAAAAGTATGTATTGCTATTTGAAAGCAACAGCTTTCAGTGTGGTTTTACAGAGAAAATCGTCTACAAAAGCAACTTGTACTTATCTGCTTTCTAAGGCCTATTCTGTTAAGTTTGTTGTGAGTCACCCTTGTAACGGCAAGACTGTGTTACGGTGCCATAGAAATTGTCGTTATTATTATTATTATTATTATTAAAATCACTTACCGTTTATAACAAAGAGCAAACAACTTTGACTGCAAAGTCAGAATACTTTCTGTCAGTCTCCCATAGAACGTCATAAAGGCAAATGCGAATACGTAGAGAAACAGCGGCGACATTCGATGCCATATATCGTGTTCCTGTAGAATCACCGAATCGTCCTCAGGAAGTCCCAACATTGTCACAATATCATAAACTTTCAGTTTCCTACACACAACAAAACAAATTACTGCAATAATCGAGCACAATGATGTAATTCCACTTGGGTATTGAGCGGGTCTGAAGATTTCTGCTCCACCTGTGCCTCCTAGCCAACTCGGTTATTAAGAGTCAATGACCGCACACTGTTGGAGGGAAGAGCAGATGGCAAGAAAGAGAATTGGCCACCCACCCTCATATGCCAAGGCTAAGAAAATGAATTCGTTTAAACTTCACTCTCATGGCTGTCTCTCAGTTCAGCTTACGGGACTGTTCTTCTCCTTCATGTGCCTTGAGTAACCTCATGTTCATTCATTTATCATATTGCCCGCCTCGAAGACATCTACCCCACAGCACTCCCAGTCCAACCTAATGAAAAATTAAAGTCTTACAGTGTTGAAAGACAATGAAAATTTGGTGAAAGGTGTCGCGGGTAGCAGCTGATTCACAGGCGCTCAGTCAAAACAAAAACTGATTGGCAGCTAAGGTCAAAATCGGGTCCAAGGGTCAGGCAAGCAGACAGCGTCAGTACACCAGGATAGTTCCTCTACCAAAAAGTCATATGAAGCAAGGTTTTCTGCAGTTGCTAAATCTTTACGCAGACATAAAACGGAGCAATCCATCAGACAAGCAACTCTTCAAAACTGATCACCAACTAAATTCAAACCCAGAAGAAAAGTTGTCTTCTTCTGACTGCTGTCAAGCTACGAATACACATAAACAATAAAATTAAATTTCCCAAAAGAGCATAATGAGGAACATCAGACGTTATATTAAACCTAACTACGCAGGCACAGGATATGTTTTATGTAATTTGTTAAACATGTTTACACTAATCATGTAAATAAATATTTATACTAATTATGAATTTTAACATGTTTCCACTAATTACGTAATTTGTTTAACATGTTTATACTACTGCATTTCAGAAGTGGCATTACGTGATTAAGAAACGAATTGCAACAGTGACTGGAACGACTCGGTAAGGCTGAGCCCAACGTCCATGTGATTCCGAGAAACTCGGAACTACACCTGAAAAACATAAAAACAAACTAAGCAGTCATTACCAATTCAACAAAATCTTTTCTTGTTGGAAGCATTTCATATTTCAAACAAAAAGTACTCATTTTGAAAAAATTCAGTTAAGTATTTCACATAAGTAATAGTCATGTTGAAAAGTCGGTTCAGTATTTCACATAAATAGCACTCATATTAAAAAGATCTACCCTGTGAACAAAGTCTCTGTAAACTATTTGCCTTCTGAACAAAATCTCTATAAAATATTTACCTTCTGCACCAAGTCTCCGTAACTGCCAGCAAAGAACCATTAAGACTTGGATGACAAGGAATGCCACAATGTACACTCCGTAGAATCGTACAAGCTGAAGACACGAAGCAAAATAATAAAAGTTACACTTCCTAAATAGAACAAATTAGAGAATTACAGTATGGACTCATTAAAGCGAAGTTCACACAGGACATGCCTTATGAAAAAGCATATAAAACAGGCTGTACCTAAAAAATGACAACAAAAGGCAATCTTTAGACAGGTCTGCAATGCAGTTCCTGCATGCTGCATTAACCAATATGGCATATTAAGTTAATAACTTTAACCGATACGCAGTGTTAAGTTAACAACTTTAACCAATATAGCAGGTTAAGTTAATAACTTTAACCAATACCACAAATTAAGTTAATAACTTTAACCAATAGGAGTGTTAAGTTAATAACTTTAACCAATATGGAATGTTAAGTTAATAACTTTAACCATTATGGTATGCTGTTGCTAACTTTAGCCAATATGATGCATTAAGTTAATAACTTGGAGGACGTAACACCACTTCACGTACAACAAAAAGGCGCGTAAACTGCACACGAGTCTGAACTGTAACTGTATAAAATCTTTCATGACTCAACTATTGCCTTAGTAAGTTGTGTTATCACTGCAGGTAAAGAAAAGGTATGAAAACATAGTGTGAAGTATTTCAAACTCGATATAAAGAAATCCATACAACATATAATACAACAGAAATGTATTTGGTATTGCCCTCCTTCCAAAGTTCAGAAGTGCACACACGACCATACGATAGAGAATCGACAATGCTGAGCAACTCGAGACCTATACCTTGCTTAAGATACTTACACAGCATGACCTCCTGAGTAGAGGATCGAACCTGTATCCCTGCATTACAGGCCGAGAGCTCTATCCATTTAGCTACCACAATCTAAAGGCAGTTTGAAAAGCTAGTTTAAGTAGCAAAACAAGTTTACCAACCTGACCAAACAATTCTGACCATGAGACTCTAAGAGTAACTCGATAGGTACAGGACGGGTCAAGATAGATATGCAGCTGAGCATTTTCGGCGAAGTCCGCTGGTCGACCGCTCTGAAGTTTCAGAGATAATTGTGTGCTTTCACCCTCTCTAAAAACAATGGAATTGGATTAAACTGCTGACATTAAGAACAGCTTGCTAAAATATCTCTCGTCTGATGAACAATTGGCTTCTGTGTGGGAATGATTGTTCAGTGGTTGAAACGATTGTTCAGCGGTTGAAATGATTGTTCAGTGGTTGAAATGATTGCTCAGTGGTTGAAATGATTGTTCAGTGCTTGAAATGATCCTTCAGTGGCTGAAATGATTGTTCAGTGGTTGAAATGATTGCTCAGTGGTTGAAATGATTGCTCAGTGGTTGAAATGATTGTTCAGTGGTTGAAATGATTGCTGGTTGAAATGATCGTTCAGTGGTTGAAATGATCGTTCAGTGGTTGAAATGATCGTTCAGTGGTTGAAATGATCGTTCAGTGGTTGAAATGATCGTTCTGTGGTTGAAATGATTGTTCAGTGGTTGAAATTATCATTCAGTGGTTGAAATGATTGTTCAGTGGTTGAAATGAACATTCAGTGTGTGAAATGATTGTTCAGTGGTTGAAATGATCATTACGTGGTTAACACTTGACATTTGAATTTCAAATTATAACAATGTCCACAACAAGTGCTAGAATCATTTCATACACATAACTACTTAGAAAACTTTCAAATGTAACAACACAAATTACTAGCTAAGTTATTCTTCAGCCAATCCAAACACTTCAGTTTTTCTTAAGCTTTTCTTAACTCTCATCATATCTAACTTCGGCAGAAGAGACCTAAATAATTATTTTCCATTTGGAAACAATTACAAGCATTTAAAACCAATCTAAAGCGACACAACACTGTTTCAAAAGGCACTTATAAAATGAGATCCGATAAAAAGTGAGAAACACGTGTGAATAGCAAACGATATGTGAGCCATTGCTTACTGGAGAGTTGCATACGTATGTTCATGATTCCACGGCACATGCAGCTTAACCACAGCAGCCACAGGAACATCTGTAACATCAATGCATGTATACTGTATGCATGTACTAGTAAACAGGTGTATATACTATATAGGTACTGGCATTTACCAGGCTTCTTTAGTGCCGTTATCATACTGCCCAAGATGTCAACTGATGAGTGGTTGATAATATGACTGTAGGTCCCTTACCACCTGATCTTCCAACCAGGTTCCTCACCGCCTAATCTTCCAACAGGGTTCCTTACCACTTGCTCTTCTCACGAGGTCCCTTACCACCTGATCTTCCAACCAGGTTCCTCACCGCCTAATCTTCCAACAGGGTTCCTTACCACTTGCTCTTCTCACGAGGTACCTTACCACCAGATCTTCCAACCAGGTTCCTCACCGCCTAATCTTCCAACAGGGTTCCTTACCACTTGCTCTTCTCACGAGGTACCTTACCACCAGATCTTCCAACCAGGTTCCTCACTGCTTAATCTCCCACTGGTTCCTTACCACTTGATCTTCTCACCAGGTCCCTTTACCACCTGATTTTCCAACCAGGTTCCTTACCACCTAATTTTCCCACAGGGTTCCTTCCCACCTGATCTTCCCACCATGTCCCTTAGCACCTGATCTTTCCACCAGGTCCCTTTATCACCTGATCTTCCCACCAGGTTCCTTACCACCTGATCTTCCCCAGGTACTTTACCACCTGATCTTCCCCAGGTTCTTTACCACCTGATCTTCCCCCAGGTCCTTTACCACTTGATTTTCCCACCAACAGTATAGTATAAGATCAATATACTAGTCTCATAGCCAAGGTCATTAGAAGACACAGATGAAGCATAAAAAAAACTCAAACTATCTTTAATATATATGGCAAAGAATGAAATAATTACACACATTAAACATAAAATATTGAATAAATGCAACATTCACCAGAGTTTCGTTCTGCGCACTGTACAGACGTAATGTCGACGACGTAGGCCTGAAGTGGTACCTCAAGTCCGGCTAACGTTACGTTGTAAAACGTTGCCTTCTCTTCGGTGCGTTGCAAAATATCCAGCTCTGATTTCAAGATGAAACTCACTAAGTGTGGTAAAGTAACTTCTAGATGACGGTTTGCCACTTTGTAAACATCGACAATCATCTTGACCTAGGTGCAAAAGTAATAAGTACGTAAGTATATTCTTTATTAAGCAATTACTAATCGCACTTTGGTGTAGAAACATCTAATAAAGACAGTTAAAAGTATATATAACATCCTAACAATAAATGTTTTGCGCATCAGACTGTCAGCTGAGGGGGGTTATGCAGTTGTGGGCATGGGGACGGAGAGAGTAGTAGGTGGGTTTGGTTGGAGGTAGTAGTTGGAAGAAGACGCAGAGGAGCAAAACAGTTGTTCAGAGTTGAGCAAAACAGTTTTCCAGAGTTGAGCAAACAGTTTGTTCAGAGTTGAACAAAACAGTTTTCATAGTTCAGCAAAACAGTTTTCAGAGTTGAGCAAAACAGTTTTCAGAGTTAAGAGAAACAGTTTTTCAGAGTTGAGCAAAACAGGTTTTCAGAGTTGAGCAAAACAGTTTTCCAGAGTTGAGCAAACAGTTTGTTCAGAGTTGAACAAAACAGTTTTCATAGTTCAGCAAAACAGTTTTCAGAGTTGAGCAAAACAGTTTTCATAGTTAAGAAAAACAGTTTTTCAGAGTTGAGCAAAACAGGTTTTCAGAGTTTGAAAAAAACAAAGATAAAACTCCTCTTTTGAAAGAGCAGAACCAGATAATAGGAGCACAATTATCCTCAGCATCCAATCTATGTCAAACCGAGTCAGTGTTACAAGAGAGAAGGATATTATGACTTTAAAACATAAGTTAAGGCAGGGAAGAACATGCAATTACCCAAAACAACTGAGGTTGGTTTACTTTTCAAACGTTGAATCAAAAGTCAGTCTTTTTACGGAATATATAGTCCCGTTATCTCATCACCAATCAGATAGTGACGAAAAGAATGTGCAGTAAATGATGCTACATATGAACGACTCACTCAAAGTCATGAACTATGAAAGTCCTAGCCGAGGATTAAACCAGCACTCTGCATTGCAAAGCAACTGCTCAACCAATCAGCTTTGGTTCCACACACAAACACACACCTACACCTACACACACACACCTACACACACACAAGAAAGCACTAAAATACCTTTTCTTCCTTTATAGTGTTTACAGATTCTATGCCAGCAAGCCATATAGGACCCATATTCTCATGCAAGATCCTTATACAGTTAATATGGGTCTCATCAAATGCTCATAGGCATACTGGCTGGTTATAACTTTAATTCTTAGCGTACCAAGCAAACTTACTGGACTTGATGACTTTGGAATATGCACAACCCAGTTTGTAAAGCCAGAGAGTTGGCTATCGTCAAGGTGAACAACCTAATTGAAAACAAAGAAAAACAAAACAAAGCAAGGTTGTAAAGCTTCATTTTTGAAACAGTTGATTTACAAGTAAAAATTTTCAATCCTTTAACGATGAGAGGGATTAGTTTGCCATGCATTTAGTACACGCTCCTCAATAAAGGGTTAAACATGATTCAACACAGTTAGCTTTACAGCATATACTTTTTATTTCTATAATCATTATATGAAGATTTACAAAGCACCAGTTAATATACCTTAATACACCACATAGTACTCTGCTTATTCAGATAACATGAACAGGGATTAGTTTTCCATGCACTGAGTAATTGTACTCACAATTGCAAATTTATATAGCACCACCTTGAGATTCACCTGACCGAATACAATGAAACCATGAAGGAAAAAATGGTCTTCAAGTGTTTGCGGAAAAGAGAGGCTGAGGAGTTCATGTCACAGATTGTTTGCCAACTTATTCCAGGATAGGCCGACCAGATTAAAGTAAGTCTTTAATCTCTTCATTAAGCTAGAAACTTTCGGAACGTTGAGTTTAGCGAGCAGTGCATTCTCTAGAGACTAGATGCACCGAATGTTCTTGCTTACACCACAGTGGCCTTTCCGGACCACATCAAGTCGAAATGGTGAAGCTGATTTGTAGATTCAAGTTGTTAGAAATGATCATAGCTTATTCTTCTCAAAACAATGATCAATTGAAGTGATCTTACCCTGATCTTCAGTTTGCTCGGAGGAATCAAACGTGCCTCGTGATCGAAACTAGTGATCTCCTTGCTACAGAATGAATTAAAAGTACAGTAATTTTAACAAATCCTGTAAAGTAATGTGATTATAACTAAATGTAATTTATGGTATTTAAAGCCTTTAACGATGAGAGGGATTACTTGACAACTTGACATTTATAAAGTGCCACTCCTATAGCAAAACAGGAAACTTTAGCACAATTGAAAACCAAGTAATAAGCAATTTCAAAAAGGTAAGTAAGTTTTAAGATGGGAATGAAATAACAAAACTGTAACAGTAATCGAAATTTTATAAAGCACCCCTCAAGAAGGTCAGTGGCACTTTCGACCCACGCCAGTGTCATCACTCAGAAAGAGGATAGTTTTCAGGTGCTTGGGGAACTGAGGAGGGGAGACTAGCAGCTCAAGTCGCAGGTTCTAAGGGAGACGAAGTAGGCTTTGGTCGGTAAAATACTCACCACCTGGCTGTTCCTGGAGGCACTGAACATCCACCAATCCAGGGAAAGTTGTCCTAGAAATTCAGAAAACAAAGTGGAAGAATCTAGAAAGGCTGCAACAAATTTTATCCAAGCAGCTAGCAGAGTGAGGTGAGGTAGGGTCAGCTCTGTGAGGTCGACTTTTGACAAAGCCATTTGGTGCCAGCTGTTTTGGAGAATACTTGTACTGGTTCACGACGGTTTGGTGTCAGCAATTTTGGTGCAGGCACATTTTGGCATTGGTCTTTCCAGCTCTCGATTATTGTACCGGTCTTTAACATGCATATCGTTAAACAACAAGTGCTGTAATCTGAGTACAGGCATTCTTTCATGTATTGTAAACAAAACAATTAGTATTTATGCATTGTAAACAACCAGTACATTGTATCTTGGAACAATATTTAAAAGTACTCACAAATAATATAAATATGAGAAAAATAATCGGTAAATAAGAGAAATATGACTGGATTTCAAAACTGACCGTGTTGGTGATAGCAACCAATGCATATTGTGTCGACTCATTGTCGCTGATCTCTGTCGCTTGGTAGAACCCCTCAGCTACCTGAAAGGGTAAAGGATAAGTCTAAAACACGTGGACCATTTAGTACAGTTATATGGGACGGGTCGCTCGGTCGACTGACCATTTAATACAGTAATACAGGATGGGTCGCTTGGTCAAAGGACCATTTAGTACAGTAATACAGGATGGGTCGCTTGGTCAAAGGACCACTTAGTACAGTAATACAGGACGGGTCACTCGGTCAGTGGAACATTTAGTACAGTAATACAGGACGGGTTACTCGGTCGAAGGACCATTTAGTACAGTAATACTGGATGGGTCGCTCGGTCAGTGGAACATTTAGTACAGTAATACAGGACGGGTCGCTCGGTCAGTGGAACATTTAGTACAGTAATACGGGACGGGTCGCTCTGTCAATGGACCATTTAGTAGTTATACGGGACGGGTCGCTCGGTCAATGGACCATTTAGTACAGTAATACCGGATGGGTCTCTTGGTCGAAGGACCATTTAGTACAGTAATATGGGATGGGTCCTCAGTCAGTAAAACATTTAGTACAGTAACATGGGAGTAGTGCTCAGTCAATGAATCATTTAGTACGGGGTGGGTTGCTCAGTTGGTGGACCATTTAGCAGAGTAATACAGGATGGGTCACTCAGTTGGTGGACCATTTCGTAAAGTAATACAGGATGGGTCACACGGTCAGTGGACCATTTCGTAAAGTAATACAGGATGGGTCACACGGTCAGTGGACCATTTCGTAAAGTTATACAGGATGGGTCACACGGTCAGTGGACCATTTCGTAAAGTAATACAGGATGGGTCACACGGTCAGTGGACCATTTCGTAAAGTAATACAGGATGGGTCACTCAGTTGGTGGACCATTTCGTAAAGTAATACAGGATGGGTCACACGGTCAGTGGACCATTTAGTACAGTAACATGGGATAAGTGCTCAGTCAATGGACCATTTAGTAGAGTAATACGGGATGGTCCCTCATTCAGCAGCCCATCCTGGATGGTTTGGTTGGTGGCTACTCACCTGTTTTGCCTCATAGTCCCATAATCTTTCTTTCGATGTCCTCCATGGGATTTTCTCATCAACCACTGTCTTTCCATCGTCCTTTGAAGTCTTGAACAACTTTGAACCCGAGTTACTTTCGTAGTGATACTCAAAAGCGCCCCGACAAACCGAATGATCATCCGATATCTGGCAACAAAAATCAGAAGAAAAACTTCAGGTATTTAATTTACCATGTCACAGTTTGTAATTTACTGCACAGAGATATGAAGACAGTGAGTAGAGGAGCTACGTAAATGGAATGACTTTGTACCAAGTAAACAACTTTACGAGCTCAATGAAGCGTATATTAATATGTTCACTAGCAGTGCAGCAATAATAATCATGCATTTAATTTACCATATAATTTGCTATTTACAGCACCCGACACTGGAGATCATTTATTCGTACTCATCGCCGCCAACTGGCTGGCATCAGGAACTGATGATGAATATGCATCCATAAATCTTAAATAATACTAGTAGCATTGTTCTAGTGCATTACTAGTAGCACTTTTAGCATTCTTCCCGTGCATAAGAATACCAGTCGCTTAAGCTAGCCTGAGGGGCAGCCACGGTATGCGTTAACGACTTCATTTTCTTAGCATCGACGTATGAGGCGGGTTGTCAGTCCTCACCCTCGCTGTCTGATCCTCCCACCGACAGTGTACTCTTAAAACTCGAGTTGCCTATGGGCGCAGATGGAACAGAAATCTCAAAACAAATTTCTGCCCTGGAAGGGACTTGTACCCTCGACCTCTTGCTCCTGCATGCTAACCCACCCCAGTGTGTAAATCATATACGTAGCTATGAGGCAGTCTCAACCTTAGTCATTGTAGAGATACAACAAAAAAATAAGAGGTATTGTAGAGAATCAGAAACCTCCCATAACACAGAGTAATTAATTTCATAAACAATGGTTTTCTCATTAATTCTAACCTGATTCGTTTTTCTATCAACGCAATCAAACATAGCTCTGACTGTAGCCAAAACGAGCTGCTTACACCTGGGAAACAAATGACCAAAAAGGAATATTTATTACAGACTGTTTTAGGCCAACAAGTGATCCTGTTAGGAATATGATTTACAAAACAAAAGCAATAGGTAACTAGTGGCTTCAATTTGCGGAAAATTTAAACAAGCATTTAAAGTTGGTTATTACACCTCAGGGCTCCTCTAAAAACCACATCATAAACAGCATATTACATGTTTTTGGCCACTTTGAGCAACCGTAAAAGGTGCTTTACGAATTTCTCATAACTCCACAATAAATAACCATTGAAATTAGGTGGTCATGTTGGAAGAAATACTTCTAACTGGAAGACACATATACCTTTGTCTTAAGTGCATAGTATTATCATCCTAAAAGAAGATGAGCAGTCCCTTAAGCTAGCCCTGAGACAGCCATGGGTATGAAGTGTTAGCTACTTCATCGTCTTAGCATCCGCATATGAGGGTGGGTGGCCAGTCCTTTCTCGCGCTGTCTCATCTTCCCAATGACAGCATACGGTCAGTGTACTCAATTATATCTGAGTTTGCTAGGAGGTACACTTGGAGCAGAAATCACGATCCAAATTTTTAACTTGGCCGAGATTTGAACCCCAGGCCTATCGACTGACAGTCCAGCACACTAACCACTACACTATCGAGCATGGCTTCCTAAAAGCTTAATAACAAATAATACTTAAAGCAATTGACAGGATTCACTTCTTTCTAATGAAAGTACGAGATGCTTTGCAATTGTTTCTCGTTGATTGTTAAGTACTACAGAGCTCAGGAAATCAGCTCTTGTAAACATAAAGCTCACATAAATTCAGAAGAAATGCTCAAAAACTCGTACACCACTAAGTCAGAACTCACCATACATGAGCCAAATGATCGGTTGACACCCACGCCTTTGGAATCGACATTGTCTACAGAAAAATAGGTTTCAAATAACACAACAGTTATTTTATATAACAAAAACTAACATCATTCTGAATTACATGTTCTCCACTATGTAAGATAAGTCAAGATAATTCAAAATAGTCAGCCGATAGTTGTGGTCACTTCAGTTAAGTGATCATGGACGTCATCGAAGTTCACTGTTTATATTTAATTACCAACGATAAATTCTGTTGTGATTAACTAACCGATGAAGCAATCTGATGTTCACAGTCAACAATCTGCAAAATTAAAAACAGAACACTCTAAAAAATATAAGTATCGGTAGTACTTTAACGATTTATGCGAGCTAAAATTGCTGTATTCATATTGAAAGTATATTAAATGAGAATTTGTTTTAAAGCATTAAAATAACCATATTTCATGAAAATTAACAAGTAATTAGTAACTAGCTACTAGAATAAAGTACTAATGAAGGTCAAAAGAAAAATACTAATGGGAACAATGAAGCAAAAGCAGATTCAAAAGCAAATCCAAAAGTGAATCCAAAAGCAAATCCAAAGTGAACCCAAAGTGAATCTCAAAGCAAATTTAAAGTGAATCCAAATGCATCCAAAAAGGAAATGAAAAATATCCCAAAGCAAATCTGAGTGCACATCTGTCGTGGTCTACGCGGGTGCATGCATCAAGGGAAGAAAACCGACGCGTCAACAAGCTTGTTTACAACGCACGGAAAATTCTGCAGCAAGCTGTCAACATTAATTCGTTGCATGCAACAAGGATATACGTGTTCAGTAGGACTTTCCAGGGAAAAGTACAGTGACGTCACAGAACGTTCTGGAATCCGGGAGAACTCTATATAAGATAGACCTGATGTACATTAAGGGCCTTTTGACGAAGATTTGTAAACGTTGAAACATTGATCGTATAACGTTCAATCGAGACCAGCCAACCTGTGTGCTGTCTACGATTGTGATATTTGATAGACGAGTTGACTTACTCTACACTTAATCGACTTTATTTTTAAATAAAGATCTTTTAATAGTTCCTTCGTTGGTTCGTCGTTGCGATCGAAGAAGTCGACCGCGACATTATTGGTGTCAGAAGCGGGATCATCGGTGTTGGATCCGGTGAAGAAGACGCGAGCCGGCGGAGGAAGGAGTCAACCCGGAGGATCAAGAGACGGTCTGTTCCAGACAGCGAGCGGATCGAGACGCCTTTCTACCGTGGGAGACGGGTGAATCGGCATACGACAGTCGGACGGACGAAGTGCGTCGTTCGGCTGAGACAGCAGAAGACAGCAGTCAACATACGGGTAAGATCCTAGGTGTTGTCGTGGCTGAGAAGGAGAAAAGAGAGTGGAGTTGCAGCCGAGTGGGAGGCAGCCATTATTTCTCTTTCAATATCTGCTGATTATTTCTTTGAAATTTGATCCATTGTTGTGATCGAGGCCAGACTTGCGTGAGCTTGTATAGTTTTTGCGTACTTGGCGAGTGTACTTCTTTGGATACTGCATAGTTGCACTTTGGGTTGTGGAATTTTCCTTTTGGGTGGCGGGTTTGCCGCGTGGTGTCTGTTTTTTGTTGTTGATTGTTGTTGACTGACTGTTTGTAAAAATGGAAGCGTTGACAACAGAGATGCAAGCGAATATTCGCAAAATGTCGTCTGAGCGCCTTAGGGTGTATCTTATGAAGGCAGGAAGGGACGAAGATGATGTTATGTCATGGGATCGAAATCAATTAATGGAAGAATGGGCCATGGAGATTGGAAAAGAGGAAGAGGAATTTAAGGGTAGTCCAATATCTCCAACAGGAGTGGATTACGAGCTGCAGAAGCGCCGTCTGGAGTTCGAAATCCGTAAATATGAAGAACAAAGGGAGGAACGGAAGGAGAAGGAAGAAAGAGAAAGGGAGGAACGGAAGGAGAAGGAAGAAAGAGAAAGGGAGGAACGGAAGGAGAAGGAAGAGAGGAAGGAAAAGCAGGAAGAACGAAATGTTAGAGATTCTTTAGCAAGTCGTACTAAGCGTTATAGTGATGCCCTTAAGAATATTCTTTGGAAATTTCCTTCCGACCCTATAGAAATTCCAGGTTTCTTTGATCACTTGGATGGTTTGTTTAATGTGTATGAGGTGGATGAAGATGTTAGAGCAAAATTATTGCTAGCCATTTTAAGTGAAAGAGCTAAGGCATTAACCATGCGCCTTACTGAGGCACAGCTCCATGACTACAAATTCCTGAAGGAGTTTTTGCTAAGGGAGTTTAAGATAAGCCCTTCAAATCTTAGAGCCCGATTTTGGTCGTTGCTCAAAGCATCGGACGAATCATTTACGATCTATTCATCCAAATTGCGTGTGGCTCTTATGTATTATTTGAAAAGTAGAAAGATAACTGATGAGTTTGATAAACTTGTAAGTTTATTGGTTGCGGATCGGCTTAAGGAGTCCTTGTCGAAGGCTTGTTTAGATTATATCTTGGCCCAAGAAAAAGAGGAGTGGTTGAGCTGTGAAGACATAGCTAATGCGGCTGACATTTATGTAGCGTCGCATGATGGTGGGAATGACTTAGTATGCCGTAGTCATCCGACACCGAAGTATAACAATTGGACGAGAGGTCAACCACATGTTCAAGTCAATAACCAGACAGCTCAACCCAAGTCTCCCAAACCGGAAATAAGGGGTGAAGCCAAGATAGGTGCGAGGGTGTCTCAGGAGGAGGCCAAGGTAAAGGGTCTCTGTTTCCTATGTCATCAGAAGGGTCATAGGGCAAGGGAGTGCCAGACCAAACCAAGTTCTAAAAAGGTGAGTACTTGTATATCTGGGAACCCAACTGAAGAAGTGACCGACTTATTTGTTGAGAAGGTCAACGTGTTGCATGAGATACCTGAACAGGTAAAGCAAGGGAATTTATTGGATAATTCTAAACCAATAGGGTTGGAAACTGCTGTAAGGGTATACGAGAATAGTATTGATGGATTACACGAGAGGTCGTATATCAATGTACAGATTGAAGATCTCCCTTCTCAGCCAGCATTATCTGATTCAGGAGCAGAAATTTGTTGTATTGATAAGAAATTAATTGAGTCACTAAACTTACCCGTGATTAAACGGATTAATATAATTGGTTTTCAGGGAGAAGGATGTAAGGCAGATGTAGTATACCTACAAATGAAATTAGCTAATTCAATGGAAGGAACGACGAACATTGCGCCATCTTTGTGCGTCATGTTCGCTGTAGTCCCTGAACTAAATGAACGGGTTATTCTAACACCCCATGTTGTGGACCTATTAAGGGATAGTTCGCAATATGTAGTGATGGTAGCTGGCGTAGATCGATGTGTACAAATAAATAAAGGGGCAGAAGAAGATAACTTAGGAGTTAATATCGAGAAAAGTAACAGCAACGAATCCTTGCCGTCAGAAGTGAATGAATATTCTCAGGAGCAACTAGTTGATGATTCAGATAATTTTCTTGATGTTGAGTCAACAGAGTTCAAGTCTGATGAGGGAGTAGCGAATAATGATACTTTATTGCGTGAGCAACAGAATTGTCACAATCTTATATCTTGCTGGCAACAAGCGAGACAGAATAAAAATAATTTCTTTATAGATAATAACCTCCTGTACCACAAAGGGGAAATTATGGGACATAAGGTTAATCAATTATGTTTACCGGAAGATAGAATCGAGGTTGTCTTGCGAGTAGCACACGATGCCCCATGTGCTGGGCACATGGCTTTTAAGGCAACGAGAGCCAGGATCAAATTAAACTTTTGGTTTCCAAGAATGGATGAGAGGATTCGCGAATATTGTGCGTCTTGTCAAATTTGTCAACTAAGAACTCCAGTTAAAGTGGCAGATCGAGTCCCGATCACTCCTATTCCGAGGGCGGATGAACTCTGTTTTAACCATCTAAATATGGATTGTATTGGCCCTATGGTAGTGACTGGAGAATCCAACAAATCGAAACCCCAGTACAATTATGCTCTGGTTCTGGTGGACAAATTTTCTCGTTGGCCGATGGCGTATCCTCTTAGATCGCTGAATGCAAAGGGAGTTTGTGAAGCTCTGTTGCAAGTTTTTACAACTTTTTCTATTCCAAGGATCATCAGTTCTGATTGTGGTACCAACTTTACCAGTCGTTTGACGAAAGAATTCTTGCAGCGAATGGGTTGTAGTCCCAGATTTAATACCCCTGGACATCCTGAGGCAGCTGGATTGGTTGAAAGATGCAACCAAAGCTTGAAAACCATGATCTTTAAGCTTGCTCAATCTGATCCTCGTGGATGGCACCAATTGTTACCGTTTGTTCTGTGGAGCCTTAGAGAAAAACCTTCAGGCACGACTCATATTTCGCCATTCACTATGGTTTATGGAACTCTTCCTCGGGATCCACTTAGTGTGTTGAAGGAATCGTGGGCTGGCGAACGAAAAGTACCTCTTAACTTAGGTAAATCACCCGAAGAGTATCTCCAATCACTGAAGGAAAACCTCGAATTCGCGAAAGTTCATGCAGATTACTATAGTGATATAGAAACAAAGCGGTATGCAGATTATTATAACTTGCGTAGTACTGACAGAAAATACGAAGTTGGAGATAAAGTAGCAGTATTAGCACCAGATTTTGGTAGTTCTAAATTTTATAGTCGATGGCAAGGACCTGCTACCGTAGTCAAGGTTAAATCCCCATATTCTTATATAGTAGAAATAGAGGGAAAACAAAGACATTTACACGCAAATAAGATCAAGCGATACCATGAACGACTCGAACAAGCGATGATCAATAGCTGTTCAGTAATTGTTGATCAAGATGAAGAATTTGGTATAGTAGAGGTTGTAGATCAGGAAGAACGTGAACAAATAAGCCCGAGTAAGCGAATTGATCCTCTGATTATAGCGCATCTTTCGCAAGAGGAACAGAAGCAACTTTTTGAAATTTTGGATCGGCACACGGCAGTATTTGTGGATAAACCTGGGTATTGTCCAGTATTAGAACATGAAATTAAGATAACTCATGATTTCACTCCTAAGCGTTTAAGGGCATATAAAGTACCTGAGCTACTTAAACCTGAAGTACAACGCCAGATAGAAGAAATGTTGGCATTAGACATCATTCGACCATCGAAAAGTGAAATGGCCAGTCCGGTAGTTTGCGTTTTAAAGGGACCCAAAGGTCAAAATGGCGTTCGATTGGCAATTGATTATCGCCATGTTAACAAATATTCTCTAGGTGATTGTTACCCGACCCCAGACATTGCTGACGTCTTACAAAAGGTGGGACGGGCAAAGTTTATTAGTGTTTTCGACGCGAAATCGGGGTATTGGCAAATTCCAGTTCGGAAAGAACATCGATGGCTTACGGCATTCGTATGTGATGCAGGACTTTTTGAGTTCACAAGAATGCCGTTTGGACTCAAGTCCGCTAGCAATACCTTTATTCGTGCTATGACCCAAGTTTTACATCCAGTGCGAAGTTTTACCGAACCATTCGTCGATGATATGGCAGTGGTTTCAATGAATTGGAATGACCATTTAGAACATCTAGAGAAATTCTTGCAAACTATTGAGGAAGCAGGACTCACTTTGAATTTAAGAAAATGTAATTTTGCACAAAACAAAATAAAGTTTGTTGGCCATATAGTAGGGTCAGGTTGTATTGAACCTGATCCAGGTAAGATCGCTACGATCAATGATATCCATCCTCCAACAACAAAGAAAGACGTTAGAAAGGTTATGGGTTTTTTCAGTTACTTTCGAAATTTTATACCTGCTTTAGCTGAAAAAGCACGGGTAATAACTGATTTGACACGAGATAACATACCTACGAAGGTGCCTTGGGAGCAAAAGCATCAAGAAGCACTAGATAAGTTAAAGGATGATCTCAGTAAAGCTACACAGTTGCATACCATTGATTTCACTAAGGAATTTGGTTTAAGTGTTGACGCAAGTGCCACCGCGGTCGGGTGTTGCTTGTTTCAGTGGACCGAAGAAGGTCAAGAAAAACCAATTGCTTTTGCTAGCCTTAAACTTACAGATACACAGATGCATTGGTCTACAATTGAGAGAGAGGCTTTCGCAGTAATTTGGGCACTTAAACGATTCAAGTCATGGATATTCTTATCAAAGATAATCATTTATACAGATCATAATCCTTTGTCTTATCTCACAGATGCAAGCCCTAAGAGTGCGAAACTGACTCGTTGGGCGTTAGCATTGCAAGAGTTTAACGTGGACTTTCGATATCGTCCTGGACGTCAGAACACGGTGGCTGATTTCCTCTCTCGGTTGTGACTCGGATGGTGAAGGGGGGAAATGGCCCGACACACAAGGATCGAGCCCGCAAATTGTATAGATAAATTTTGACTAACTGATGTGTTTTGTTTTGTTTGTATATGCTGTGTCGAGATGGAGTCTGGAGGCCCGGCTTGATTGTGATGACCCGTTCGGGATGGTGCTGAAGACGTGTCATCATCTGAGGGCGGAGGGAATGTCGTGGTCTACGCGGGTGCATGCATCAAGGGAAGAAAACCGACGCGTCAACAAGCTTGTTTACAACGCACGGAAAATTCTGCAGCAAGCTGTCAACATTAATTCGTTGCATGCAACAAGGATATACGTGTTCAGTAGGACTTTCCAGGGAAAAGTACAGTGACGTCACAGAACGTTCTGGAATCCGGGAGAACTCTATATAAGATAGACCTGATGTACATTAAGGGCCTTTTGACGAAGATTTGTAAACGTTGAAACATTGATCGTATAACGTTCGATCGAGACCAGCCAACCTGTGTGCTGTCTACGATTGTGATATTTGATAGACGAGTTGACTTACTCTACACTTAATCGACTTTATTTTTAAATAAAGATCTTTTAATAGTTCCTTCGTTGGTTCGTCGTTGCGATCGAAGGAGTCGACCGCGACAACATCCAAAAGAGAATTCAAAAGGAAATTCAAAGTGAATCCGAAACGAAATCCAAAAACAAATCCAAAAGCATTTTAAAGCAAATAAAAGAATCCAAAAGTTACCTTGCTGAGAGAAGTCAGTCCATTGCGGACAAGGATATCCCGATAGCCTCCTCCCGTTGAAACAATGAGAACATCTCTTCCTAAACTATTGGCCCAGTGTTCGTTGACTTGATGGTAGAAGTTCGCCAAGTAAGGGTCGATGGCAATGACTGGCATCACGTGTGGTGTTGCCTGGGTTAGAATCCCACTCACAAGCGTCTTGTCGAAATCGGGCAAAGTGTACAAAGCCCGAGCTATCATGCCACCCTATCATTAAACAGAAAAGTTACTTCAATTCATAAGGCAACCAAAACAAATCATATAAATTTTGGAAGAAATAATTGTATCAAACACAGTTTCACATAAGAATACTGTTCGAAGTCAGCTTTTTCTTTTCTTATTTTAGTTGATTTGATGATAGAAGTTCGCCAACTGTTGTTTGGATTCCTCAAAATAAATATGGTTTGATTGATTGAAATGGTTTGATTAATTTAGTAATAAGAATTTTTACTAGTATTTTCCTTTAACTACGTAAATTCTATTTTTATGATGTTTCTCATTTAAGGCACAATAGTGGATTGGTTAAAGCGCTCACTGACTGCTCGACCAGTAATGTGGAGAGTATCAGTTCAAGCCTCACCCGAGACGGTTATTGTGTTGGGACCTTGGGCAAGTCCTTCATGCACAATTGCCCAGCGCAATCGATGGTCTGTTGTATGATCATGTCTGCACTTCTGAACACCAAGGGCATTATCAAAAGTAGTTGTACTGTATTGTTGTTTAAGCTGTTGTTGCATTTGTTGCATCTTGCTGCGACTGTTATTGCTGCTAGATCTGCAGCTGGTGTTATTTTGCATCCACTACTGACATTTTTTAGAAGCATTTTTCTGACAAAAACATACGAATCTGAAATAAACTTAAACTAGTTACGCACGCGTGTGTGTGTGTGAGACCAAAAAATAAAAGATGGACTCACCATTGAATGACCAACGATAAAGACTGATTTCGGTTGATTGTTTGGCAGGTGAGAATACAGTTTCAGGATTCGCTTGATGCAGTGATACGCAAACTCTGTTCAAGAGAGAGAAAAAATTCATGTTACACAAAAACACCCAATCTCCAGAAATATCTCTTAACCAGATACACACTAACTGCACTCATACACAAATGAATTACCAAATTACTACTGCTAAGAAGAGCAGTCCCTTGCCAGTGATGTAGTACTCGAGTCCAGCCAAGGACTCGAGTCCGACTCGAGACAGATTTTCTGCGGACTTGGACTGTCATGACTTGGACTTGAAGCCCCTGGACTCATATTTGACTTGGTGACTCGGTTTATAAGTCATGATTTCTGGGCAGAACAGGCAACTATTGCCACAACTACACTTAGTGGCAGTTACAGTTTTAGCTGTTCCTACCACAAATGTGCCTGTTGAACATGTGTTTAGCAGTGGAACAACTTTGTGCATCCTCAATGTGCCAGATTATTGAACAAAACTTGATCTAATTTAGTGTTTTTAAACTGTAATTTGGATAAATTACATTAACAATTCTTTCTGCATAAATAGTGCCATTATTTTTTCTATACCACTGTGTTTTTCAGTATATTTTGATGTTGATGGACTTGAACTCGGACTTTAGTGACCAGACTTGGACTCAAACACCTCTGGACTCGGGAGTCAACTCAGACTCAGCTTAGGTTGACTCGACTACACCCCTGTCCCTTAAACAACTGCCAAGAGGCAGCCATTGGTGTGAAGTGTTAGCGACTTCATTTTCTTAGCCTCAGCATATGAGGGTGTGTGGCCCATCCTCTCCCTCATCATCTGATCTTCCCTATGCAGTGAACAAGTTCAAAGTATCATCCTGCCTTGTACGGATTAGAAATCCCAACCTTTCAGTAGACAGTGCATTAACCACTAGACCATTGTGCATCCCCATTACTATTGAAGGCCACAATAAAACTCAGACCCCTGTGCTTTTAATCAGTTATAAAATTCTAACCATCAATATTGCCTCAATCCTTGAATCATCATGACCTTCCTGATCATGATCATCATGATCAAGATCATCATCATGATCAAGATCATCATCAATCATCATCACCACCACCACCACCACCACCACCACCACCACCATCATCATTAATTGCACTGATTTAATTACCTACCTGTCTGATCAGACAAGAATGGCCCATAAATTCCAGACAATTCCTGCAAGACAAAGCCAGACCTTAATTATAGTATGACTCATCCAAAGTCACCTGACATAATTTCCAATAGATGACCTCATAAAAACAATTTTAATATTAACCAAACACTCGTGGTTCACTAGAAGCAGGGGCAAATCTCACAAAAGCAAACTGTGGGGCAACGTCTGTTCCAACGAGAAAAAATGCGGATAAAATGACAAAATATTACAAAGTTGACAAACTATTACAAAGTTGACAAAATATTAAAAAATTCTCAAAGTGCTCTTTTATATTTTATTTCTCTAAACATGATGACCTATATGACTAGCGCTGATGGTGTTCTTAAATCATCAAAACCAAATCACAATCACTACTGCTAAGAGGAAGAACCATTCCTATGCTAACCTTGAGAGGTAGCCATGTGTATGGTGTCAGCGACTTCATTAACTAAGACTTCATAGTCTCAGCCTCAGCTTATGAGAGTGCATGGCCAGTCCTCTCGCTCACCTTCTGATTTTCCCAGTCCAACGTATGATCAGTGTATGGTCAGTGTACTCATTTTAAAGCTGAAAATTTAAGACAACTATAAAAGGAACTAACTGCTTACCTCATTCAGGTCAAGGGCAAAATAGTTAAAGTGGAACTTAGTCCGACGACTTTCAGCCATTCGCATGGCAACAGAACCAAGAGATCGTACTGCAAAGAAGTAGAGATTATAATTATTATTATAATTATTATTACTATTAATGTTATTATTATCATAATCATTATCAATATTATCATTATCATTATACTAGCACTAACAGTTCAAATAAGAGGAATAACTGTGCTTATTCCATCACATCACATGATTAAACTACATTTTAGCTATCAATGCAGTGTCTTTCTACAAATATTCAAAAAATTAATTTTTTATCCTGTCGATGTTTACTCCTCAATCAAGGATAAGTAATCAATTTTTTAATTGTAACAGATTACTAGAGAACCACCTTGACGGTAACTCCCAGCATTTCCAGGAATGAAGAGAACTGGTATTCCTCTGAGTTGAAATCTCGAGCCTCTTTCAAACAACAAAACATCAAAGTGTGTTTACTACAGCAGGCATCAATAATCCCAATTGGCATAAAATCTAATGCAGTGTTGTAGACGGAACAGAAACTTGTGATCCGCGAAGCCATGCCTGTAATTGTTTGTGTCTTACGTTTAGACAGCTAACGAACAAATTCAGCTCAACTTTACGTCACTCAGCTAAGTTATTTAGATCAGGGGTGGGCAAACTACGGCCCATGGGCCAGATCCGGCCCGCCAACACTTTTTATCTGGCCCACAAAATTCTTCAGAAAATTAAAAAATCACAAAATTTAGATCGCGAAAATGTTTCCTAGTTTTACTCAAATTGGACTGCTTTCTTACATACTATACTGGTCTCGTCTTTCATAATAACTCTAGGTATTAACTCTGCCGATCTGCCCCACTTCCGTGCCCAGTGGTGTCGACCAATGGGGGTTTGGGAGAGCAATCTCCCATGGTTGCCAGAAATGGGGGGTGTTAACCATGCATGATGCTGAGCCTATTAAGTCGGCCAGACTGGGGGGTTTGTTCTGCCATTTCAGACGCCACTGTCCGCACCGTCACCATTTTATAATGCATGTTCACAGTTGCATACATCTCAATAGTGACAGTCAAAGTAGGCCCTATTTGTGGGGCGTGGTGGCTCAGTGGTAAGTTCGGCGCCTTGTGACTGGAGGGTTGCAGGTTCGAATCCCACTCTAGCCGCTGCGTACGGACCTTGGGCAAGTCCTTCACTCGCAATTGCTCGTGGCGCTTCGGCGTGAAAATTCCGGCACAGTATCAAATGCTGTAGTCGGGAGCGCCTCTGAGTAGTAGTTGACTTCGAGAGGCGCTATAGAAATATCCGGAATAAATAAATAAATAAATTAATTAATTAAATTTTAAATCACTCCATCACATGAATAATCGACAGAGAAACAAAATATCAGTTTAAAAGTTTCTACTCACTTGGTAACTTGAGCATACGGTCTGAAAGCAGAAATAATTCTCAGTATAGATATTAGTGAGAAGAAAGACGACAAAAACAATATGAAATTTGAATCTCAAATATCTATAATTGAATAAAAATCCTTCACTATGATGAAGAGGCAGTAAGAAATGTTATACCTCTGTCAACCTCTGTAGAATAAAGTGACTTTTTGATTCATTGAAACTGTTTATTGAATCACCACAAAACAGACAAATCAAATAACAGTTCCGCCTATAGCATTTCAAGTGCTGGTGTCAAAAGGGCAATCCAAAACGTAGAAAATCCCGCTACAGCCTGGATTACCCTCTCACATAAACAGTTTACAGGCGGCCAGTTCAACATTCAACTTCTATTGTGAAGAAACTTCACAATAGAAAAGGAGGTTAGGCGACCATTCCTTCTCTGTCACTGGACCCACTGAATGGAACAATCTTCCCGACTATGTGAAGAATGCATCATCTCTGGAGACATTAAATCACAGCTCAAAACCCATCTTTTCAAACAATCATATGGCTGCCATTGATGTTTTGAATTCATGTATAGCACCCTTTTCTTCGGCCTCGGCCGTGCTATGGAGAAGTAACTTTTTAAATGAAAATGCCGCACAACTGTACTCAGGTATTGCATGTTTGCACTGTAAATGTAAAATTGGAAGGAATGGCTTTTTGATTCTACCTCCTCTAACGAGAGCATATGCAAACAATAAACTAAATTTTAAGTTTTCTGTGAAAAGATTACTTACTACAATACAAAGTCTAACGAAAACACATATAAGAAGCTACTGAGTAACAGATGTTTCTGGTTATTGAGCATTACATGCTGCCAAATGAACTTGTTCTTAATTAACTTACCTACCAACATAAGTACTTAAAATGTGCTATATGGACACATACTTACATAAATACATACATACATAAATACATACAGGTATGCTGACACTTATCATAAAAGTAAGGCTAAGATATAAACTTTGGGCTTAAGACAAAACCAAAAGCAACTTTAGCTAACGAACATTAAAGAATACTCACCCTTCTCCATAAAAATAGAGGTTGTAGTTAGGAAACTTGGCCGCTGCACCAAGACCTATTTTAACTGGCTGCAAGTTAAAACACAGCACTTGGTAAATATTTTTGCACTGGTGTACTGAACTGAGAGCATTCATCAATCCAATCAATGGTAATACAGATCAGACAGCGACACTATCTCAGAAATCTATGCTATAAAAACGATGCTATGAAAACGATGCCATGGAAACGATGCCATGGAAACGATGCCATGGAAACGATGCTATGGAAACGATGCTAGAAATGATGCCATAGAAATTGTCATGATTACAATTACCTGCTGTTACTCAGCATTTATGCTACACTTCCACACAACTATTAGCAGAGCCACACCGAAATCATATTTATAGTTAATTAGGACAAATTCTTTCAAACTACAGATAGGATGGTCACACCCTGCAGCTCTGTTACAGCCAATCCTCTCTTTGATCAGCATCTGTTGGAAAGTATGTTGTTCCGGATACATATCTTGTTCATTCACAGTTGCCGGTCCCTGCAACCGGAACACACTACTTCCTTGTGTTCACAACTCTCCTAAAGAAACTGTCTTGTAGCCTAAACTGAAAACTTACCTCTTCTAGTCTATTTATTTATAATATAATAATGATATTCGTTTATTGATTCAAACTGATAAGTACGCAGTAAGATAAGATGATATAGTAGTAACAGACGATAACAAGTTTAACAGCAGTCGAATTTAACTGTAAAGCAGCCTGCGAGGCGCCCATCTGTCCTAATGCTCATTTTACCATTGCCATCCAGGGAATGAAAGGCTAAGTCTAACTTGTGGGGCTAGTGGGTATCAAACCCACGTCCTTCTGATCTTCATGCCAGCATGTTACCATTCAACTATCTTCCCACCTTTAATGCATGCTCAGCTTCAGTGTCCACTTTGGAACTTCGTAAGGATTAGTACAAAGTTCATTAATGGTGCTAAAACGCGTCACTTGGTACAATACAGCAGGCAAATGTACTGGCTAAAATACCATGAAGTCATAGATACACGATGTTATTTTGCTTGATTGGAAGGAATGATATCAAAGAAAAGTAAAGCATATGTTGTGTTTTTAAATCTCATTCACACCTACAGAGGTGCGACATGATGGTCAATCAGTAACATGCTTGTCATGGATCACACTGTTGCAGATTCGACTCCGTGCAATTACCTCGGGCAAGTTGTTTACATACACGTGCCTCTGTCACAAAGCAGATTACTTTGGTACTGGCATAATATATGGAAATTAAATGGCAAGTCCTGCAACGTGACTAGGAGGTTGGATTGCGTCCACTGCCAGCTCAGAGTCCCAGTGAAGGAAACCAGTGCTTCCCCTACGTTCCTTATAGGACGTGAGAGCTTACTTTTTTACTTTACATCTACCGAGGCCATCATCAACAAATAGGTGTTGTTGTTGCTGCTGCTGCTGATGATGGTGGTGGTGGTAGTGGTGGTGGTGCAGACAGTGGTTGCAACAATATGATACGTTCAATATTCTTTAAACTTCGAAACTATCAGAGGAAGCCACTGTTAAGAGTTTATGTGTTGTCATGTCAACAAGGCGACAAATCGAGGGGGAATATAGGTCGCCGATAGAAACTGAAAGTCCTGCATATGCAGCATATCTGCCAATTGTCAGTAGCAGCAAGTATTAAATATATTAGTTATATGATAACACATCTCACCAAGTATTCTGGCATTTCGTACATGTAAGTCATTTCACAGTTGTTATTTTCGAAATTCTTAAGAACATCGTAGACGCCGAGGCAAAATAAGCCTAAGATCACAGACAAAACGGCTGCCTTTGCTAACATCTTCAACTGGTTGCACTCAGGTCAGTGGATTTTAACCGATCAGCTATTACCTAGCAGTTCAGTGGATCAAAGTCTATTATGTAGTATTGTTAAGACTTTCCCCATTTTGCTACCAATCCGCATGTAGCGATCGCACAAGGGCACTTCACCTACTTCGTCAAATCAACGATATCAATCATAGATTCTACACTTGATGACGTAATAAGCCTAAATCTGTGACAGTAATTTAAGAACTTTCTGGGTCCAAATATCTAAGCGTGATGTAAGCCATATATATCTTATTCGGAGGCGTTCAATCAAAAACTACAAGATCACATGTCAAGCGCATTATTAGGCCTATATGGCTACGGTTTCAATTAATTTAGGGTAATTTACCCGAGGGTGAAAAGGGTTTTGCCAAGACAGTCACGTTCATTGGTCTCACAGTCACTGCCGGGGTGTGTTGCGACATAGTGTCCTCTGCCAACTTCCGCGTTGTCAAGATATTAGGCCCTATTTGGCACGACTTGCTCGAGATAGGCCTATACTTACTGTTTGAGTGAAATGATGTCTTGTCCAAACAGACGATTCAATTTCAACAGACGAAACCGTCAGAGATCCAGATGGCTGAAAAAGGCCACAAGAAGAAGAAGAGCAGCTCCTTAAGCTAGCCCTGAGGCAGCCATGGGTACGAAGAGTAATTAGCGACTTCAGTTTTATTTCTTAGCCTCGGCCTCGGCCTCGGCATATGAGGGCGGGAGGCTAGTCCTCTCCCTCGCCGACAATGTAATTGTTATAGCAGTTGGGTGAGTTGTCCGCTAAGGCAGAGGTTTTCAAACTGTGGTCCGCGGACCAAGAGGGGTCCGCGAAGGATATGGCGGGGGTCAGCGAAGGATATGGCGGGGGTCCACGAGAGCGTTCTTAAAATATTCATTAATGATTAACACTGCATGGTTTTAGCATTGCAACCGAAATTGTATTGTGGAAATAGTCTGCCTGTAATTTGAAGTTCAAATTTTAAGTTATAAATTTTACGTTTAAATGCTTGGGTCCGCGAGCCATGCCTAGCAAAAAAAGGGGTCCCTGGTTCAAAAAGTTTGAAAACCTCTGGGCTAAGGTGTGCAGATGGAGCAGAAATCTCGAACCAAATTTCTGCCCTGACGGGTATTTAAAACCCCGACCTCTCGGCTGACAGTCCAGCTCGCTAACCACTACACTATCGAGTACCCCCGAAAAAGGCTATATAAACACTAGCTACATTCAGCTGGATCCCGCCGGATCTGAAATCCGACACCTGTGATTTTCGATCTGCAAGCTGAACTGTGATTCGCTATACCCGCCGTCACCTATAGATGTGCTTTTGATAACAGTAATCGACGATAGGTGTCGTTTTTCACACATTTTATAATTATTTAGGAAAGAATATATCGGTAATATATTCGCCAAATAGGTTTTCGATTTGGAGGTCCACCACCTGTGGATGATGAGCGAGGGTGTTTGGATGGTGAATATTTTATAGGCTATAGCTGGCGAATGTAAGTGGGTTGGGAGGTTTGAAGGGCGTTGTATGCAAGAGATAAAAATTTTAATGAGTGTGCTCAGGGACTTTTAGCCGATGAAGATGCCCAAAGAACGTGGTGGTCAGGAATGAAATATGAGCAAAAGTCTGAGCAATGGACCAGACTCGTATGCTGGTGGATACCGCCAAATTAGGGCCGTCTTATCCACTGTAGGCAGTGTATGCACTGTGCCTAGGGCCTACGAAACTTTAAGGGGCCTACGATCGAAAGTCTGAAATTCTGGAAATGAGATATCGAGTGACTGACCAAGAAAATAGAAAAAGGATCATTGCAAATAGCAGCAACTTCAACTTTAATAACTTTTCTACTGAAACAGTTTAAGTTAAGCTAATGTGAATGCGTTTAGCTTTAATACAGAGCTGGCAGTTGAGTTGGGGTCTACGAATGCAAGAGTGCCTATAAGGCTTACGACGACCTTATAACGGCCCTGTATGTAGACCTATAGGCCTAATTAGGTTTCCGATACGTTTCAAATATAAATGCAATAATCTTCCATATTGTAAACTTGTTTAAAATATTGGGGGGGGATTTTGTTATTCATTCGACACTTGTTGCATTGGGTGTACAGTCCATCTCAATTATTGGGGGGCACATGTCCAGCCCCCCCCGAGTCTACGCCTATGTCCATGACAGTACAATGGTATTAAAGATCATTTATTCAGTAACTGCATTTTATATAACATCAGATCAACAATTCATTTACTGATATAAAACAGATTCAGCCATAAAAACAGTCTCTTCGCAACACGTGTCCACCGACAAAAATATCTAACAGTTTATCAAATTATTCTATCATTTTCTGATCCATATCTAGCAAAATCAAGAATGATCGTCGTCAAATATTGCTAATCAATTCAAAACTAAATTTGAAGCAAACCTTCTATCCGCAATTCTATGGGCCTACCCTACTGAAGCTAATCTGCTAATTGAAATGCCATATAGGCCTATAGGCCCTAGTCTTTGGAAACTCCAGTATAGGCCTATAGCTAACTTTGCTATAAAGCTTAGAACCGTAAAGCGAAAATGTTAACGTTTGTCTAACCGTATAGGCCTACGCTACAACTGGTCAAAATGTCCTTTGTCGAGAGATATATATACAGGGGCGTAACCTTGGCCTAAAAAGTGGGGGCACCAATTTCTTAAATACGCGAAGCAAGGCGGAAACTGCGATCTCTGGGAAGGCACAATAATCAAATATTGATTGGCATTGTTCAAAAGTGGGAGGTACGGTACCCCAGTCCAAAAAGTGGGGGTACGAGGGGTAGGCTACCCGTACCCCCACTCTTTGGACTGGGGTACCGTACCAAAAATTACGCCTGTGGATATATACAAAAAGCTAAGTTTTTCTGATGGTCTCATTTATATAAATTTAGGCCTATATCTGCCAGTTAATAATTGGAAACCAAAATTATAAAAGACCGATTGGCGAACTCATGAAGTAGCGCAAGTCTAAAGAGAAAAACTGTCTCAGCGCACACGTCAACTGCGAGAGATTTAAATAATTAGCACATAATTAAGGAGAATATTAATTTAAATCGCAGATTACAAATTAAAAGGCATATATGCCTACGCAACACAAACGTTTCACGTGTATGATGATTTGCAAAGCATATCGCACAGTTTGAAGTTATACGGTCGTAATAGTAATAATAACAACAACAACAATAATAATAACAATAACAATAACAATAACAATAATAACAATAATAATAATAATAATAATAATAATAATAATAATAATAATAATAATAATAATAATAATAATAATAATAATAATAATAATAATAATAATAATGGAGGTCAGATGTGAGGAGCTGGAGCTGGCGATCGCCAGACTGGAGACTATTGCCAAACATGATGCTCTGATCCTCCTCAGGTGCTCGTTAAGCTACCAGAAACTGCTGTACACCCTGAGATGCAGCCCGTGTGCTGGACATGCCTTACTGGACAAATACGATGCACTCCTGCGTGAGGGCCTTTGCACGATCCTTAATCTCACTCTGTCGGACGAACAATGGATACAGGCGTCGCTGCCGGTCAAGATGGGAGGACTGGGAATACGCCGGGTGGTCTCGCTTGCGCTTCCCGCCTTTTTGGCTTCCGCTGCGAGCACCCGCGCCCTCCAGTCCGTCATGCTGGGCGATGCTTGTCCCGACACTGACGCGCAGGTAGAGGCGATGGCGCTGGGATGGTGTATCGAGAGTCAGATGGTGCACCCGGATATCGAAGCAACCCACAAACAATCCTCTTGGGACAGGCCGCTCATGCAGAAGGCGGCAGCTGAGCTGCGCCACGCCCATACCGACCAATACCACCAGGCAAGAATCAGGGCAGCAGAGTCGCCACATGCCGGAGACTGGCTCTTTGCCCTCCCGGTGACGTCATGTGGCCTGCGACTGGATGACGAGGCGGTGAGGATTGCGGTGGGACTCCGCCTAGGGACGCGATTATGTGAGCCTCATGTGTGCCCATGCGGAGCACGGGTGACTGCGGATGGGTCACACGGGCTGGCCTGTGGACTGGGCCCTGGCCGGATCGCCAGACATGCCACGTTGAACGATCTTATCAGTCGCAGCCTTACACGAGCGGGATTTCCAAATGTCAAAGAGCCGCCCGGTCTTTCGAGAACTGACGGAAAACGCCCGGACGGACTTACACTGATCCCATGGCGCAGAGGACGCGGTCTTGTCTGGGACGCCACAGTGATAGACACCGTGGCGCCATCATACCTGCAGGCGACTTCGGCATCGGCGGGCGCAGCGGCAGAATTGGCAGCCACCCGGAAGAGTGCAAAATATAGCCAACTAGAAACAACCTACTCTTTTGTTCCATTAGCCTTCGAGACCATGGGCCCCATCAACAACAATGGAATAGAATTTCTTAAGGATTTGGGACGACATCTAACCCAAAGCACTGGAGATCCGAAGGAAACTTGTTACCTTTTCCAGCGCCTGTCAGTCTGTATCCAGCGCTTTAACACCGTTGCTTTTATGGGAACCTTCGAGCAGCATGATCTTGTCGAGTGAGTCGTTCCAGACACCCACCGCACAGTCTTCGGACATAATTTCATAGCCCGAGGGAATAGAACTACCTCGGGTGCAAAAAAAAAAAAAAAAAAAAATAATAATAATAATAATAATAATAATAACAACAACAACAACAACAACAACAATAATAATATTGCCATGGTAAATGCGTGTTAGTTATAAAAATAAATCTGTTGTTTACACTGATAAGCAATGTTATTTATATAGACATTTCGATGCAGACATCTGTGTGATTGAATTGTTTTGTGAGACAATTATGCGGTCTTGAGACATACATGCATTTGCTCAAATACATACGAATTAGATTGAACTTGGTAGGCCAATACTTTGCAAGCATACAATGAGATTCAAGACCTTGATGGGATAGATACATTTCAAATCAATGACAGCAACAGCAGGTTGCATAAGCCAACTCGCCGTTAACGCTATAACCCTTCCAGCATGCACACGACCATTTGATTGAGCCCATGTGGGATCTACAAAGGGTGGGATACAGGTCCCATATGGGCCGAATGTGGGCACGGAATCGAAAATAGGCCTACTTGAATTTACGTCATCAGTGTTTTAGTCGTCAAGAAAAAGTCGAGGGTCGAAACCTTTACAGATTACCAAAGTAAGCGAACGCAGGACAACGTATAACATTGTGAACATGTGCCACACAAATAAAACAGGTAGCTGACGACTCATGAGATATTTTAGTCGCCCCCTCCCCGCCCAAAAACCCCTCTCCACCCACTTAACTACTGGGTTAGAAGAGGAGATACTGGTGGATGAAACCCCATGACAACTAAAACAATGTGAGTCATGCACATAGTAATTATGATAAGCTTGTCTTTGTGCATGTTCATAGAAACGGCTTCAAAAGAACAAAACCACGTAGCAACAATGCTATGTTTAACATATGCCTATTCTGTAATTGTTATGGGTACTTAGGGGTACGCCTATCATATATAACGTAGGCTAATGTACATCACTGATAGACGATTACGATTACAGCAATAATTTGTAGGCCTACGTGATTCTGATTGTTCTGCGTATCTAGGCCTACTAAGCGCTCGTGAATAGGCTGGTGCCCTGCGCTTGGCCTTCGAGTGGCGCTTTAGAAGTTTGGAGATTACGATTACGATACTGTTTATGCTGTCCAACACGTACGGAAATTCTAATCACAGAAAAGTTAATCTGCATGCGATTGGTTTAGTCCTAAACCTATATGTGTTTGTGTGTGTGTTTGTGTATGTTTGTGTTTGTGTGTGTGTTTGTGTATGTTTGTGTTTGTATGTGTGGCCTATACAACAAAGAGGGTACAGTTATTACGTTCGGAGTGCGGTCGTCATCAACCGCACCGAAATCCTCATATCATCGAAACAGCGATTTTGTGTTTGTATAAGAGCGGTATCGTCCCGGCGTCCAGGCTCATCTTCCTCTGAGAATACGGTTCTCGGGGTACGTTGGCGGCGATCGCCACTGGATAGTTGTTGTTCTCGTGACTGTCTTTTAAGTACGCCAGCGACGTGCAACTTTCCGTGACGCTCGTGTTGTGTGTGCTGCCGAGCGCAGATTCCGTGAAGCTCTGGCTGTCCGCCTGTCTCTCCTGCTGGGAGATCCTTCGCAGTCGTTGTGATTTGTCTTCGTCGACGACGAAGTAGGTGAACATCTCGCCCTTGCCCTGATCACCATTCAAAAGAAGACACCGACAGTGAATGTGTTGCATAATTATGTAGTTCGTTTGGTTTTTGTGCTGCCCGATTGTCGCGAAATGAAGTTGTGGAATATAGGCCCCTAAATATTTTAAGAAGAAGGAGAAGGAGGAGGAGAAGGAGGAAAATGGGAGAAGGAGAAAGAAGAGGAGGAGAAGGGAAGGAGGAGGAAGTGAAGGGGGAGGAAGAGAAGGAGGAAGAGGAGGAGGAGGAGAAGAAGAAGCAGAAGAAGCAGAAAAAGAAGAAGATGAAGATGAAGAAGAAGAAGAAGAAGAAGAAGAAGAAGAAGAAGAAGAAGAAGAAGAAGAGGAAGAAGAAGAAGAAGAAGAAGAAGAAGAAGAAGAAGAAGAAGAAGAAGAAGAAGAAGAAGAAGAGGAAGAGCAAGAGGAAGAGCAAGAGGAAGAAGAAGAAGAAGAAGAAGAAGAAGAAGAAGTAGAAGAAGAAGAAGAAGAAGAAGAAGAAGAAGAAGAAGAAGAAGAAGAAGAAGAAGAAGAAGAAGAAGAAGAAGAACACGAAGAAGAAGATGGAAGAGGAGAAAAAAGGAAGAAAAGGAGAAGGAGAATAGTTCTTCTCTTTACAAATTCCACTGTATATCAAACTTGCATATTGCATTGTTTGATTGTTCTTTTTCGCTGTGATCTTGTACTTCCTTTTCCTGTTTTGCTGCATTGTTTGTTTTTTATTCTAGAACAGATACATTTCTTTACATGGTTCAGAATGTCTTCTGAACCATGTAAGTATGTATGTATGTATGTATGTATGCATGCATGTATGTATGTATGTATGTATTGTATGTATGTATGAATGTATGTATGTATGTATGAATGTATGTATGTATGTTTGTACGTATGTATGCTTGTAAGTGTTCATCATCCAAGCAACCATAAGCAAGCACATGTTTGTTGAAATAAATCAGTCTGTGCAATATTTTTCCATGTTGAGCAATCGAACATAACAAGTAGTCATCAAACATCTGCACAATAGATTTGTAGATGGGAATTGGAGATAAGGGCTACATGTAGGCCTTTACAGGTGGGTTTCCCACAGGTGGGCAACTATACTGGGCCAGGCATACCATAACATCATAACACCATTACGGCCTAGTTCTAATAACCCACTAACGCAAGATAGTCAACTGAAGCATAACCTTTCTGGCGGTTGTTTGTTGTCAAGTGGACTTAATTTATTAGTGATTTTGGAGTCGTGGATGAATGGAGTCTTGGATGAATGAAGTAATCGATGAATGGAGTCATGAATGAGAGGAGTCGTGGATGAATGGAGTCATGGATGAATGGAGTCGTGCATGAAAGAAGTCATGGATGAAAGAAGTCATGGATGAATAGAGTTGTGAATGAATGGAGTCGTAAATGAATGGAGTCGTGGATAAATTGAGTCATGAATGAATAGAGTCGTGGTTGAATTGACTCGGAATTCATGAATTGCTTTGTGTGTGAGTCGTTATGTGTGTAGGTAAGTGGGCGTGTGCTTGCGGGTGTGTGTCACAGTGTACATGTATATAAATATCGTTTCGGTATACATATTATTAAGACCCGAGTAAAATTAGCAAGGACTCTAAAATTGTGCCAAACTTACAAGTGCGGTTATACGAACGCAATGGAAAATTATGCCACAACAGTTCCGCGGTTTCAGAGTCAAGTCTTGTTTGTCTGCTGTTCTGTTTATGGCTGTTTATGGCTGTTTATGGTTGTTTATGGCTGTTTATTTAGTACAAGGTTGTAGTAGTTGCTGTTAACCGTCTCAAAAGTAGCTAAGGGTTATACTGCATGTTACAGGGCGTAGTACACGAACGTGGCCTCGACAGTGACTCAAACTGAGTGTGAGTTCCTACACTGCTGCAATTTGGATCAATAGAAAAAGAACCTCGGTCAGCAAAAGGTGTTGAGGGTGAACTAAACAAGAATTGCTAACGGAAAGAACAAAGAGAAACCCCATATGGCTGGCGTCAGACAGACTGCTTGGTAACCTAACAACAAACCTTGGTTGAATGCGTGTAGACCAATGGTGCATGACCTTTTTCGGCCAAGGGCTACTAAACGATTTCTTGGACCCTTCGGGAACCAAACAGGTGTAACGACTTAGCATGTCAGATGAATGCATGCCTAATTTATGAAGATAACGTGCGCAGTAGAGCGCGTATAAACGTATAAAGAGCTATAGAGAAAGGGGGCTAATAGTACTTCCATAGTACTACAATAGGCCCTACTGATAGTTCGACCAGAGAGACAGACAGACAGAGACAGAGACAGACAGAGACAGACAAAGATAGAGATAGACAGACAGACAGACAGACAGACAGACAGGCACACAGAGAGACAGAGGCAGAGACAGACAGAGACATAGATAGATAGATGGATAGATATATAGATAGATAGATAGATAGATAGATAGATAGATAGATGGATGGATGGATGGATGGATGGATGGATGGATGGATGGATGGATGGATGGATGGATGGATGGATGGATGGATGGATGGATGGATGGATGGATGGATGGATGGATGGATGGATGGATAGATGGATGGATAGATAGATAGATAGATAGATAGATAGATAGATAGATAGATAGATAGATAGATAGATAGATAGATAGATAGATAGATAGATAGATAGATAGATAGATAGATAGATAGATAGATAGATAGATAGATAGAGACAGGCAGACAGACAGAGACAGAGAGAGAGTGAGAGAGCAAGACAGACAGACAGACAGACAGACAGAGACAGAGATTATCTTATAGGACGCAAGGAACACGAAGAAAAATAATGTAAATATTTTCTAAACACATGGTCGGCGGAATATTCGTAGAGATCGAATCATGATTCTAGACCTAGCAGATAGAAATTTCCATACGATCTCCGTGATTCAACGACGCCGCTCAAATTCATGACACCATTCACCAGAAACATTTGTCAGTCTGCCAGCCTGACCTCTGGATCTTGACCCAAAACCAAAACCAAACAACCTAATCTGCCTCACCGATCATCATTGGACTGAACGGCTGTGAAGAAGCTGGTTCCCGCGACTCAGCTGTTTGGGCGCTGTAGAAGTACAGAGAATCCTATTCACGAAGTTAAACAAATACCTTCGTATACGAGTAATTGTAATTACAAATTCATATAGCGCCGCCATACCTTTAAATTAATGACTCCTCTCTCTTCGATTACGTAGCCTCCGAGTTTGTCGAGCAAAACTCTGCTTTCTGAACTGCAGTGGATCTTCATGTCTGAAACAAACAGAACGGATAAAAGATGGTGGCAACTGAGACAGAATATTCAGTTATTATTATTATCATTATAATTAATTATTATTATTATTATTATTATTATTATTATTATTATTATTATTTACATGCATTTATTAAGCACCACTATCTAATGACCAAGCATCAGTCGATGTCGCTGAGTAATTGTGAGTGAAGAACTTGCTCAATGTCCCTACGATAACGGTCCCAGAAGAGGCTCAAACCTGTACTTTCGATCCGCGCTACAATACAACGTTCTAATAAATCAGTTGTGTGTCCTATGAGCCTCAATCAAGACTCTTCACCAACCATCTCGGTCTTGGGCTTGTCTCCAGGCTAAGCGTATAGTTCAATGTTCAGAGGAACTTCCAGATAATTCTATAACCTATACATTCGTTGATGCAATGCCATATTCATATTAGGTATTTATAGAAAAAGAAGAGCAGTCCCTTAAGTTAGCCTGGCAGCCTTGTTCGTTCCGGTGCCAGGTCAGAGTCCGGGGAGGTCAAGCCGAGGAGACAGCATGATGCTATACGGTGGTAATTGGTTATGATGGTGGTTGACTTGTGTGGTGGCGCAGGATAGGATAGCTTGAAGAGTTCGGTTTTCAGTCGTGAGTGGAAAGCAGCGGAGGACAGTGCAAGCGGAGGATAGGTAAAGTTAACAGGCGAGGTAGGAGGATGAGTAAAATGGCGGAGATCTTTTGGGATATCATTCCAAAGAGCCGGTGTGTCCTTGTGTAAGACCTTGTGTTACACGTGTACATCATGTCACACGTGTACCTTGTGTCACATGTGTACCTTGAACAGTATCATCTCCAGACGAGTCTTACCTTTTCCATTTGATTCCATGCGAGAGGCTGTGTTGACTGTGTCTCCAAACAGACAGTAGCGTGGCATCTTCAGACCTACCACGCCGGCCACCACTGGACCTGAAATGGACGAAGAACAATCCATGGGGTCTCAATGGTATAGGTGGCAAAGCTACTACTCTTATGACACTATTGTTAGATCTTAATGGAGTTCATCAATGTACACAGCGGCGTAGCTAGGATGTTTTGCGCCTGGGGACGAACTATGAAATTGGTACCCTTCCCTATTTTATTTATTTCACGTTTTCCATGTACATCGAATGGAAATTTAAATTTTAATGAAATAAAATATGAAAAATATAGATAGTATATGGTGCCCCTCAGTGCTCAATGGAGCGCCAAAATCATATCTGACAACTGGTTTGTAAGTAATGAGGATATAACTGGATATTTTTTGGGCGTCAAAATTAAATCATAAATTTATTTTGGATTAATTAGTTACAATTGCATCAAATTAACAGTAAAAATTAAAATTATCAATGTTAACCCTAATTTTGGCGCCCCTCCTTTGGCGCCCCTCTGCACCCCCTAGCTACGCCTCTGTATGTACAGCCAGATGCACACGCACGCACATCACAATAAATACATAGATTTAAATCTCTAAGTCCTGTAACGGACTGGCCATGCGTCTAGGACCTTGGGACTCGTCCACAGCCAGTTCAAGGGCCGAAGAGCTGGTAATGGGGGCTTCCACTATGCATACTTTACACTACGGAGCAAGGAGCTTCGTTTACCTGAGTGGATCCCTATACGCAGCTTCAGTTTCTCCGACGGTCGATGTGGAATGCAAAATCCTTTGATGGCGCTGAGCAGATGGAGGGACATCGATGCTATCTCTCCTGCGTGCATGTCATTGTTTCGAATCGGGAGACCGCTGACGACCATATAGGCATCGCCGATCGTCTCCACTTTGTAGACGTCATAATTTCCGATGATGGAATCGAACAACGTGTACAGGTCGTTCAACATATCAACAACCTACAACGTAATCGTAATCTCGACAGTTTTCAAAAGCATTACTTAAAACCAGGCTCGGGTTAATTGTAAATTATAATTTATATCGTGTCGGTGTCTAATGCACAAGGCATCAACCGATGTCGCACCAAAACCAAGCTGTAATCGGGTCAATATCCAGAAGATCAGTCCTAAGACAGAGAGGCAACCTATGGAGGATGTGTAATCTGAAAGAAGTAATTGTAATTGTAATCGAACATGTATAAAAGCGCCACTCAACAGCTCAGAAGCGCTCCCGACCCAAGTCAATGCTATCACTAACAAATAAAATGGACTCCAGGCGTTTCCGGAACACAGGAAGAGAAAAACTGAGGAGCTCAATCCGCAATTCCTGCGGAAGACGGTTCCAACTCCAGAGTAAGTCTTAAGTTGAAAACTGAGTGACTGAAGTGACTAAGTAGAACAAACAGACAGACAGACAGACAGACACAGACAGACACAGAGACAGACACAAGCAGACAGGGACAGAGAGAGACAGAGACAGAGAGTGAGTGTGACATACAGACAGAGACAGAGAAAGAGAGAGTTCCAAAATCGAAGTCGAGCACCAGGTTAAGACAGCGAAGATGCTGACCTGCATAGGAGTGCTTTCAGCCGAGATTTTAGTGAAGTCCACGATGTCGCTGAAGTAGATGGTGACACTTTCGTACTGCTCAGGGATCACCTGCTCTCCGTGAATCAGTTGCACTGCCACGGACCTGAAGTAAGAAACAGATCACAACGGTCACAGACTGTCCGTATGCTGCTAAGTTAGAGACCTTACATAATCAAACATTTATATAGCGGCTCTAGTTATAGGAGTAAGGTGAGTTGAATAAATACATAGTCATAGTACATAGTATTTGTGTATGTATGTATCTATGCGTGAATATATCTATGTGTGAATGCATGCATGTATGCGTCCATGCATGTTTATGTACGTATGTATGTATGTATGTATGTATGTATGTATGTATGTATGTATGTATGTATGTATGTATGTATGTATGTATGTATGTATGTATGTATGTATGTATGTATGTATGTATGTATGTATGTATGTATGTATGTATGTATGTATGTATGTATGTATGTATGTATGTATGCATGTATCTATATATGTATGTATAATGTATGTATGTCTTACTTGGGCAGCATCGATAGCAACAGTGATTCCGTCTTCTTCTTTTCTTCAGCCAGTAACTTCGTCCTCTCCTCAACCAACGTCTCCAGTCGGGTGGCGTACTTCTCCATAATGGCAAGCATGTTGTCGAATATATTGGTGCTCCTGCACGCCATAATTATTCAGCAATTAGCACACCATCTGTAATTATGTCTTTTGTTGTGACTAATACGTATTAAGCTAAAATGAAATTTTGAACATATCAGACGTTTTGTTAATTGTTTATTATAATTGGTTGTAGAGCTGTACCGATATCACTTTTTGCCGATTAGCAAACATACACAATAAAGCTGTTATCCGCCCTGCACTACCTTACCATAGCAGTCACTACCCAACCCTACACTGACACACCATTCCACATCATGCCATTATACACCCTACACGAATAATAGCCCTACCCCATTCTGCCCTACCCTACCCTACTCCACCCTCCCTGCCTATCCTACCCTACAATACCATACCCTGTTCTTGCCTTATACTCTAGCTTATCCTAGCTTAGCCTACCCTAGCCTACCCTAGCCTACTCTACCCCTACAATAACCTACCCTAACCTACCAAACCCTACTCTACCCTCCCATATTAAATTCTTCCCTACCATACTCTACCTTACCACACCCTAGTCTAGCCTACCCTATAGCCTACTCTACACTACAATAACCTACCATGCTCTACCAAACCCTACTCTACCCTTCCCTATCATATTCTACCCCACCCTACCATATCTTACCGTACCGTACCCTACATACCCTGCTCTAGTCTACCCTACACAACACCATTGTACTCAAACCGACATTAGGCTACATTGAACTGTGGACTTAGAACATTCTCTCTATAAGTGGCGTTATATAAATTTATGGTTACAGTTGCAATACGGCGCTATATAAATTGGTGATTAAAGTTACAATATACCATGGATTGATAAAGTGCAGTCGGTGTATTGTCTACTTACATCCACTGCTGCATGGGTTTCAGCCTCGTTCGGATGTTCTTGAAGTCCGGCCTCAGAGCCTCGTCCTCCTGCCAACAGTCCTGCATGCAGCGCTTCACGAAGTCTCCGCATTTCACGTGTGTCGTATCCGGTCGAGTCGGATGACCTCGGACCGGGTTCTTCACCTGCCTCAGGACCTCTGCCGACGACACATGGAACATGTATAAATATGAGGGACAGCTTAGCCGATTGGTTAGAGCGCTCGCCTTGTAACGCGAAGGGTACAGGTTCGAGCCTTGGAGTTGGGTTACTGTGTTGGGACTTTAAGCAAGCCTCTCACTCAAAATTGCTGAGTGCAAGCTATTGATGCATGGCCATTAGATAGTGGTGCTTAGTAAATGCATAATAATAATAAAAATAAAAATAATAATAACAGTAATAATAACAATTACACTAATAAAAATAATAATAATAATAATAATAATAATAATAATAATAATAATAATACGACTAATAATAATAATAATGATGATGATAGTAATAATAATAATAATAATAATTATAATAATAATAATAATAATAATAATAATAATAATAATAATAAAATAATAATAATAATAATAATAATAATAATAATAATAATAATAATAATAATAATAATAATAATAATAATAATAATAATAATAATAATAATAAACAATAGACAAATATAATAATAATGATACTAAGTTTAAAAATTTGAACATAAATATTACGAGCGGCAAAAAACTTGGCCTGTAAGAACTAGAATAGCATAGAGCATGGTATTGCGGTATCCTTGATCTCCACTGGACATCTATGGACAACCCCTTCTGACAAGACACAGCGCTCGTGAATAAGCTGGTGCCCTGTGTTTAGTTTTAGAGTAGCGCTTTAGAAATTTGGAGTTTACGAATACGGTCGAGGTGTGAGCTTACCAGCGGGGCTAAATCTCATCCGAGTCCACGGTCTGCAGCGACTGTGCAGTTCGTATAGGATCAGGCCGAAGGCATAGACGTCACCCTTCTGCGATCCCCACTGAGGAGCGCAGGGATCCCTCACAGCAACTCCGGTGCATGCCACAACATTTCTTGACGTAAACAGAATGCAATTGTAGATTGATTAGACAGTCATGGGTTGAAGAGGAAGAGGAAGAGGAAGAGGAAGAGGAAGAGGAAGAGGAAGAGGAAGAAGGAAAAGGAGAAGGAGAAGAAGAAGAAGAAGAAGAAGAAGAAGAAGAAGAAGAAGAAGAAGAAGAAGAAGAAGAAGAAGAAGAAGAAGAAGAAGAAGAAGAAGAAGAAGAAGAAGAAGAAGAAGAAGAAGAAGAAGAAGAAGAAGAAGAAGAAGAAGAAGAAGAAGAAGAAGAAGAAGAAGAAGAAGAAGAAGAAGAAGAAGAAGAAGAAGAAGAAGGAGAAGGAGAAGGAGAAGGAGAAGGAGAAGGGGAAGGGGAAGGGGAAGGGGAAGGGGAAGGGGAAGGGGAAGGGGGAAGGGGAAGGGGAAGGAGAAGGAGAAGGAGAAGGAGAAGAAGAAAGAAGAAGAAGAAGAAGAAGAAGAATAAGAAGAAGAAGAAGAAGAATAAGAAGAAGAAGAAGAAGAAGAAGAAGAAGAAGAAGAAGAAGAAGAAGAAGAAGAAGAGGAAGAAGAAGGAGAAGAGGAAGAAGTAGAAGAAGAAAATAAATGTTAAAGACTTCATTTTCTTAGCCTCGGTATATGAGATTAAGTGGCCCGTCCTCTCCTTTGCCGTCTCATCTTCCCACTCACAGTGCACGGTAAGTGTACTCATTATAGCTGAGCTGGCTAGAGGACTCAAGTGAAGCAGAAATCTCGAACCAAATTTCGGCCCTGGTTGGGATTCGAACCTCCGACCTCTCGCTGGAAGGTCCACCGGTGCATGCATACATACATACATACGTGCATGCATAGTCATACATAAATACATACATACATACATACATACATACATACATACATACATACATACATACATGCATACATACATACATACATACATACATACATACATACATACATACATACATACATACATACATACATACATACATAGGTCTACCTCATGGATTTAATAAGCACATTCCAGCAATTTTCTGCATATTACATGATGAAGCAATAGGAGCCTACTTTGAATGGTAGCATCGTCCTGCTTGGGAGGCGTTCCGTCCCTGGCCTTGAGAGTGTGCAGACCGAAGTCGGCGATCTGAAGGACCCAGCGACTGTCGACCAGACAGTGGGACGGTCTCAGGTTACCGTGAGAACCGATCTCACTGTCATGGAGATAGATCATGCCCTGCGTTCGGATAAAAACAATGAAGCTTAAGGCTTATACTGGCAATATTTTTTACTCGAGGTATATATGATTCCTCAAGTGTAAGATACCAGTTAATAACAGTATTATTATTTTTTTATGCCCCGAGATAATATTTTATACAGGATTCCTCAGGGACTTTAATATTAACTAATGTAGAAAATAAAATAAAGTGTCCGGAATGGCCCTATTCGTCTATTTCCTGGTTGGCGAAAGTGTCCCGGAAAGCCATTGCCTTGAAACGGTGTACCGTCAGTGAGAGGCGTGAGTCCCCCGTAATGGTGCAAAGGTTTGTCCCAGGTCCGAAAGGAAAGTCAGGCCTTCATTGTTGATCGGAACCAGTCGTTATTAAGACCCCTTCCATCCCCCAATTCCGTTATGCTCGTGATTTTAACCCGCCCATAATTGTTGCGTTCCGGAACCTATTGTTCCGTTCCGGAATCTTTTTTTCTAGAAAAAAGCACTGATTATATCAATGCACATAATTATGATCCTGATGTTTTTGCAGACACAGATTGAAAATATAACCAAAGATACAAATTAAAAGTGAAGAATCTTAAATACCAAGTGAGAACTCAAACCTTGATAAGATCGTAGACCAGAGAGGCGATGAACATGTCGTCCAAGTGTATGTCATTGTTCTCCAAAATGTCCTTCAATCAACAGTATAGAGATATCGCATCAGCTATGATTCATAAACACTGGAAATTCTTTATATTACAATGTCTTATACAAAAAAACCGCACTATAACGAGGTCGCGTTTTAACTAGATTTAGTTTCATGATGCATGTCGCCGTTATCTATCAGAACTTGCGTTTTAACGAAGCGTTGTATGGTGAGTATCCGGTCACTTCCGGTGTCTAAACGATATAGGAGTTTAAAAGATTTGTACACGAGGACAGGAAGAAGGAGGAGGACGAGGAGATGGAGGAGGAGGAGGAAGAGTTGGAGGAGGAGGAGGAGGAGGAGGGGGAGGAGAAGGAGGAAGGAGGAGGAGAAGGAGGAGGGGACGAAAGACAAGGGCGGATCTAGGTGAGCAAGAAGAACCCTTATGATTTTCGATAGGAATGCCTTTGCATGGACTCACCCCTAAACTGAGAGCTGACTATTACACTTCTGAAGTGAAATAGATACATACTTACATAGATACATAAATACATGCATACATACATACACACATACATGCATGCATGCATGCATACATACATGCATACATACATACATACTTACTTACTTACATACATACATAGATACATACATACATACATACATACATACATACATACATACATACATACAAAAATACATGCATACACACATACATACATACATAAATACATACATACATACTCACATAAACACATGCATACACAAACACACACCCTTAGACTTCCTCTCTGGCAGTAGTCGGTGACGATGCAGACAGCGTGTGGAATTTCAATGCACGCTCCGATGAAGCGATTGATATTGTCATGCTGCATCTCCTTCATCAGATGAAGATCCTTCTTCACGGTTCGATTGATCTCAATATGTCTACTGCGGATGATCTTAACAGCGACCGTCTGTCCCTTGAAGGAAGCCACCTGCGTGTGGAAGTGACACGACGGTTGCCCTGCCACGGCCGTCGATATGAGGCTCAGCCGGCCGAACGAACGACGCTACACACGTAGAAAGGACATTGTATTGGAACTGTAGTAGTAAATTTATATAGCGCCTATTCTAGATAGAGACTTATGTAAGTGTGCATCGTCACTGACTACTGCCAGAGAGGAAGTTTAAGCGTGAGTGTGTATGTAAGCATGTATGTGTATGAGTATGTATGTGTGTTTGCATGTTTATATGTATGTATGTATGTATGTATGTATGTATGTATGTATGTATGTAATACGTATGTATGTATGTATGTATGTATGTATGTTTGTCTAACAATGGAAAAGCAGGATCGAACAAAATGGTCTTCATGCGCTCACGGGTGTATGTATGTATATATGTATGTTGTATATATGTATGCATATATATGCATAAATGTATATATATGCATATATGCATATAAATGTACGTATACACTATACATATATGTATATATATTATGTACGTATGTATGTATGTATGTATGTATGTATATGTGTATATTTGTATATGTATATATGCATCAATGTACATATGTACGGTCGCTGTTAAGATCATGCCTCATATGTATATGTATATGTATGTATGTAATACTATGTATGCATAAATGTGTATATGTATGTATGTATGTATTATGTATGTATATATGCATGCATGTATGTATTTCTATATGTATGTATTTTTGTATGCATGAATGTATGTATGTATGTATGTATGTATGTATTTTTGTATGTATGTATATGGGCCTCGTGAATAAGCTGGTGCCCTGCGCTCAGCTTTCGAATAGCGTTCTAGAAATTCATATTACAAAGTGCAGTGTTACGTAAAATATTTTTCACAAAAAGTCGAATGCGATCAACAAAGAACATTTTGGGGAACGTAAGGTAAGGTTTAGTTGTTCATTTATTAGCAACAAGTTCTTACAACCTCTGAGGTAGGTCGATGAACTTACCGCGTAGAAGGCGACATTGTCGGAGAAGCTTGGATCGCTTCCGTTGTCGACGATCAGAAGATCCTTGTAGTCGACCTTCCACAGCAGACTGGCCAGCTTCTGCTCGTAGATGTAATGTCTACACATGTAGTGTAATCAGCGGCGTAATTAGATTTTTTTTAAAGGCGCTACATCATGATCAGTCACATACATACATACATACATACATACATACATACATACATACATACATACATACATACATACATACATACATACATACATACATACATACATACATACATACATACATACATACATACATACATACATACATACATACATACATACATACATAAATACATACATACATACATACATACATACATAAATACATACATACATACATACATAAATAAATACATACATACATACATACATACATACATACATACATACATACATACATACATACATACATACATACATACATACATACATACATACATACATACATACATAAATACATACATACATACATGTATACATACATACATACATACATACATACATACATACATAAATACATACATACATACATGTATACATACATACATACATACATAAATAAATACATACATACATACATACATACAACTCTCAACTTCTCCGTTGACACTCAAGCACACAAACCACTAGACTTTCGCTCAGTCCCTTTGCAAATAAACGAACCGTTGGTTTCTTACGTTTTCTTGGTTAGAGACGCATGCGTTCATTCTAAACGCCCCACAGTAGATGTTTAAAAGGGCGCTATATAAATGCTCAGAACGAATGAATGTAATCTGACGCACCTGATAGAAAGAACCAGAACAACGGCCACAACTGCGGCCGATACAGTCACCGTGCAGATTATAGCGATCGGCCAGTCTGGAATGAAAAATAACGAGGAAATAAATTTCCAACGCCTTTGATTTCCTAATGCTATTTAATCTTAAGAATGGAGAGAATCCGGCTAAAATAAGTTCCTTACACCTTTGATATCGTAATGCGTTTTAATTAAGTCTCAATTGTAAGCTTTCTTAATTGAAAATTTATACAGAGCCGCTTCAATTGAGACTCATTAGAGGCGCTGAAATTAAAAGAACCCTAGGAAATAAGCTTCTTACACCTTCGAGCTCGCGACGCATTTTAATCCAGACCTAGGATTAAAAAATCACGCGAAAATGAGCTTTTGTTACCCCCCAGTGGCGGCGGCGCTACCATGGGTCGTGGCAGGTCATTTTGACCTGCCAATTTTACTCTTGATCTACCTTATGAAAGTTATGACCTGCCTATTCTACTCTCGATGTCGAACGTTCAAACTTGACGTGAAGCGGTTATGTTATAGACAGGTTTGGTTGACTGTTTCTGTAATGTCGTACGTCTCATTAGCATCTATGTTCATGATGTTCTGAGTAGCTAATTAATCAGTACTTCCACATCTTTAAAGATTAGCAAAGTAACTGAAGCTTAACGTTTTTATTGCTGAATTGTTTCAAATTAATTATGCTACAACATTTGGGCTCTATGAGTTCAATAATAATTTTCTTCTTTTATTTATCTATAATCTAAGTTATGCTGCTTATGTTGAGGTTATGCTGCTTGATGCGTCAAACTCAAAATTAATTCTTCGACCTGCTGAATAACTCCATGACTCTGACGCGACCTTCTGAAATTGTATAGGCTAGCTGGCGCCGTCACTGGTTACCCCTCTGATTTCGTGACGCAAACCCACCACGTCTGGATTAAAAAATCACTGTAAACTAAGTTATGACACCTTTGATTTCGTGACGCAAATCCGCCACGTCTGGATTAAAAAATCACGCGGAAATAAGTTTGTAACGCCTTTGATCTCGCGAAGCATTTAAACCGCAGAGCATAAGCCTCGTCGTGCAGTCTCTGTGTGGTTTGTTATTGCCAAGGCGTCGCCTTTAGAGTCGCCAGCTTTTCATCAGGGTTTAATTTTCATCGTCTACGACTGCGAACGGAATAAGTAGTCGGATCTTTCGAAAACAATCGCATGTTTTAATTAACAGGTTTCCTTTGATGTTTTGCTGCATTTTAATTTCATCGGCGAATAAAGAGTCAGGTAGTATGATACATAGGCCACCTCATATCTGTCACTAGTTTTATGACAGTATTACATCTGTGTACCTGTTGATGACAGACAGCTTACCTGTGAAGTATGCACCTGTTGATGATGAACAGTATTACCTGTGATTAGGTATACACCTGTTAATGACAGACTGTATTGCCTGTTATGAGGTATATACCTGTTGATGATAGACTGTATTACCTGTGATGAAGTATATACCTGTTGATTACAGAAAGTATTACTTATGATGAAGTATACACTTGTTGATGATAGGCAGTATTACCTGTTATATGGTATGGGCCTATACCTGTTTGTGTGTTGCACTTGGTCCCGTCAAAGCCGCATTCGGGTTCACTAACAGGTATGTTACCACTGATCCAATCGATCTCTCTGGTCAACGTGAACGTCTGCAAATGAAAGTTATGTGAGTTAAAATAAAATAAAATTAAATTAAATTAAATTAAACTCTCCTCTGATCCTATAGTCTCACGCCGTAGCGATCGCCGATTCGTGAGTTAAGGTAAGGGGAAGTATAGATAGGTAAGATTATGTAATGTGAGGAAAGGTCAGGTTAGGTAAGATAGGTCAGGTAACGTCAGGTTAGGTGAGGGACTGTTAGGTAGGGTAAGGTAGGGCAAGGTAAGGTAAGGTGAGGTAAGGTAAGGTGAGGTGAGGTAAGGTTAGGTAGGGTAAGGTAAGGTAAGGTCAGGTAAGGTAAGGTAAGGTTAGGTAGGGTAAGGTGGGGTAAGGTGAGGTAAGGTTAGGTAGGGTAAGGTGGGGTAAGGTAAGGTTAGGTAAGGTAGGGTAAGGTAGGGTAAGGTAAGGTAAGGTAGGGTAAGGTAGGGTAAGGTAAGGTAAGGTAGGGTAAGGTAGGGTAAGGTAGGGTAAGGTAAGGTAAAGCTATGTAAGCAAATGTAAAGTAGGGTAACGTAAAGCTAGGTTAGGTATACGGTAAAGTAAGATAAGGAAAGGTAAGGTAAGGTAAAGCTTGGTAAGAAAGTGTAAGGTAGGGTAAGGTAAAGCTAGGTTATGTAAGGTAAAGTAAGGTACAGTTAGGTAAGGTATGGTATGGTTGAGGTAAGGTTAAGTACGGTGAGGTGAAGTAATGTCAAGTTAGGTAAGGTGAGTTGAGGTAAGGTAGTGAGGTAAATTAAGTTAAAGTAAGGTAATCGCTGATGTATTACACAAAACCATAAATTCATCAACCCATAATGACCTCTGCCCTGGCGGGGATTTGAGCTCCCGACCCCTAGATTGACAGTCCTACACGCTGACCACTAAACCCCCTGGTATTTCGCCCATACTCACTGGAATCAGGATTCCGTGGGTCGTGAAATGACCGACGGGCTGGAGTGATCTTCTCCGAACGCCGCTCGAGAATTCCGGATCCGGTAGTAGGGAAAGGACGGTGTAGTTAGCCTCTGCGTTGCCAAACGGGTCTATGAACATCGTATTGCCTTGGATACCTGTACATCAAAAGCATTCATTGGAAGATACAGGAAGAATTGACTGTTGGATTCTGTGGCGGTGATACCATGGGTCGTGGTAAGTCATTTGACCTGCCTATTTTACTCTTGACCTGCCTTATGACCTGCCTATTTGTTGAAAAATGGGTCCCAACTGCAGAATTTCATTGATGTAATGCCGACGGTATGTCGAACGTTCAAACTGGACCCGAAGCGTATACGTTACAGACAGGCCTGACTGTTTCTGTAATGTCGTGCGTCTAATTAGCATACACGTTCATGATGTTCTGAGTAGCTAATTAATCAGTACTTCCAAATTTTAAAGATTAGCAAAGCAACTAAAGTTTGACGTTTTAATTGCTAAATTGTTTCAAAGTTGAATATGCTACAACAATTGGGCTATTAGCGTTCAATAAGAATTTTCTTCTTTTATATGTATACTATCTAAGTTGTGTTGCTTATGTTGAGGTTATGCTGCTTGATGTGTCAAACTCAAACATTAATTGTGTCAAACTCAAACATTAATTTCCTCGGCCTGCTGAATAGCTACCATGACCCTGACGCAACCTGTTGAAATTGTATAGCTGGCGCCGCCACTGGTTGGAATGTTACGAAACGGTATCGTGACAGCTTAAGCGTAACCTCTGTTCAGTTCATATTATCAATTCATATTATCAGTTCATATTATTCAAGGGATTTTGGCCTCCATTGAAATCTCATTGAGATCCAACTATCCATAGAGGAATTCCTTAGATCTATGCATCCGGCAGGTCCAATTGAACTGACCTAGGCCTAATTGATGCTCTATTGTTGTCAGTGTCGAGATTTCTATTGTCATTACTCAAGGCGCCACCGACTGCGCCATTAACTGCTTATCCGCGTTTAATGCATGCGAAAAAAACACTTAGGGCCTACTTCGACACTTGAGACGGACCGCAGTGCTTAGCAGACCTTAACACTGTTTGCAAACGGATGCACTTGTTCGCGAGTTTCTATTGATGCCTGGGTTATTTAAACTACCAAGTTGTCCAGCAGTGATATTGACAATTGAATGTTTCGCGAACCACTTGAACCACACTTCGTGCTTT
>OY744617.1:29662308-29682308 GCA_963556255.1 Allolobophora icterica
ATTCATTCCGGATATTTCTATAGCGCCTCTCGAAGTCTACTACTACTCAGAGGCGCTCCCGACTACAGCATTGGTATACTGTGTCGGAGTTTTCACGCCGAAGCGCCACGAGCAATCGCGAGTGAAGGACTTGCCCAAGGTCCGTACGCAGCGGCTAGAGTGGGATTCGAACCTGCAACCCTCCGGTCACAAGGCGCCGAACTTACCACTGAGCCACCACGCCCCACGTGTGAGACACGTTGCATTGGCTCCCGGTTGAGGACAGAATCATATTCAAGATCGTCCTCATGGGACGAACATCGATGGTCAGTGTGACCCCAGAGTACATCAGGAAGCTCTGTGCTCCCGTATCCAGCCAGTCAAGTGGTCGATCCTTACGTTCTTCAGCTCGTGGGGACTTGATGGTCCCCGCGCCCTCGTACATCGATACGGGGGCAGCGTGCCTTCTCATGCGTTGTAACATCATAGTGGAACAGTCTTCCAGTTACACTCCGTAACATTGCACCGCATGCAGCTCAAGAAACGTCTTCGAAATTTTTAAGGTCTGTATAAATCTGTTAGGTAGCTACGTCTAGCGCCTTCGTGCGATTCTGGTGAGGCGCTATATAAATGGTCATATACATATATGCATATATACATACATCTACCTTCCTTGCTTACTTGCATGCTTCTTCCTTCCTTCCTTTCTTCCTTCTTTCCTTCCTTCCTTCTTTCTTTCCTTCCTTCCGTCCTTTCTACCTAAAGTAGACTTTAAAATACTTTGTAATTCTCTGTGATTTATGGGAGATCTAATGCAGTGGGCATTAACATGCTCAGTGAACCGTAACTAAGCCAGCGAGTTCAACGAAACGAAGATCAACGTCCTATTGACAAAATAAATCCACCCTGAGCTGCTGCGTGATGAAGTAACAGAAAATGGTCTACTTATTTTAATGCGCCCTCCAGTCGGTGGTTTTTCTCTGGGGTGGATGTCGGAGTCGTGCAGATGCTATCATGGAATTTTTTGGGTGAACCATCGATACGAAAACCACAACAACCTACCAACCTACCTACCTTCCTTCCTTTTTCCTTTCGTCCTTCCGTCCTTTCTTCCTACATTCCTTCCTTCCTTCCTTTCCTCCTTCCGTCCTTCTTTCTTTTACCTTCTTCCTTCTTTCCTTCCTTCCTTTACTCCTTCCTTACTTCTTTCTTTTACTTCCTTCCTTGCTTCCTTCCTTGCTTTCTTACTTGCTTGCTTGCTTCCTTCTTTCCTTAATTCATTCCTTCCTTCCTTTCTTCCTATCTTCCTTCCTTCCGTCCTTCCTTCCTTCCTTCTTCCTTCCTTCCTTCCTTCATTCAATCATTCATTCATTCCTTCCTTCCTTCCTTTCTTCCTTCCTTCCTTCATTCAATCATTCATTCCTTCCTCCCTTCCTTCCTTTCTTCCTTCCGTCCTTCCTTCCTTCCGTCCTTCCTTCCTTCCTTCCTTCTTTCCTTCATTCAATCATTCATTCCCTCCTTCCTTCCTTCCTTCCTTCCTTCCTTCCTTTCTTCCTTCCTTCCTTCCTTCCTTCCTTCCTTCCTTCCTACCTTCCTTCCTTCCTTCCTTCCTTCCTTCCTTCCTTCCTTCCTTCCTTCCTTCCTTCCTTCCTTCCTTCCTTCCTTCCTTCCTTCCTTCCTTCCTTCCTTCCTTCCTTCCTTCCTTCCTTCCTTCCTTCCTTCCTTCCTTCCTTCCTTCCTACCTTCCTTCCTTCCTTCCTATGACTCTTCTACTCTTCTTTACTGCAGGTTGCTTCGTGAGACGACAAAAAGTCATTTTCAATTCACGCTCTGAGTTCGAAACCGTGTAGTCTAGAACGCCCATGTGAGACGTCAGCCATTCCGTAATGCATGTAATGGTTTTATAATAACTACATTGATGATAAACACACTTACATACCTAAATAATACAGAAAGCAGAAAAGACCTTGAAAGAAGCTGGACGATGGAGAAAGCCTAGCATGGAGAGGTGTGGCGCCATTGGACGTTTGAACCTGACCAAGGGTAGAGAACTTTAAGAAGAAAGAGAGACAGACAAACAGACAAACAGACACACTGACTGACTGACTGACTGACTGACTGACTGACTGACTGACTGACTGACTGACTGACTGACTGACTGACTGACTGACTGACTGACTGACTGACTGACTGACAGACACACACACACACACACACACACACACGGACGGACGGACGTAGGAAGTGGATTGGTCGCATACTGAGAGGGGATATCCTGCTGAGAACTATCACGGAGGGAAGAATGGAGATGAAAGAGAATGAGAGGAAGACCTAGACGGATGCTGCTGGACTGGATGATGGTGGATGGCTACAGTCGACTGAAGGAGGAACCCCAATGTGGAGATGAGTGGTGCAATTCGATGTGTGAACCTGCCGAAGGCCAGAGAACCTGACGAAGAAAAAGCTTTGCAACTGATGTCTCTGGAACTTACCTGTAGTTTGAGTTCTGGAAACGGCGGCTTGGGTGCGTAGAACGGATGTAGATAGGACAGTCTTCTGGACTCATCGATGAACTCGTTGTACTTTGGATTACTAGGAGTGCTCGGAAGTAACATGATGACGGAACGGAACGGTTCCACCTGTTCCTCCGTCAGCTCCTCGATGTCTGACAACGACGAAAATCAGTAAGAAATAACCGTAAACATGGTCGTCATCTTTTTGAGGAATACGAAAGGCGCTCCATCAAATGTCTCTTCACTTACATAATATTATATACACACTTACACGAAAAATTTCATAAGCGCTTGTATTTGAGAAAAATGGAGGAGGGGGAGGAAGAGGGAGGAGGAAGAGGAGAAGGAGGAGGAAGGAGAGGAGAAGGAGGAAGAGGATTAGGCGGAGGAGGAGGAGGAAGAAGAGGATTAGGCGGAGGAGGAAGAGAGGAGGAGGAAGAGGACAAGGCGGATGAGGAGAGGAAGAGGATTAGGCGGAGGAGGAGGAGGAAGAGGATTAGGCGGTGGAGGAAGAGAGGAGGAGGAAGAGGAGGAGGAGGAGGAGGAGGACTGTAGCCGGTTGTGGAGGAACATATAATAGGCGGAGGTCATGCACTTGATGGGCATAATCAGAGGACATATCAAAATATATGTTCCGAATGTTCCTGATAAGCAGAGGACACGTGCAGAGGGCATATTAACTAGTTCCAAGACAAAAATTATTCAGAGGACATAAACGTAGTAGGCCTACATAATGGGAGAACATATTTACCTATTCGAAGGATAAAAATCATTCAGAGGACATAAAAAGCGGAGGACATAGGCAGAAGACTAAATCGGAGAGCTTAAGCAGAGGACATAAACGGATGATATAATTATGTGGAGAACATGTGCGAGGACATAGATAATGAGGACATGAGCAGGGAGGAAAGAGAACAATGAAGGGACAAAAGAAAGAAGAGAGGAGTAGAAACAGGAGTACGAAGTGAGAAAGGGAAGAAGGAAAAAGAGTGGAAAGAGCAGGGTACTTACATTAGTGGAAGTACTTGAATCGTTATATGAAGATAAAGAAAAGGTTCTTACATTTGTGAAAGTACTTGAATCGTTATATGAAGATAAAGAAATGGTGCTTATACATTTGTGGAAATACTTGAATCGTTATATGAATATAAAGAAAAGGTACTTACATTTGTGGAAGTGGTTGAATCGTTATATGAAGATAAAGAAAAGGTACTTACATTTGTGGAAGTATTGAATCGTCATATGAAGATAAAGAAAAGTACTTACATTTGTGGAAGTACTTGAATCGTTGCGTGGGATCGTACGGAGCCTCGGCCACTGCGATGACCAAGTACTCGCCATTGTTGAGATTCCGATTCTTCATGTGGCGGACGAAGTCTATCAGTGCATGATGATCACCGAGGAATACGTAGACTACAACAACAACAACAACAACAACGATGATTATGACGACGAAAGATGATTGTGTATGTTTATGGTTCATTAATTCAAAGTGCGGTCGACCAGTACATACTTCTTGCATGTAAGTATGTATGCATAATATGCATATATGCATCATGTATATATGTATACGTGTGTATGTATGGCGCATGAGTGCATGTATATATTTATGTATATATGCATGCTAATATGTATGTATGTATATATGTATGTATTTATGTATGCATGTGTGTATGTATGATCTATATATATACATGTATTAATGTATGTATAATGCATGAAAATATGTATGTATGTATGTGTGTATGCATCTATGTATGTATATATTTGTGTATGTATAAATGCATGCAAATATGCATGTATGTTTATATGTATATATGTATGAATGTGTGTATGTATGATCTATATCTTTGTATATTTGTATTCATGTATGTATGTATATATGCATGCAAATACGTATGCATGTACGCGTGTATGTATGCATGTATGTATTTATGTACGTATATATGCATGCAAATATGTATGCATGTTTACATGTATGTATGTATGTATGTATGTATGTTGTGTGTATGTATGTATGTATGTATGTATGTATGTATGTATGTATGTATGCAGGTACACGTGTATGTATGCATTTATGTATTTATGCATGATTATATGCATGCAAATATGTATGTATATGTATGTATGTAAGTATGTACGTATCTAGCCACTTACTTCAACGCCTTTAAGACGTAGGTATATATATATATACGTCTTATTAATTAACAGATCGGTTGAATGGTGCACCTACTTCTCGTGTTCTGGTAGGTGCTATCGACGAGGGCGGCTACGTCTTGGGTCATAATGGTGCCCACGTAGGGCTCGTGGAAGTAGACGTCCGGATTCATGACAAGCTCAGCCGCCTCTGCGCGGTGCCTGAGGGTGGATGCCGCCTCTCGCCAGATGGAGTTGTCGCCGACGATCGCCTGGAAGATCTTCCAGCCGAAGTGCTTCATGAGGGAGATGAGCGACTTGGAGACCTTGGCTGTCGATGGAATCGTACGGATGAAGGTCGGATACAATCCATTGCGATTGGAGACGGAAGAGTCGCGGCATTTCTAACAGCAACAATGGCACATTACCATATATATACATATATGTATATATGTATATATATATATGTGTGTGTGTGTGTGTGGTGTGTGTGTGTGTGTGTGCGTGTGCGTGTGTGTGTAAATATATGTGTTTATATATTTGTTTATTTATTGCATGGCTACCAAAACGTGTGTTTAATTAAGATCTTGATTGTACTGTCGTGTTTCAATGTAATCTTACTGCGTACTTGTCAGTTTGACTATGCTTACATGTATTGTATATATTATGTTCATGTGTACATGTGTAAAAACAGTAAGTATATTCTTTAATATAACCAGATGCCAAACAGCACTCTGGTGAACAAGCATCAACGTACATACACCAGAATAAATTAATATGTGAATAACATTCTGACTATAAATGTTTTCCTCAGTTTTATCATTTGTGCATGTATGTATGTATGTATGTATGTATGTATGTATGTATGTATGTATGTATGTATGTATGTATGTATGTATGTATGTATGTATGTATGTATATATGTATGTATGACATGTATGTATGTATGTATGTATGTATGTATGTATGTATGTATGTATGTATGTATGTATGTATGTATGTATGTATGTATGTATGTATGTATGTATGTATGTATGTATGTATGTATGTATGTATGTATGTATGTATGTTTGTATGTATGATGTATGTATGTATGTATGTATGTATATAGGTATCAGTAATTGAGTATGTATGTGTGCATGTATCATATATGTATGTATATTGGCATCAGTAATTGAGTATGGATGTGTGTATGTATGCATATATGTATGTATATCGATCCAGAGACTTAATGTAGCGCCTTTTAGGTATTCCAGTCGGAAATACAGCGCTCGCTAGCCTAAGTGACACTGAAGTCCATTAAGAGCGAAAATCTCCTCCGTAAGCCATCGTTAGGTACATCTGGAAAGGTCACCAATGACGACTACGAATAGAGTAATGCATGTCGAAAGACACTGGACACTATCAGGATGAAGATGCATAGATGAGGATGATCGGGTAATGTTATGTCTGCCCATGCACCTTGGTTCTCTCCCCCCCCCCAGTTTCTCACCTGGCACCAAAACTGACCCAACAACATGGCTTTTGATAACTCGATTTGACATACGCCGGGAGATTAATCTCTCTAAATCTGTCTAAGTTTCTCGTATACGCTACTTTGTTTGACGCTGAGAAATTTCGGAGATTTTACATTTACATTACGTTTCATGTACAAGTCTTAGACCAACATATATATAATATATATGGGCTTAGGCCTGTATACGACCTACATTTGGTTTCAATATATGCATAGATATATATACACGTACGCCTACATCACCTCGGTCTTTCAGCGCATTTTGCGAGGTAAAAAAATGCGCTATAATAAGTGACCTTATACATGCGTAGGGTAAGGTGGGGCAAAACGCCCCCTTTAAGGGTTTTTGCTAATTTACACCGTGAGTAATAGCATTTTAAGCATGAAATTATTGTAGGGTCTAGTACTGAATGTCCCCAATAAAGTATAATTGTGTTCGATAAAATTCCGAAAAGAATGCCATAGAGAATAATTAAATACAAAATGCTTCAAAGGGGGCGTTTTGCCCCGCACTTGGGGCAAAACGCCCCCAGGGAGGCGTTTTGCCCCATTAGCAATTTCGAAGCATCTCTGTGACCTTTAAAGACTAAATGCACTAATTATTGTACTCTTTAAAGATATACATTAGTCTACTTGCCTCTAAGGGTTATTGTAATATAGTTTTCGTAAAATTTTTGATTACCTCTCCATACCTTTTTACGCAATAAAGAACAATTGTTTAAAAATAGGCCGGCTTTAAATGACAATGAACTATACCACAGGATTATCGTTTTAGACACTGAAAAGTCGAAGCACGTCATCATCTGCAATCACTGTTTTTATACAACACAAACAATAAGAAGTTAAGATTTCTGGAAATAATTGAGCCTACACTCAGTGTGTTGTCTAGAGCAACAGTGAGTATTAGAACTCATTAAGTTGGCTTAACTTTGAATAAATGTCAAATCAAATCAATCTACACTGCCGACCTGGGGTCCTTGCTGGCGGCTGGGTCAGTTCTTAGATAGTCCTATGCTGACGACCTGCAGGCCTATATACCTGCTTATATACCCTGTGGGGCAAAACGCCCCCTGTACGGGGCGTTTTGCCCCGCTTGGGGCTACCTTGTGAGAATGCCTCTATCATACAAAAACGTAATATAAAAGCCCCATTTACTATGCATTATAATTCGATATACCGTATACTTTTAAACTATATTTGTACTTTTGGCTATGCTTAGCATTTTGCATCATTTAATGCTACAGAATTGGCAGTAAACCCTTACAAGGAAACACGAAAAAATCAATTTTATTGAATAAAAATTAAGCAAACCATCAAAAAGACAAACTGACTGACAATTATCGAAATAAGATACAACTAATAGACCCCAGAACAGTCAGGTAGCGATTACCTAGCATAGGGGAGACAGGATGGGGTGGGGGCGTTTTGCCCCGAGGGGGCGTTTTGCCCCACCTTACCCTATATATACATACACATTATGACAAGACACCTTAATGAACCTTGGACCTGGTGCATGCAAGGTATCTGATTATCGGGTGATGTGATATCCACAGCGAAGTCATATATCCTGTGATTTGGTTTCAGCGAATAATGTCTCCTGTATATTGCCCCCAGATGGCTGTAGACACCCCACAAGCCACATCGTCGTTAAATTACCCGAGTGTCGGGAAGCTTCACGTGGCAACAACGGATCCGGATATTGCACGCACAAACTCCGTATATCCGCAATTGTACATATGGACATACGTGCGACTTATATATACGGGTATACAGTACATCGTATGATATATAGGCCTATGCGAGCGTGTATATAGGTCTATGTGCTAGCCGTGTTTGATGTTAAGCTACATAATACAATGCAATACAATACAAACTGTATTTGATTTCGCCCTCCTTCCAAAGTGCAGAAGTGCACATGACCATGCGACAAAGCATCGATGGCACTATGCAATTGTGAGTGAAGGACTTGCTCTAGGTCCCTACACAGTTATTGCCTCGGACGGGGCTCGAACTCGTATTCTTTGCGTTACATGCCTAGCGCTCTATCCAATCGGCCACCGTGCCACAACATGCATAGACTTGTCTATTGATAAGACTAGTGTAGTTGTACATATTTGTGTGAACATATATCCTACATACAAAACACATATGTTTGCATATAATTATACAATCCTATATTATATATGAAGAAAAACTTTTATTTATGCATCCATATATATATAACATATACATGTATATCCATCATGTATCCATATATATATATATATATATATATATATATATATATATATATATATATATATATATATATATATATATATATATATATATATATATATATATATATATGTGTGTGTGTGTGTGTGTGTGTGTGTGTATACAAGAGAGGACCGTGTACCATGCATATAAACAAATAGCGGTGCAATGCTTCATTTCTGCAGTAATTGCATGTCGTCGAAGGTCATAACTCCTTTGGTTTCGTTAGTCCTCTATCAGTTGTCAGCTTATCCGCTTTTTACATCTCTCTTTTATCATCTGCTCTTCTCTGTTCGCCCCTATGTCTTTTTCCTTTTCCAGATCTAATCTCCTCCTGCTCCAATATTTTTACTCTTCCTCGTTTCCTCTTCCATTTCCTTCCTATGGCTGTCCTGGCACTTCTATGCCATCCTTAGTAATGATCACCCTATGCCAGCGTGTCAATTGGCTCCACATGCACTCTCTATATAACTTATGGGAATGGTATGCTGTTTCGCAATAACGCCGTCAGTGGATGTCAATACGACACGACAGAACGTCAGTCGAGAGGTGTCGCTGTTAATGGGAGAACGAAATTGCTAAGGAAATAAATGTCGGGAAGAGACATGCAAACGCTTTGGAATGTATACGATCACAGTCAATCATCCGTCACAGACAATGCCGAACATAACAAAGGACTTTTGGTTCCTTACCCTTCTAAGGGAGCGCTCGCCGAGACTCGCCAAGTCTTCGCTCAGCCACGAACATGGGCATCAACAAACCTCAAGTATTATCCTGCATTTATTAAGCGCCACTGTATAACGACTAAGCATCAACTGATGGTGCTGAGCAATTGTGAGTAAAGGACTTGCTCAAGGACCGTACATATTGACCGTCTCAGAGGAGGAGACGCGAACCCGTACTCTCCGAGTTACAGGCCGAACGCTCTAACCAATCGTCAACAGTGTCCTACATTTGTAATTAGTGTCCACTAAGGCAAATATACGCAGACAGACAGACAGACAGGCAGACAGACAGACAGACAGACAGACAGACAGGCAAACAGTCAGACACACACAGACAGAAAGACATGCAGGCAAACAGGCAGTTAGACAGACAGACAGACAGACAGACAGACATGCAGGCAAACAGGCAGTTAGACAGACAGACAAACAGACAGACAGACAGATAGACAGACAGGCAAACAGTCAGACACAGACAGACAGAAAGAGAGAAAGACATGCAGGCAAACAGGCAGTTAGACAGACAGACAGACAGATAGACAGACATGCAGGCAAACAGGCAGTTACACAGACAGATAGACAGACAGACATGCAGGCAAACAGGCAGTTAGACAGACAGACAGACAGATAGACAGACATGCAAGCAAACAGGCAGTTAGACAGACAGACAGACAGATAGACAGACATGCAGGCAAACAGGCAGTTAGACAGACAGATAGAAAGACAGGTGTGGTGGAGTACATGGCCCAGTATGAACGAAACAATTACTTAGTTCTGCATCTAATTGACTGAGTAATCTCTTGGTCTCAGCGGGAGTGCATGTCTGTCAGTCTGTCTGTCCTTCCATCGGTCTGTCTGTCAGTCTGTCTGTCTGTCCTTCCGTCCGTCCGTCCGTCCGTCCGTCCGTCCGTCCGTCCGTCCGTCCGTCCGTCCGTCCGTCCGTCCGTCCGTCCGTCCGTCCGTCCGTCTGTTTGCCTATCCGGCGGGCGCAGAGGGTCATACTGGCAAAAATGTCGACAGGGAAGCAACAGGAAGCGGAGGGAAGCTAGAACGCAGGATGTTCTTCAATAGATCCACAGAAGGCTGAAACGTCTCCAGGGACCGGATGAGGGGTTTCTTGTAATTAGTGTAATTAGTGCATCGACGACAACCTCCTGTTCCGCATGCCATTATCGGAATAGCAATTATGTTTAAATGCAAAACTCTGCACCTTGAAGAGACTTCCAAGAGACAAAACATACATCGAGCATTTGCGCTTAGTCGACAATAGAACTCCGCCACTGCCCGTACTCTGGTAGCTCCAGTCCAAAGCCTGAACAAAGGAGGAGGGCGACGTTAATCAGAGATGATTTTTACATACTTTGCCCCCACGAAATGGTGGTGACCAACCGGAGGTTCTGCATACTGGTGAAATTTCCGTTCTCAATGACATTAAACATCCGCCTAATCCAGCGCTGAGTCAGCGTTTGTGATTTATTGTTTAAGTGGCGCTAAGTAAATTTATAATTACAATAGCACACGTGCACACTGACAGGAGAGTGGACAGAAGAAAGAAGAGATAGACAAACAGACAGATACACAGAAGAACACAGACAGAGAGACAAGCAGAATGCAGAATGCACACAGAGACAGACAAACTGACATCGCTTCATGTTTGACTGTCTGCTCGAAGTCATATGGTGAGACAAACAGACAAAGACAGACATACAGACATACAGACAGACATATAGATAGACATACAGACAGACATACAGACACACTGACAGACATACAGACAGGCCGACGACAGACATACAGATAGACAGACAGACAGACATGCATATAGACATACAGATAGACAGACAGAAAGCCAGACACACTGACAGACATACAGATAGACATACAGATAGACATACAGATAGGCATACAGACAGACAGACATACAGACACACTGACAGACATACAGACAGACCGACGACAGACATACAGATAGACAGACAGACATACATATAGACATACAGATAGACAGACAGACAGCCAGACACACTGACAGACATACAGATAGACATACAGATAGACATACAGATAGACATACAGATAGACATGCAGATAGACATAAAGATAGACAGACATGTAAACATACAGATAGACAGACAGCCAGACACACTGACAGACATACAGATAGACATACAGACAGACAGACAGACAGATAGACATACAGATAGATAGACAGACAGACATACAGATAGACATACAGATAGACATACAGACATACAGATAGACATACAGATAGACAGACAGCCAGACACACTGACAGACATACAAATAGACATACAGATTGACATACTGATAGACAGACAGGGAAACGGGAAAAGCGGCGATCCTGGAAATGCAATAATAAGCGCTCGAGTCGATGGCCAGATAATAATTCTTAGACGATGGACTCTGTTAGGGACTTCATGCTGTGCCCGACCTACAGAGAGGAAGAGGCAGAGTCTGTGATTGAAAGCAGCGGTTGAATTTGTCGACCACAATAAGGTCCTCAGCTTCGACTGGATTGGACTCCAGAAAGGAGTGCTTACTTGTTGCATAAATGAGTGGCTGATTTGTTTTGTATGCGTTTGGGTTTAATGCAATTTGGTTGGATGTGTTTGGGCTGAATGCGTTTGGGTTGGATGTGTTTGGGTTGAATGCGTTTGGGTTGGATGTGTTTGGGCTGAATTCGCTTGGGTTGCATGTGTTTGGGTTGATTGCGTTTGGGTTGGATGTGTTTGGGCTGAATGCGTTTGGGTTGGATGTGTTTGGATTGATTGCGTTTGGGTTGGATGTGTTTGGGTTACATGTGTTTGGGTTGAATGCCAGTGTTAATTTAGTGAACGAAACTAAAACGAGAACGAAAAAAATTGTTCACGAAAACGAAAACTAGACAGAAATTGTGAATTTAAACTAAATAAAAACGAAAAATAATTGATGTAGAACGAGATAAAAACGAGAACGTTATTGAAATCTTAAACGAAAACTATAGAAAATACAAGTGTCTATTTGGTTGTAATTTTCGGCGGTGACGCAGTTGAACGGCGCGCATGTCATAAACATCCTCCATTGATTTGCATTCTCTCCGAGTTCCATCTGCTTCTTCCGTTATTGCTTCCCTTCAACAACAAGGGTCGCTCTCGTGTCGTCCCTTTAGCTGTCTGCGTAGCATTGTTTATGATTCTCGATTTGTCTGCATGTTACGCGGTGGCCGAACAATTGCAACAATTTAATTGGAATTTCGGTGCCTTACATTGTCCACGAGATAATATATGGCCTATGTGGAGTAAGACAAGGTTAAGTAAAATACGTTAAAGGTAAGGCTCGTTGTAAAAGGTAATTAAAATAGGCCTACAGAAGAATAAGGTAAGGGTGGTTTAGGGCCTTAAGCTAACTTAGGGAAAATAAAATTGGACTAGTCAGAAATGTTACCGATTATTGACACGCCTGTTGGCCTATATCCAGGGGCGTAACTTTGGTCTAAAAAGTGGGGAGTACCAATTTCTTACATACACGAAGCTAGGCGGAGAGTGCGATCTCTTGGAAGGCACAATAATAGAATATTGATTGGCATTTTTCAAAAGGTGGAGGTACAGTACCCCAGTCCAAAAGTGGGGGTACGGGTACCCCTCGTACCCCCCATACATTACGCCTATGCCTAAAGCTACAACAATTATTATCGGCCGTCTGGTCCATGCAGAATATGCTGTGCCATGGTTTTTATTAAGCAGACATCCATATGAAGACGATTTGCTTTGAGATATCGACAGCGCGATCCATATCGATTACACACAAGGGACATGGGATTCGAACCTAGGGCTGCATGGGTTAAAAATAGATGTCAATTAACTTTTCAAAACTAAAACTAAAACTAAAATGATTATTTTGATGAATAAAAACTAAATTAGAACTAAAATGATTTGATGAATAAAACTAAACTAAAACTAAAAAGATTATCAAAATAAAACTAAACTGAAATGATTGATACTGAATTAAATAAAAACTAAAATACAAATGATTTACTGAACTGAAATAACACTGTTGAGTGTGTTTGGGTTGAATGCGTTTGGGTTGAATGTGTTTGGGTTGCATACGTTTGGGTTGAATGTGTTTGGGTTGCATGCGCTTCGGTTGAATGTGTTTGGGTTGCATGCGCTTGGGTTGAATGTGTGTGGGTTGTATGTGTTGTGTATTGCAATACTTTGTTTGCTGTGATTACCGCGGTCGTCCTAACCTGCTCTTTTTGTGACGCCGTGTGTTGCTGCGAATGCCTTGGTCGGTTAAAGGATCTTGGGCGAATATCGGATGCAAGCATGAACGCAGATTCTTGGTACAGTTCTTATTGCTGCGATTTAGACGATATTGCATTTCCTGCTGGAGAAAGAAATATGGCAAGTCGATGGAAGAAGAAAGTGACCATATATCATTTGTCAAGGGTCAGACGGTGTCAGTTGCTAGGACCTTACAACGAATTCAGGGAGCAAGGCTAAGTTGCAAATCTCTTCCTCTATACTCTATAGCACCTCTGTATATGAGCCTGCTATTATTATTACTATTATTATTATTATTATTATTATTATTATTATTATTATTATTATTATTATTGTTATTATTATTATTATTATTATTATTATTATTATTATTATCATCATTTTTATTATTATTATTATTATTATTATTATTATTATTATCATCATTATCATTATTATTATTATCATCATCATCGTCGTCATCATCATCATCATCATCATCATCGTCGTCGTCATCACCGTCATCATCATCATCATCATCACCACCACCACCATCATCATCATCATCATCATCATCATCATCATCATCATCATCATCATCACTACCGCTACAACTACTACTACAACTACTACTACTACTACTACTACTACTACTACTACTACTACTACTACTACTACTACTACTACTACTACTACTAGTATCGAGGTAGCAAGGATCCCTCAGGCTCTCAGAAACTACATCAGGATTAGAGGTTCTCGTCCTCATGTGCTGATTAAAAGAACCTCAAAATGCCACGACGTTGAACCGTTGAGTGCAAACAGACAGGCGCTGAAACAGACGAGACGTCTCACGGGGATCGACCGCTGCCTCAGTGATGCGGCGGCCCAACTCTAATCCTGTGCGGTTTATGGGGCTGAGTGATTCCATGGCCACGGGGATAAACTCTTATTGTATAGTATTATTATTATGTATTACATTAAGAGCCACTATCAAATGAGCAAGCATCAATCGATGGCGCTGAGCAATTGTGAGCGAAGGACTTGCTCAGGATCTCTACACAGTAACCGTCTCAGATGAGGTTCGAACTCGTACAATCCGCGTTACAAGGTTAGCACTCCAAAAAACAATCGGCTAACATGTCTCTGTAATGTTAACACAGAGCAATGCTGAGGTAAAATGGATTGTCTGTGACTTCCCGCTGTGTGGTGTTATATGGTCGTCGGCCCTGCCTGGTTCGACGAACCGGTTGAAGCGGATTGTGCCAGGCCATCGACTGGTTGAGACTTTCTGCGTATACGTGGTTTTAATCTCGTAGTAGACTATCATCATGCGACACATACAAGACTCTTGGTCGAGGTTTATAACCTTTAAGAAAAGACTTTAAGGAGAAGATTCCAAAGAATTTGAATGTTGGTCTCGTATTTTGAAAAGGACTACTAATAAAACAGGGTCTGAGTGTTATGTGACAACTGTATGATGAATAAACGAAAATTGATTGGCTGATTGATTGAGATGGCGTAAAACGTGCCTCAATCAAAGCATTTTAATCTGCATAAACGCAACGTGGTACATTCTTTTCAAGTTTTCAAGCTGTGGTCGCGGTGACAATTTTTTTAAACGAAGACCAACGACTCTTTCCTGTAAAAAAAAATTGTCGTTTTAGTGAACTTCTTTTCAATTTTTATCACTACAGAAAAATATTCGGGCTTCCGAATGGAGCCCAAGTGAGCGTGAGGCCCCATGCAATTGCGCATACCAGTTTTATCCGACTCCTGTAACCTGTACGAAGTCTGCCACCTGTCCTCTTAGTGCATCGCACTTTACACAGGCTTATATATGGTCCAACGCAGTGCCGAACCTAGGCACAGGCAAAACAGGCAGTCGCCTGGAACGTCAAAATCTAGGGGCGCCATTTTCACACAAAAATGTGTTGTTGCAGTTTATATCACTTTTTTAGCCTTTTTTCAACTACATTGATTATTTTAATTTAAATTCAAATAATAAATAACTCAGTTCAGCGTAATGTTCTGGCTGGTTCCTCATTGGGTTGTGACTTGGGGGTGGACCGTGAAGTGGGGGTCAGAGGGCGCCAAACGTAAGCTTTGCCCGGGGCGCCATTTGGGCTAGGGCCGGTCTTAGTCCTACATACATACATGCAAACCAGAATCGCCTCCAACAGTCGTAAAAGTTATTTATAGTCATCTACTTACCGGTTACCCCTTGTCTAATTTATATATATATAATTATACATATATATATATATACAGTGCTTTTTTCAGCCGGAACGCGCCGAAACGGCGTTCCGGCACCTTTTTCAGGTAATAATTTTTTTAAATTTTAATAATAAAACAATAATTTAGTTATTTTTAATTTAATTTCAGTGTTTTGAACTGTTTTCAGTGTTTATTGAGACCCCTCCCAACCCCAATGCCGTTTATTGCGGGATTTTAGCCAGCCCATGATTATTCCATTCCGGAACCTATTGTTCCGTTCCGGAACCTTTTTTCCAGAAAAAAGCACTGTTTATACAGATATAGGCGTTCACTTCGATCGATGTAATAATAATAACCTTCGTTTATTAATTCAAACTGACAAGTACGCAGTAAGATTACTTGACGTAGGCCTAGTAGTAACAGACGATAACAAGTTTTACAGGAGTCTATGTGATCATGTGTCTATACAAGCAAACGCAGAAAGGTGTTGTAGCGAGCTAATTGCTGCACACAGCGATAGCCTTTGCTGCATTGCCCCCAAACTTTAATCCACCCTAATTAAACGTAACAGCTATTAGTCAGAATCTGGATCAGTAGGCTACGTACGCTACTGATAGACAATTTCTGCATTTGGACTAAAATGGTGATGGTAAATTACTAACTATAGTAGCGTTTCTCGTTCTCGCATGTCCTAAGAGGTTGCTATGATGGGCGCTTGTTGCGGTCTTTGTGTGGACTCTAAACAGAGGCCGCAACAAGTCTAGTCTACGTTAAGAAGCTAAGCACGTACTAAAGTCTCAAATTAGGCTGATGGATATTTATTTTCTTTTTTTATAGAAATGGAAATAGTACATCGAAATTTTGCTTTAGACCAATGTTGTTCGTTGAAAAGAGTTTGTAATTGACTAATATCGCGGCACGGAACTCCAGAGTAAACATTCTATGCAAAAATTGTAATTGGTAATTTAATTGCCAATTGATTAATTAATTAAGGCTGTGGTTCATTTTGCGTTGTCTGGAAAGAATAAAAAGCCCAAAACCTAAGAACTCCAATGAGGTCATTTTTTATGTTCAAAACGAGTCCGCAGCACATCTGCAGGTGTCTCCCGCCTACTTGAAAATAACAACAACAAAACTGCTTTCTATGAAGAAAAAAAATGGGTCGCAAGTTTCTGACGCACGATGAATCAACTTCCATTCCAAGACCTGATGAAAGATCTTTCACGTGACGCACTATCTATTAATCGTCCAGTGGCCTAAAAACATCGACCTACGATGTAAGCCTAATGGCGAGTTATCAGCGCATTTTATTGTTTGCGTTGCACTTAGTTGCGCTGTCCGTATGCGCATAGACTACAGTTAGATGATGGAAAAGCAATGCGACACTTACGTAGTTAGAAATCGCTCATGTTCATTGTTCTTCTTCGCCGAACCAGGCAGAGATTGCGTGGGTTCTATCGCCTGATGTGGACCATTATTTTGTATTATTTTGAATTTTTTATGTCCAGAGGTTAAAAGGATCCCTCACGGACTTCAGCATTATTTAAAGCGCATAATTGTCTGAAATGGGCCCTATACGGCGTTTGTGATATTATTATTTTTGTTGCCTGCTGTTTTTGTTGTTGCTGTTATTAGGCCTACTGCTGTTTGGAATGGGCCCTATTCGGCGTTTGGGTTATTATTACTAGGCCTTTTGTTGTTGCTGTTGTTTTTGTTGCTGCTGTTATTATGTCTGGTTGTTTCCTAGATCCCCTGGAGGGATTTGAACGCCCACCTCTCGATTGACAGTCCAGCACGTAACCACTAGACTAGACCATTGTGGGTCCTAGGTTTTAAGATGAACTTAAGTCTATATCGGCTTCTTCTGTCAACAAGCTCAGTGAATAGGCCTACGCAATAGGCCTATACTTTGAGCTAGCGCCGTAGGCACAACATGGCACAATATTACAGTAGGCCGGCCGATCTATGAATCTTTCTGCAAGTAGGTCTGGAAGATCAATATCAAATACAGTTATATGAAATAAAATTTGCGATTAATTGTATTGGACAACTATAATCCCTCGACGATCGGCAGGCTTTTCAAAGATCCTTTCACTACAAATGAATCCCAGATTTTATTTGATATAACTGTATTTGATATTGACCTTCCTTCCAACGTTCCGAAGTGCAAACACGGGCAGGGGCGTCTATTCCCCCCCCACCCTAAGCCATTGGAGCAACTTCCCATTTCCCCCTCTTCTTCCCCCTCCCCTTCCTTTCCCCCTAAAATGATGGCACACACACACTGATAGATCTCCTCCCCCCATTTCTTGGATGGAGCATTTGCTTCAAGGTTTCTATGGTGTAGACGCCCCTGAACATGGCAGAACATCGATGGCGCCGAGCAATTGTGAGTGAAGTACTTGCTGTGGGTCCTTATATACAGAGGCTCGAACCCATGCTCTCTGTATTACAGACCGAGCGCTCTCTCCATCCGGCAGCCGTTCCCCCACCAAGCAGTAAATTGCGAATAAATTAAGAGTGGATCGATTATAAAGACTGCGATTAGATTTCGTCGCTGGTGAACGGCACATTGCTTTTCCAACATCTAATTGTAGTTTATGCGTTTACGAACATCGCAACTGAATGCAACGCTAAAGCCATAATGCCCGGATCGCTCTTCGTTGTATACGTCCCATAGGACGACTGCGTCACAACAACGTCATAAATACACGCGCCCTCACGCGACCGGATTAGCAGTTAATAATAATAATAATTCTACACTTGATCGTCGAGTAGAATGGAGAGCCATCGCTCTGACTACTTATCTAAATTGTTTCTCACTTTGAAAGGCATTAGTCTGTCCGGACTAATTTATAGACCTATACAGGCTTATGAGTTCTGGTAGGCCTATAGCATAAAACTGTTTTCGTTAGGCCTACTTGAAAGAAGGCCCCGCCTACGCCATGTAGAAGGAAATTTACCGAATCCGCATCAAGTTGGCTAAATTGTAACTATTTAGCCACTGTGTCATAATGAAGATGATTAGCGTAGCCCTCCTCCTTTATCCAGGTTTGAGACTGGCATTACCAAAATACGGGTAGTGGCGTAGTTTAAGTTTCAAGGGTGGAGGTCAATGAAGGGGCATCTGCGTAATTTTTTAGGGATACAAGGGATACCCGTACAACAACAAAAAAAAAGCCCATTAAATTTTTCTTGGAGGAAGACCTTCATTTGATCCTTCAAGACTCAAAACAATTACCGAGCATCATCGTCAGCATCAACATCATCATCATCATCATCATCATCATCATCATCATCATCATCATCATCATCATCATCATCATCATCATCATCATCATCATAATAATAATCATAATCATCATCATTATCATCATCATCATCATCATCATCATCATCGTCATCATCATCATCATCATCATCATCATCATCATCATCATCATCATCATCATCATCATCATCATCATCGTGATCACCGTCATCATCTTCATTGTTATTCCGTTATAATCATTTAACAGTTGCGAAGGAGAAACGATGCGAAAATTGGTACCCGCTTTCTAGAGGCTTGTCTGCACAATGTCAGCGTCCCCGAAGAAGAAGCGACATGAAAACTTTTATATTCCACGAACATATTAACTTACATACATACATACATGCAAACATATATACATACATATATCAAAGATCATAGTAGTTCAGTTTTTGTTGGTCTGCCACTGGGTGTCATTGGTCGCCTTGACCGGATTCTTCGATCAGCGGCTTGCCTCATTGGACGCCTTCCCAAACATGCCTCTATCTCTGCATACATGCAGGATATATTACCATGGGCGGCGATCTAGGGGGGACGGGGGGACATGCCATACATTTGACCCCCCCAAATTTTGAAGAAACACCCAAAAAATGCCAAAATATGTAATTGCGCGTGAGGGTTTTCACAGCCTTTTTGACCAGATAAGGTAAAAATTCAATTTTTGAGCAGAAGTACCCGCCTGGAAAATTTTCAGAAAGGAAGAAGAAATTCGAAAAAAGTCCAGAAATTTTCGAGGGGATGAATCTGTCAAAAAGGTTTTCGATTTTCTTGCGAAAAAGGTAATCAGATTATTGCTGGGAGACGGGAAAAATGAGGTAAAAAGAGGTCAATGACTAAAAAAGGTCATCAACTTTTTTGGAGATGAATTCGTATAGAAAAGTCAAGAAATTATTGTGGAGACGAATTCACAAGAAACTAAACAAAAAATTGGGGGACATGAATTCCTAAAAAAAGGTCATCGCACCAGACCATGGCCGACTTTGTCCCCTCCCCCCCCCCACCTCTCAGACAAGATCGCCGCCACTGTATATTACACTAGCTCTCTGTCGCGCAGCGTATCTGTTATGGGGATAGGGTTACTGTACTGGTTTT
>OY744617.1:29687308-29760308 GCA_963556255.1 Allolobophora icterica
ATCATCATTACTATTGTTATTATTACTGTTGTTATTATCATTATTATTATGAATTAACTATAATTTTATCACTATAAACTGTCATTACAGGTTAATTAGACCAATTTCTTCTCTGCAAAACTGGCTTCTCGCATCGATTACCGCATCCCTATTTTACCCATCGTAATTTTTACCTGCGAATTTTCTCAGGCTGCCGTTGTAGCTCGCCTTATATACCTCTAAATCGGATAAACAAGAAAATAATGTACTCGAACTGTAGTCCAATCGATGCTATACTCCGAGTGGACAAACGCTGAGATCCCTGGTTGCAACGTGACACAGGCGATTGTTTTGGAGAGCGGCGGCACGAGCGCTGGGGAGCCCCGAGTCGGCTCCGGGTCATCTCCTTGTCACGGTCCGCTGACCGACAGCGCCCGATAGAAATTCCAGTGAAAACCAGAAATCAGTTAGTTCCAGCTGGAATGGGTGAATGGGTCTTTTTATGGGCTCTCGAAGTCGACTGAAGCATCTATATTATATCGCGCAGGCTGACAAGCCAAAGAATGAATTTAACTATAACCTTTTATGTTTACATGCGTTTATATCTACGCATAGCATGACTTAATTGTGGGCTTATAGGTAAATTATATATAGGCCTGAGGCTGTATATATGCAACAAAGACAAATACCGTTATAATATGCTTCTTGTATGTATGTATGTATGTATGTATGTATGTATATACATATGTATTCTAACAAACCTAGAGACAAGAAAGTTTCCGTTTGTGAGCTGTTTTTGTCGGCGGGCCTTTAGCAAACAGCTTTTCAGCGTATTGGAAAAGCACTTCAGAATGGGTGAATCTCCCCTATGGGACAACTGAAGGGCAACGACCCCTTCCGAAGTCTCGCCAGCCCCACAAGACCACATATCAATTGGTTAGTTACTATTAAAAGACGCGGTGTCATGACAAAGATGTTCAGCGTCGCCCTCCTCCAGTATCCAGGCTTGAGACTTTCACTACCAGAGTACGGGCAGTGGAAGAGTTCCAGTATAATTCAAATTACTTTAAATAGTGGAAGAGTTCCAGTATAATTCAAATTACTTTAAATAGTGGAAGAGTTCCAGTAGGCCTATAATTCAAATTACTCTAAATAGTGGAAGAGTTCCAGTATAATTCAAATTACTCTAAATAGTGGAAGAGTTCCAGTATAATTCAAATTACTTTAAATAGTGGAAGAGTTCCAGTAGGCCTATAATTCAAATTACTCTAAATAGTGGAAGAGTTCCAGTATAATTCAAATTACTCTAAATAGTGGAAGAGTTCCAGTATAATTCAAATTACTTTAAATAGTGGAAGAGTTCCAGTATAATTCAAATTACTTTAAATAGTGGAAGAGTTCCAGTAGGCCTATAATTCAAATTACTCTAAATAGTGGAAGAGTTCCAGTATAATTCAAATTACTCTAAATAGTGGAAGAGTTCCAGTATAATTCAAATTACTTTAAATGGTGGAAGAGTTCCAGTAGGCCTATAATTCAAATTACTCTAAATAGTGGAAGAGTTCCAGTATAATTCAAATTACTCTAAATAATGGAAGAGTTCCAGTATAATTCAAATTACTTTAAATAGTGGAAGAGTTCCAGTATAATTCAAATTACTTTAAATAGTGGAAGAGTTCCAGTAGGCCTATAATTCAAATTACTCTAAGTAGTGGAAGAGTTCCAGTATAATTCAAATTACTCTAAATAGTGGAAGAGTTCCAGTAGGCCTATAATTCAAATTACTCTAAATAGTGGAAGAGTTCCAGTATAATTCAAATTACTCTAAATAGTGGAAGAGTTCCAGTATAATTCAAATTACTCTAAATAGTGGAAGAGTTCCAGTATAATTCAAATTACTCTAAATAGTGGAAGAGTTCCAGTATAATTCAAATTACTTTAAATGGTGGAAGAGTTCCAGTAGGCCTATAATTCAAATTACTCTAAATAGTGGAAGAGTTCCAGTATAATTCAAATTACTCTAAATAATGGAAGAGTTCCAGTATAATTCAAATTACTTTAAATAGTGGAAGAGTTCCAGTATAATTCAAATTACTTTAAATAGTGGAAGAGTTCCAGTAGGCCTATAATTCAAATTACTCTAAGTAGTGGAAGAGTTCCAGTATAATTCAAATTACTCTAAATAGTGGAAGAGTTCCAGTAGGCCTATAATTCAAATTACTCTAAATAGTGGAAGAGTTCCAGTATAATTCAAATTACTCTAAATAGTGGAAGAGTTCCAGTATAATTCAAATTACTCTAAATAGTGGAAGAGTTCCAGTATAATTCAAATTACTCTAAATAGTGGAAGAGTTCCAGTAGGCCTATAATTCAAATTACTCTAAATAGTGGAAGAGTTCCAGTATAATTCAAATTACTCTAAATAGTGGAAGAGTTCCAGTATAATTCAAATTACTCTAAATAGGTCGATATCTCATTGGCCTTGTCCAATAGTCGCTGCCTCTGACCATCTGGGTACTGACCAGATTAATTACGGCTTGGTTTTGAGTCGCTATTGTTGAGGCTTTGCGTATTAGGCATCCACGTGATGGAAGACGCTAATTAAAATTAGGCCTACAATTACAATATTGCCCTACAGCTGCTTACAGGCGTATAAATGTCTAGCTATATAGGCAAGCGCCCGTTTAGGGACATGATAGCTGACTGGCTACAGCGCTCACCTTCTAACGCTGAGAGTAAGGGTTCGAGATTTCCTGAGACGATTACTGTTTAGGGACCTTGAGCAAGTCCTTCACTCACAATTGCTCAGCGCCATCGACTGATGCTTGGTCATTACATAGTGGCGCTTACGAAAGATTTAACAGGGGCGTAACTTTGGTCTAAAAAGTGGGGTACCAATTTATTACATACACGAAGCAAGGCGGAGACTGCGATCTCTGGGAAGGCTCTATAATAAAATATTTATTGGATAATATTGGTATTGTTTTAAAAGTGGGGTCCGGTACACCTCAGTCCAAGAGTGGTGGAACCGTATCCCCAGTCCAAAAAAATTGGGTACGGGTACCCCTCAAACCCAACAAATTACGCCTATGCTAATTAACATATATTAATGTCGGCAGAAAAACCCGGAGCAGTAACAGACCAATCGCTCTGACAGTTTGAAAAGTGTGCTTTCCCATTGAAGAGGTGATAAAAAGATGTTACATAGATACCCAGATGTCATTGAGCTGTCGCGTCCGCAACTGGCAGCGGTCGGGCCAACCTCAATTTCAAGAGTCATCCGTGTGTGCTGTAGGCAATTAATTGCAGTCGAGAGCATTGGATTTTATGGAAGCACTTACTCGTAGGCCTATTATATGGCGGACAATGTGACCTTAGAGGCGACTTAATTCAGAGTTCGTTTACCCCTTTGTGAGTTAGTCCAGTGGTTAGTGTGCTCGACGATCAACCGAGGGATCGGGGGTTCAAATCCCCGCAGGGCAGAAATTTGTTTCCAGGTTTGTGTTCCACCTAGCCAACACGGCTATACAATACAACTCTTTTTGATATTGCCTTCCAAAGTTCAGAAGAAGTGAATAAGGGTTTTATATAAGCATTTAAACCATCTAAGCCAACAACAAAAGTAAAACTTAACATTCTAAACACTTTAGTTAAATCTCTTTCTAATCTTATCTTATTGACTCATTTTTCTGTAAGCCACGGTGCGGTTTGTCATCTGGTGAATCAATAAAACGAATATCATCATCAAGAACACACGACAGAACGTCGATGGCGCTGAGCAATTGTGTGTGAAAGAATTGCTCAAGGTCCCAACACAGTGACTGCCTCGGGCGAAGCTCGAACCGCTCCCTACTCTCCGCGTTACAGGCCGAACGCCCTAACCAATCGGCCACCGTGCTAAAATGAGTACACTGACCGTACTGTAGTCTGTACGTGGGAATATGAGACGACGAGGGAGAGGACTGGCTACCCGTCGTCATATGCCGATGCAAAGAAAATGAAGTCGCTAGCACTTCATAACCGTGGCTGCCTCAGGGCTAGATTAAGGGACTGCTCTTCTTGTAGTTCATTACATAGGGAACCAATAACACTTAATTACTGTGCGATTATGTTGATGATGTTTAGGAACTATCTCGGTAGAAGACTATGCCGTAGTACATACCGTACACATAATTATATATGTATCAATGTATGCATGTATGTATGTATGTGTGTGTATGTATGTATGTATGTATGTATGTATGTATGTATGTATGTATGTATGTATGTATGTATGTATGTATGTATGTATGTATGTATGTATGTATGTATGTATGTATGTATGTATGTATGTATGTATGTATGTATGTATGTATGTATGTATGTATGTATGTATGTATGTATGTATGTATGTATGTATGTATGTCATTGTTTCTTTCATTTCATTCGTTTATTGAAACCACTTCTACAATATCTCTGCCACACGTTACAAAAAGCAGATCCGAAAGGACAAAAGTCCCGCTTCATGGAGCCAGCTATATTCCTGTAACATAATACAAAATGTATAATGACGAATGATCAGCTTAAGATATTCTAACTAAAGCGTAACATTTAAGACATTTAGAAGCAAAAGCAAAAGAACAACACTCAAGACAAACAAAATTAACTTAGCTATTAGATATTTTGCTCAAGCAGGTTAATATTGACCTTCGCATGATGTTCTTTAACATGAGTTGAAACTATATGGGGAAAGTACCCCAAGACCATAGGCGTAATTTGTGGGGGGTACGAGGGGTACCCGTACCCCCACTTTTTGGACTTGGGGTACTGTACCCCCCCCCCACTTTTTAAACAATGCCAATCAATATTTTATTATTGTGTCTTCCCAGAGAACGCAATCTCCGCCAAAAGTATGAAAGTAGGCCTACTTAGATACACAGGTAAATCGAGAGCCAAAATTAATGAGAATACTGGCAGGGAATATGTTCAAAATGGTTGTCATGCGAAAAACGAAAGTGGAGGAGAAATTGGTACCCCCCACTTTTTAGACCAAGGTATTGGTACCTCCCCCACTTTTTAGGCTAAAGTTACGCCCCTGCCCAAGACGCATCCCCCTATTATATCCAGACTGGCTGATACAGGAACGCAGCAGCCTATCTACATAATAAGTAGATCACATGTCCATATGTTAGAATTAATCGGCGTCCTTTGTTTGGAGAGGAAAGCGGTTTCTGAAGCAGAATTAAGTTTTCGTCATGTTTGAACTTCTGCAAGACTTAGTGATAATTTAACAAGGCTCTTCTTCAATATTAATGGGGAGTTTGGCAGTCTTGTTGTCCTCGAGACCAAGGTCTTGGTCTCGAGTGCACTCGAGTTCGTTTTCAAAAGTCTTGGTCTTGGTCTTGGTCTTGAGGTTCAAGGTCTTGGTCTTGGTCTTGGTCTTGAGGTTCAAGGTCTTGGTCTTGGTCTTGGTCTTGAGGTTCAAGGTCTTGGTCTTGGTCTCGCAAGACCAAGACCAAGACCGGCTGTTAATATGAACAGTCATTTAACAGAACTCAAGAATTCTGTATCAAGCCTGCTTGCATCATACGACCAATATCTGTGGATGGATACAAGTCATGTTGGTCAGAAAAACCCATTGGCAGCAGCAACAGTTATTCTGTATCAGATGGTATGATAAACCATGGGAAGATTTAAAAAGGACTCACTATCTGTACATTTACATCCAGTGCTTGAAAAGCTACTCTGTGTGTGTCAGCGACTTCAGCACCTGTAGAACGTATTTTTTCACATGGAAATTTTTATGAGGCCCACCAGGCACGTCTTGGTCAGAAAATTCTGAGCGAATTGGTTTTTATAAAATACAAAAGGCATTTGGCATAAGAGTTTGCATGAAGGACTTTTGAATACAAATTCGGATTTCTCTGCAGTTTGCATTTAAAGTAATTTGCTTGAATAAAATAAAAGACTCATATGTTTTCATTAAAATAGCGAATATTCCGACTTGACAATTTTTAGAAGTCTTGACCTGATATCGATTTTTTGGGTCTTGGTCTTGGTCTTGGTCTTGAGGTTCAAGGTCTTGGTCTTGGTCTTGGTCTCGAGGTTCAAAGTCTTGGTCTTGGTCTTGGTCTCGAGGTTCAAGGTCTTGGTCTTGGTCTTGAGGTTCAAGGTCTTGGTCTTGGTCTTGGTCTTGAGGTTTAAGGTCTTGACAACAAGACTGGAGTTTGGGAATATTTCCCTGTGTTTCTCACCTACCTTATCAACCGCAACTGCGACAATGTCTATTTTTGAAACATGTATGGTGACTCAAATAAATTGTCTTTAGTGTGGTTACCCGTCTTCGCCCAAGACGCACCACTTCCCGAAAACCCAAAATGCGCCCGGTGCGTTTTGGGTACGCAAGTGCGGAATATCAGCCATTAACATGAATATGTTCAGAAAGGATAGAATCAACTAAGTAATTACCAGTGTCACTAGTCTGAGATCTTGACATCATCACCATAGACCTTTAAAAAACACCGGTTGAGAAAGAGAATTCTCGCAAAACTCTTAAAACTCCACAACCCAAACCACGTGAATCCAAAGACTGCCGAAAAAGCAGCAAATCTTCTGACCTAAAGAAGAAACTAACTGTAGCCTAAGGCAAGACAAAACAAGGGACCGTAGGCCTAAGACAAAAAGAAGGTATGCTAAAGTCTTAAACATGAGATCTGCAAGGGCAAAATGCGATAAGCCTAAATCCAACACAAAAGCCGTAGAAATTGATGGCCTTGGGGAGTGTTGTGGAGGATGTGGAGAAATATTCTCTGAGTCAACAGATGACTGGCTCCAGTGCCGACGTTGTGAACTATGGTTTGAAATCACCTGCGCAGGTATGCTTGGAAAATCTAAAGCTGTTCAAGACAAGTTTGTTTGTGACCAGTGCCGTTAATTTGTTTGTGACCAGACTAATTTGACCTTGCCAATCCGTAGTTGCCAGACACTTGACTGAAATGCAGTTTAGTTTAGCCCCAAATTGCAGCTTCAGAATTATCGCATTATCGTATCCATGCAAAGGCCATGTTTTAGTACAGTATTTCTATATGTTTTGTCCCGTACTGGACAATAAAAGACTCGTGATGCTTGGTATGCGGTTAGTGTATTAGGGTAATTAGGCTATGGCATCAATGTTGTTCCCAAGAAGCACCCAGGGGTGCTTCTTCAGGTCACCCTGTTCCCAAGAGGCACTATCCGAGACTTCGGTTAAATTGAAAAATTTAGCTGTTAAAGTGCAATATTTGTTTTCTTGGACAGTGCACAATGCACATACTTTTAACAATAAAAGATCATAAAAAGTGCACATTTTATATATTCATAATGGTATTAATTATGACGTTTTACGCTAGAAACGAAAAGGGGTGCGTCTTGTGGCACTCTCCCCTATATAGGCTGTAATCGCTTATAAATCAGTCGAAACAGCTGTTTCATAAAGACGATATGAGCCCATAGGCCCCATATGTGTGTAAATATATACGTATGTATATATGTATGCACAGGCCCGCATTAGGGGGTGCTAAGGGTGCTGCTGCACCCGGGCCCGCAGTTTTGAGAGGCCCGCATTTTCGGAAGTACATTAAACATTTTTATTGTACTTGTAATTTGGCCCCGTGCTGATGGCTATTAATTTTAGGTAGGCCTAATCACAGCACCCGGGCCCGCATTAGCCTTAATGCGGCCCTGTGTATGCATACGTAGGCCTACATGTATGTGTGTAGGTGTGTATGTGTGTAGGTGTGCGTGCGTGCGCGGCGTGTGTGCGTGTTTGCCTGTGTAGGCTACAGGGCCTAGGCCTATATAAAATTATTTATAAGTGAAATCCCGGAAGAAAATCGCCGAATCATTTGATAGAACAAAGACGTTGCTGCGCCAGTATGTCGTCGCTGGCGTATGACCGCGCATGCGAAGTACACCTACTTCACTGGCCATTGTGTTCCCTCGAGATACAAAGCGCCGAATGCCTCTAGTCCCTTCTCAGATGAGTCAGCTCCTTGACCTACCTTTCCCCGTGTGGTAAACGAAGCGACGCCTCAAGACCTGATTCAGACGTCCTGACAATAGTCAACTCAACCACCTGTCTGATCACGTATACAATGCATTTACGATTGCAGTTTCAGAGCGACATTGCCCGACAAGGATTGCGGTACGCATGTATGTATATATGTATGTATGCATGAACGAACGTATGCAGGCATTTATGTATATATGTATGCATGAATGCATGTATGTATGTATGTATGAATATCCCGCTACAACATCCACTTGATTGCACGATTAGTAGTTGAAACAAGTCCATTATGAAATGCAACGTCATCGACTCATCGATTCGTGGAAAACAAATTGCCAATTTCGTAGGAAAACACCGGGTTTCGCACCGAGAACGCAACAGCAAATGGCGACCATGCCACTCAACAGCTAGCATAATTATACAAAAATATACAAGCTACTCCAACGTGGTTTATCTATAACAAACTGTCGAGCTTTTCATTACTACGTCGATCAACTAAACTGTCAGTCGAAGGGATTAACGCTATAGATGCATCGCCTTCACAGTTGACGGATAGATTAATGGGAGAGGCTCAGCTTAGATCTAGTAGCCTACGTCTCTATGGCGGTTACGTAAAAAATTGAGTACGTTCCTGTAGGAATTAACTGTTTAAATTCAGGGTTTACTAGCATAAATCATCATCATCATCATCATCATCATCATCATCATCATCATCATCATCATCATCATCATCATCATCATCATCATCATCATCATCATCATCATCATCAGCGTCATCATCAGCGTCATCATCATCATCATCATCATCATCATCATCATCATCATCATCATCATCATCATCATCATCATCATCATCATCAGCGTCATCATCAGCGTCATCATCAGCGTCATCATCAGCGTCATCATCATCATCATCATCATCATCAATCATCACACAGTACTTGCTATGGCGTCACTCAACCTGTGCTCAGCAGCGCCTAACCATGAAACCACTGACTGCAGCCACATCTTCAGTTACCAACTGTCGAAGTAGATGGTGCAAAGACAAATACTTAAGTTATGTCGAAGTAGATGGTGCAAAGACTAAATACTTCAGTTACCAACTGTCGAAGTAGATGGTGCAAAGACCAAATACTTAAGTTATGTCAAAGTAGATGGTGCAGACTATATACTTCAGTTACGAACTGTCGAAGTAGATGGTGCAAAGACCAAATACCTTAGGGGCCATCCACATATTACGTACGCAACGAGGGGTCGGATTTAGGCCATTTTGCGTACGGGTGCGTACGGGGGGGGGACAAAATGTGTACGTACGTAAAATAAATTTCCAATTATGACGTCCACATTAGCCTATTTATAACTCTGTATTGTCCTATAGTCGTCTGATGGCATTTTATTACATTATATAAAAGCCATGTGCAGTTATTCTGTGCTGTGAACGAGACACCTATAATTTGTCTATATGGCCCTCACTCATCCTTCAATCTGGCCTAAAGTGCAGACAGTCGCTGCCGAGACACTTTCTGCAGCTGGTCTTCGGGGGGGGGTGCGTCAAGCGTACGTACGCAGGTGGGGGGTGGAAGAACAGGGGGTCCAATTTTCCCGGATTTTTACGTACGTACTATATGGATGGCCCCTAAGTTCCCTACTATCGAAGTCGATGGTGCAAAGACTAAATACTTCAGTTTCCGACTGTTGAAGTAGATGGCGAAAAGGCCAAATACTTAAGTTACCAACTGTCGATTATATTTTTGTAATCTATGACAATAAGTATCAATTTGCATATCGCAAAGAGATAATTGGCGTGGCACTATATAAATCACCTTAATAAAAAAATAGATAAATAGGAAAAGTATGTTCCTCTGTCACAATTACGGTTAATTTTTAATTTTTGTACTACTCAGGATTTTAGTTGTCAAGCTTGACAACTAAAATCCTCAATAGTACAAAAATCGAACTACTGGGAAGTAAAAAAAATTAGCAAATGAAAAATTGGAAACAAAGTTTTTAAAGTCAGTAAACACAACGGTTTTTTCCTGCACAATTGAATTTCGGTTACTGAAAACAAAAACTGTACCTATCTACAAACAGTAAAGAAAAATTCACACATGGGATAAACATAACAGATATCACAAAAAAGTCGTTAAAATTACCACACAATGATTTAATTAAACAAGTATTTAAGAAAATTTGAATTTTTCATCACCATTGGGAAATAAGAAAACAAACTTGACGCACAATATTTCAACACAATTCTAGCTTTTCAGAATCTTTTCAAAATAATCAAATTGGAAATACGATGCAGAAACTTCCACAGAGTTTTCATTATACATAGAAATTGTGGTAAGGACTACCGGAAACTAACAATTTTAACTACTACGGCACTGCAGATGGTAATATATATATATATATATATATATATGTGACATGGGTAAGGATAAACTGCAGGTTACTATAAATTTTTGTCATCAATCACAAATTTCTATAAAAAAAAGCTACACAGAAAATTTATCGTGGAAAACTGCAGGGGAAGCCACAGATTTGCACATTAACGACTAATTTTAAAACTGCTGTAGTTATATAAAAAAAACGGTATAGATTCAAGTCTTTCTTGTATTTCACATGATCTGTTTTATTAGATTTTTAGGACTAATATTTAAGAAAAGTTTCAAAGAAAATCTAAAATATACCCTCATAGTCTAGGTTTTGCCTTGGTCAGTAAAATCTAAAATCGTATAACTTCATAGGAAGTAATATTTCTGATCTGATCCAACTAACACCCGCCAGCATATTATGCTATTCTATGTTTAGAAAGTCACTTTATCAAAATTTAGTAAATTATTTTCCTCAATTTCGTCCAGTTAGAACCTTATTTCTAGAAATGCTATAAATTATGCTATTTAGAAATTGCTTCAACAAAAATTGGAAAATTACTTCTCAATTTTTCTGTAAGAATACAGATCTAGAATACTGCTGAAAATTCTCCAAAACCCAGTGTGCTTACGTTTACTGTTTTATAGTCAATAATGAACGCTTGTTAAAAGGGCTTGCTAATAATCCAGTGCCCTGTGCTTAGTTTTCAAGTGGCGCTTTAGAAATTTGGAGTTTACGACTACAATTACGAAAGGGCTAACCCTTTCTTGTGTTAGAAACAGAAATGATTTTTTGAAACTTTTGTCATGTGGCTTGCTATATGAAATCATTGCAACCCACTTAAAAGCTACACATGAAAACAAACATCAGATGTAAGTCACGGGTCAAAAGATTATTTAGAAACAGAACAAGTGGCAGGAGGACTGCCAAAAAACTACAAGAACTAACCGTTCACAGCTTCAATACAGTATGGTCCCTACGCTCAACAACATGAAACATTAGCTCAACTAGAATGCGAGACAGAGTTCTTGCTGACCGAGATGGGTTTTCGAGTATTTGCAATAGCATGTCAGCATGTCGTACAACCAATTTAAAACCAAGGAGTAATAATAACCGTTTCTTTTTCAAGTGGTTACAACAGTTCAAGTCCGGTAAATCAACTGCAGTACGAATTGTCAACTTAACTGCAAACTAGAAAAGAACTTGATTGTTTTGATGTAATTCTAAACACTGCAAACATCATTTAAACAAAAAACACACATACACAAATAAACTGTCTTTCACTGAAGAAATTTAAATTAAATAATCGTCCGGCTCACATGACAAACAAAGTTTATATGCTGATAATGAAAACAACAGTTATACATAGTCTGTACACAACATCTACACATCCAAAAATAGTTCAGATTCTTAAACCGTTTTCAAGATTCTCGTCGCTCGTCTTTAGTGTCACGCTAAAGGCCTCGTCATTCAACCAAACACGCGAGACCGCTTTTCGGGCTAACCGAGTCACAAAAGATATGATGAATGTCGACACTTGTGGCGTCGAGCTTCGAGCATGATTATTTTCTTAAGCAGAAGGCATAGGTAGTTTTTCAAGTGAATTGACCGTCCTATGAGATTTCCAAAGTACCCTTGAGATTCCAGATCTTCAATGCCCATAATCGACAAAACACCAGCGTCAAGCACAAAGCAAAACGATACTTGCAGTCACAGGACTTCTAAAAGCAGTCTAAACCGATCAATCTACCATTAGAAAAATCATCAGGGTTAACTTTCAAACCATCAAAAACCGTTTTTCACACAGACAGTTGACTGTGACGTGCCCTACAAGCAGCTTGCTACTTATGATGCTATTTAAGTTGTTGTAATTACAATCATATCAGCAAGGCATAAACAAATCAGGCAGTCACAGCGCCAAAATTTAACGGTGGTGGAATTTCTCAAAACGAAACATCTCTTCAACAGTTACCGGTAAATGAGAACCGGTCAACGATATCTTAAAAATACTTACAAATTTACGCAACTACTTCAAGAAACTCAAACAACACATACGAAAATAACTTTATACAACTGAAATTCGTGATAACTGATCCACCCACATTTTGCAAGAGTTAGCTCTGAACCATGATCCACAGCACTTTTTGCGAGGTACTTCATGGGGCTATATTAAATTGACTAGACAACCAACTAACTAACATTATTTATCGGCTAAAAGGTTCTAAGTATTAAGTGTCTAGTTGACCAACACACATTAGTTAGGCCTATCCGCAAATATTTGTTAGAAGTTCTTAATCTCTACGAGAATGGTCAACACCAGTACACCATAGCAAGTGAGGTATTTCTTCTCAGAGTTATAGGATATGCCGAAACATGGTGATTGTAGCTGTTATTAACACATGGGACCATCCCTATGGAACTCCCTTCCCTTGGTATTCCGAGGGACCCTACTTACTAGGTTCTCCCTCTATGTTGTTCGTCGTTTAAAGACTTTTCTGTTTCCGCGAGGCTCACACGCTGAGAGCGCCTCTGAATAGCTCACACTGTGAGAGGCGCTTTATAAATTCTCAGATACCATACCAAGAGGTTCTTTATAAACGCTCAGTGACAATTGAAACAGTCACAACGAGCAAAAGGTTTCACAAGTTCACCTGGCAACTTTAACGATCGAATAAAAGAATAGGTGAAGAAATGGTATCAAAATAACTTGTCAGTTCATGATGAAACATCGAAACGATATATAAAACCAAAAACATGATATTTCTTAAATTAGCCTACTTCTAATAATAGTTACATAATTGTCGATGAATAGTATTACACTTGCGTTGACTGGTGTAGCTGTGACCCAACAATGCAAAGGAAAGCTAGCCTCCTTCATAATTTCACCAACACATTTTACCCCTTAAATCTTGTAATCCGCCTTCCTAAACAAAATACACCAGGCAAGTTGTAATATCAAAAACTGTATCACACAGACATGAAAAAATAACCACATTTTCCTCAATGAAACTAGCCATATGAACATTAAACAGCCCCGTTTTGCAATGTTAGGTCACCTATTAGAGTATTACAAAAACACAATTTGAATAGAGTATACGAGTATTAAAAAAAATAATCTGAATCAGAACCGGTTGAGTCTTTTGGCATTGTTTTCTGAACCGTTCAAAACACCACGAAAATCTATAGGAAACTAAAAAAAAGTAACAGTCAAAACGTCGCACGCCTAAGAATCCACCTTAACCTTTGTCGTAAAAATATTTGCTGTATACTGTGTAATGCAACATCATTTTCTCCACAAATTCAGCCTTCAAACAACTATTATAAGGGGTCATCAATTAGGGGTGCCTGCAAAAACAGAACAATGGATCATACAGATATGTACAAGCGAAAGCACTATGCCCATTTCAGATGTCACCATCCACATTTGGAACATAGTTATTTCAGTACAGTGGTTTCGTTACCACCAACTTCCGTCAGATAGCAGACAGATCTAGGCCTTAATACTACATGCACTGTTTTGGTAAACAATAGAACTGCAGTCCGTAACGACATTTCACATCATATAAAGAGCAACATGATCAGTTGCTCTAGAGTAGGTTCGGAAAGGTTAATGCCATATGCGTACAAATAGAGAATGGAGGGGGTCCAAATTTTCGCCGCATTCTTTATGGACGACCCCAAAGTGAATTGACAAGTTAGGTGTACTGAAGTAGTAAAGAATTGAAGTCTTGTAGCGAGATCACTCAGTTGGGTCTCAGCCAGCATGGAACAAATCCAACCACCCGCAACGTGACGTTAGCACACCATAGGATTATTATCATACATTTATTAAGCACCACTATCAAATGACCAAGCATCAATCGATGGTGCTGAGCAATTGCGAGTGAAGAACTGACACAGTGATTGTCTAACGGGAGGAGCCTCAAACCCGTGCTCTCTGCATTACAAGGTGAGAACTAAATCGGCTGCCATGTTGTTGCCTTCTAAACTAGGGAAGTCAAATAAAAACTGGCCTGGTCACAGATAAGATTCTTAACTCAGCAGACTTGAACCAGTGACCTTTTAATCACAAGGCAAACATCCACCCATTATGTCATTGCACTGCACAAGTGTACCTCCATTAAAAGCTAACCCTCCCAGCATGCCTCGAGCGCACACAGATATAAATATACAAAAACTAACCTCGCATCAGCTGGCATTTGTTTACTCATCTTTCGTTAGCATAATCATCCAAATACTGTTTGATAGATTTCAGTGAAAAACTACAAGTCGAACACTTTAACAAACTACGCTTGAAAACGAATGATAGAACAGAAAAAATTCAACAACTGTCCCTTGGAAAGCCACCGGCAAACAACTACGAGCCGACCGAAAACAGATGGAACGCTACGGATTCTAGTTAAGTCAGCAGATGTTACGATATGACAACGAACTCCACAAAGCTAACACTGTAGCGGAAGTAACCGTCAGAAATCGGAAACATACATTGGAAGTTGGAAGCATACGTGGTATCAATGCCGTTTACAGATTATGATAATGGTATAACCAATGGTATAACAATTACCGTAATCAACAATTAGCATCATCGACCCATAGAACCAATTCTAACCCCATTCATCTACATCGTCCAGGATTAATTCTACGACTCTGTTCGCCCATAATCTTCTGTAACCACGGCATCCATATCCCCTCCCTCGTAAAAAAATTTCAACTGCATTTCAAAAACGACTCAACCTGTACACACGACTAATGCCACAACTAACAACAACCAATATGTTTTGTTCAGAACCGCGTTAAACTCTGCAAATACGGCGAATGCGCATTGTCTGCGGTTGCCGTCTCCTTCCGGATATGTTCGCATTAACTTAAAATAAGCACATTAACGCTAAACAGTTTGCTACCTGTAATGCGGGAACGCAACCACTAATGATAACGTCAGCAAGTGTTAACAAATGAACACCTAACAAGGCTCAAACATATTTCATGTATATATATAAATACATAAACCATTATATATATATACCTATGCATGTATATATATTATATATATTCAATGCAAGTTTAACATAATATATGATTTATCGATGAATGTCAAAGCAGAACCGCATTACGCTGGTGGTCGGTTCGAACTGCCAGAGACATTCCGGTGAAGTTGATAGCTCACTGACCCCCGAGGAGGTCCCCGTGGACAGGCATGTTGCGCTCCTCAGCACTGGCTGCTGCAGCTGCTGGGCCCCAGATGCCACCATACCCTTCCCAGAAGCTGGAACTGGCGCCGTTCCAGTATGGTGTCTCTGGCATCTTCTTCGACAGACCGGAACCGCGCTGCTGAGGCCAAGCGTTACCGACGGCGCTGGCCTGCATCGTATCCGGCTGGTCGAGCATCCGGGCCGCCTCCGCATCAGGGATGAACTCGGCCATCAGAGGAGTATTGGCAAGAACGCAGGAATGAAGAGCCAGCTTGGCCTGAATGGCATCCTCTTTGTTCCGATAGCTGACCAAGACCTGGCGACTTGCTGGATTGTAACGAAAGCACTGTAGTGGACCGTGCTGCTGGCACAGTGCCTTCACAATTGTGCTGTCGATCTGAACAGCGATCAATTCAGAAAAATAAGTTACCAACACAACATAGGTAAATAATGCTAACACTTTAACGATGAATGTGTACTAAAGTGACTGGGAAACCAATGCAGCTCGTCGTTAAAGTGTTAAATCTGAATTGCAATAATTCTAAGAGATAAAATATAGAGGCATGCACAGTTCAAAATAACTGGCAATAAATTCTCCGATGTAGAACTCGCAATACAGCGTAGGTATGTAGTATGCAGTCTGTTGCATTATATTACAAGGTAACTGGCCATTTGCTATGTTTCTATCACGAACTGCTTCCAGAGCTAAAGTCCAAAAATGGAAGTTTTTCTTGCTGACAAGCCAACAGATAAACAGAAAGCCAAGCACAGGACTTCCTTTCCATCACACAACATGGATTACTTCCCTAAGGTAATATTGATAAAGTTCTTCCTTTCCATGTCAGTTCAATGAGTAACTTCTTTTCCATAAGGGGAATATGAGCAACCTTCCTTTCCATGTGGGCAAAATCCTTTCCATATGATATAGGTAACATCCTTTCCATATGGGTAACATCCTTTCCATATGGGTAACTTCCTTCCTGTATAGGTATCTTCCCTTCCATATGGGTTACATCCTTTCCATATGGCTACCTTCCTTTCCATATGGGTATCTTCCTTTCCACATGGGTAATTTCCTTTCCATATAACCATCCTTTCCATATGGGCAACTTCCCTTCCATATTGGTAACGTGACACAATAACGCATAGAAGCGACTCAGAAGCACTAAGAATCGAATGCCAGTTGCAGAGGTCCAGCACTTAACCAGCAGCTTGCTAAACCACCCATCACCTAACATCAGAGCCACCTGTTTGATTCATCCTAAACACAGAAAGTCACCTTATTTATACACCTGGAAATTTATATATCACCCCGTATGAAGCTCTCAAACTGCATATTATCTCAAAATGCACATTCTGTCAAAGATATCAACCTGGTTAGGAAAGTTCTTGAGTACAAGAGAGTTTGAAGCACTGCCAGGCATCCAAGCATCACCTGCAAGACAAGAAATATATCATCAATAATAATACAAACAATTGTGGGGCGTGGTGGATCAGTGGTAAGTTCGGCACCTGGTGACCGGAGGGTTGCAGGTTCGAATCCCACTCTAGCCGCTGTGTACAGATTTGGGAAGTCCTTCACTCGCAATTGCTCGTGGCACTTCGGTGTGAAAACTCCGACACAGTATCAAATGCTGTAGTCAGGAGCGCCTCTAAGTTGTAGTAGACTTGAGGAGGCGCTATAGAAATATCCGAAATAAATAAAATTAAAATAAATAAAAAAATATACAAGGAATACTATTAGAACAATAACACTAAAACAGTTAGGAATGTACAGAAAAGGAAATATTGATGACAGCACAGAGGCTAAAATAAGATGTCCAAATAATCAAAATGAACAAACTCTTTGTCACTTAGCCCTCGTCAGTCGAAAAAGTAACTGCTGGATAAACAATAAATCAAACCCAGCAGATATCTGATTCCCTGAGTGATTAATCTACCATGATTATTATCAATTAGATGTGTGAATTCATCTTAAAAGTTCGGGTAGCTGGAAATCGAAGACATGTCTGCAACTGTTTGCAAAACGAGATAACAAAAAAGAGGGTCTAAAAAGAAAGAAAGGGCCTCAAGAGAAAGAGAGGGTCTGAAGAGAAATAGAGGGTCTCAAAAGAAAGAGAGGGTCTCAAGAGAGAGGGTTTCAAAAAGCTGGGGATAGTGAATTACACATGAGAACCAGGGTGTGAAAAGTTACGGAAACCACAAATCCTCTATTGGTAAGCTGGGGACAAACAGCTGCTCAATTGCAGCTGATCTTAAGTTTGTCCATACTGTTTTGCATTCGCTCAAAGATACGCGAATTAAACATTGGTTCAGTTAACACTTTCACTGACATTGTGATTCTAGTGATTTTCATTAGTGATTTCAACACAAATCCTTGATTTACTTCATGATCTGAACATGACTTAACTTGCAGACTTTATTAATTCACTGATTAAAAATGAACATCATTCAAAAACGGTTCAGTTATTTTAAATAAGCAGTAACCACAACTTTCTGACATTATTGCAAGTAAGCCACTCACCCCGATTTGCAGCACCCGGAGTCCACGACACACTACGATTGAAGGACTGCTGAAGTCCAGGAGGCGGACGAGTATTCTTTGAAAAGCTCGTTTGAGCCCATGGCTGATCCAGCTGGTTGCCAGAAGGGCCACCGGAGGCCCAGGCAGCTTCCCGCAAGTTCTGACTGGCACCCGATCCGGTCATGCCAAGACTGGTGGCCAGCCAGTGCGAATCGGGGGTTGAACCGACGTTTGATCGACCAAGAGCGTTGAGAATGTGCGGCTCGATCATTGAACTCATGTTGTTGAACACACCGCGCGACATGTTGCCCGGAGTCATGTAAGGGTCTTCGTCAGCGCTCTTTGTGCTCTGACCCTGCCACGGCTTTCCTGGAATGAATTCTTCTATATCTAAGACTGCTCCGGATGAATTGGTCTGCTTGGCATCCGATGCAGCAGTTGACGAGGCGACCAAGTCAGCAGCACCAGCAGCGCCTTTGCCTCCATCCACATCAACTGAGGTCTTCGAGTCGACCGCACCTGCCGAACCAGAATCTGCAAGACTTGACGTGGTTGCTGCAACGCTGGAGGAGTGGTTAGGCCAGGTTGGCATCGACCACGTGTTGTCAGCGAGATATGGAGGATTCAGCGGCAAACCGGAATGTGACTTTGATCCAGCGACTAGGTCGACCGACGACGGCGGTAAGCCGCCGCCAATTCCGTCGAGCAGGGGAAGAGCAGACGGCGGAGGAGGAGCATGAGGCGGAGGAGGGGCTACCCTCCACGGATTAAATGGCTCATCCTTCACCTGGAGGCCGGCGAAGTCCTTCGGAAAGTCTTTGTACTGGTCGACAGGCGGCCATGATGCCACGGATGGAGCCGCCTGCTTCTGCAGCTGGCCAATCTTCCACTTCTGCTGGACTATCTGCTGCTTGACGCTCTGAATGTTGACCAGCAACTGTTCCACCTGACCTGGCTGCACCAGACCGATGTTTCGGTTCTGCTGTACGAGAACCTGTCAAACAGTCCGAAACATCAAAGTCCATCAACCAAGCTTCATTCAAACTTACTTATTTTTTTAAAAGCATAACTTCCTTTCAAGTCAATTCATCCATTCATTCATCCATCCATTCATCCATCCATCCATCCATCCATCCATCCATCCATTCGTTCGTTGAGAGCATTTATATAGCGCCTCTCCAAGGTACCTACTCAGAGGTGCTCCCAGTTCAACCTTGGCAGAAAAGAAGTCTTCAATTAGTACATAAACTAAGCACATTTGTTTCATAAACTCATAAATTATTACTTCCTATTTTACTCCAAAGCGTTATGCAACCATTGGCTACATAAAATCAATCCACAGAGAACATAATATTTAATTTCTTAGCAAACTTATGTCAGTCATTATTGTCAATTAATTTCTAATTTAATTAATTTAAACCATTATTGTAAATTTATTTATAATTTAATTTATTTCAACCATTATTATAAATTCATTTCTAATTTAATTAACTTCAATCATTGGCCCTTGTGCTCGTTGGCCCCTGTGCTCACTGGCCCTTGTGCTCATTGGCCTTTGCGCTCATTGGCCCTTGTGCTATTTGGCCCCTGTGCTCATTGGCCCTTGAGCCAGCAATCGTAGACCATGTCAAGCAGAATCGAGACTGACCTGGTGTTGAATCAGAAGCCAGTCTAGAACGTTCTGCAGTTGGACGAGCTGACGCAGGCCGAGGAGCAAGGCGGGTGAATGAATTGGATTCGGAGGCTGGTGGGACATCAGTCCCGACTGCATTGCCATCTTCAGCAGCTGCATCTGATTCTGCATCACCTGCTGCTGCTGCTGCTGTGGCTGTCGACCAGACAGTTGTGATGACAGAGGGGGAGGAACTACTGGTCCGGTTGTGTTCAACCCAGATGCAAACTGCTGCGGCTGCTTAAAATTCAATAGAAAACCAACACATCATTATCATCATTATTATTATTACAATCATTATTATTATCATTATTATTATAATCATTATTATCAGTAGTAGTATAGTACTATTATTTTATTAAGTGCCACTATCCAATGACCAAATATCAATCGACTGAACTGAGCAAGTGTGAGTGAAGGACTTGCTCAAGGTCCCCACACAGTAACTGTTTAAAGGATGAGTGTACTAAAAGCAACTGGGAAACCAATGCAGCTCGTTGTTAAAGTGTTGAGGCACCATACATTTTTCAGCATCTTTAGCAGGCTCAAACGACTGCTATAAACATTTTGTTACTTCAAACCCCATTTTATGTTATACACTCCCAGACTTTCCCCATTTCCATTGTGACATTGTAATTAAAAATTTAAAATGTCAGTGCCACTTCAAAAGCATGACAATCAGTGGAATTCTCTGCGATAGCCTACATGATGATATCGTCATGCCACAGGTAGTCTTTGTTGTAGAAATGCCAAAGTTTTCTAAGTGAAGCTCTTTATATCTCAAGACACTACCTCCATGGTGCCACTTCAAATAACCACAAGCCACCTATTACAACTGCCCCATCCTCTGTCACAAGCTTTGGAACTGCCCCTTGAATAATGACATTTAACACAACATAATGCTAATGATGACACATGAAGATGACGAACGAAGTGATTAAGGTATGGTGGATAATATTCCCCTAACTTATCAAAAAGTTAGATTAGATTAAACAGAGAATTACCTGCAAATTCAGAGTAATACTGCGATTAAGGTAAGGCAGGATAATAATTACCTTACCGTTTGATACAGTCAGACTACGGTAGATTAAATACGGATTTCCAGCAAAATAACCTGCAAATTCGGTGTAACACTGCGATTCAGGTTTGCAAGACTGGATGGGGTTTGAAGACTAGTTCTTGATAGGCTGCTGTTCGGTGGCTGTACCTGCGACTCTGTGGTGGCCAGGTGGTTCAAGATGCTTCCTGGATGGCCAAATGAAGATGACCCATCTGGGATGGAGATGCTGGAGAGGTCAGTGCCTCCAGCCATCCCCTGACCAACGTGACACTTCTGTCCGTTGGAGGAGGAGTCATGGTCGGCCGACTTCCGGTTATTATTTGACAGGAGCTCACCTAGAAAACAAGTCATCACATCAGAATTGTAATTTATAACTTCAATCGCACAGGTCACGGTGTCTAATGCACAAAATATCAACCAACGATGCACGAAAACCAAGTCAAAATCAGGTCAAGATAAGTCCATAATGAGGTAAGCTAGTAAGTAAGTAAGTACGTAAGTAGCCTTTATTTGCATATGACAAGCGCGCATGCATTACATGTATACGATTACATACATTTTGAAAACAAAACTATAACATGAGCAGCTTATAAGGTCACACATTTACAACTAGATATAATTAAAGTTGCATCGATTAACAAAGCTGCTTTTAAACAATTTAGATTTAACAAAAGGCAGCATGAAAGGATGTCCTCTCTTGCGGAGTGAGTACTTGTCATCAGTCAGAGAAGCAGCCTATGATGGATAAGCAATTTGAAGAAGTAAGTCTTAAGTTGAGAACGAAATGACACTATTAGCTGAATGAATAGATATAGGAGGGGAGTGCTAAAATCTAGATAAAAGGGCTCCCAGGTATGATCAGAAAAAGCAATCAGATTACCTTGTTGAAAAATGCCGAGCAATCTGTGGGCCATACTTACTAGTTGCCTGTTCAATGTTCATGTTATTGCTATGTAAGGCAGCTTGAACATCTTCTTTCTGCAAAAACAGAAGATAAAATAGTTCAGCAAAGAGTTCAGCGCACTTTCAACAGTTAGTTTCTGTGCAGTTGCAGTTCTCCAGAAATGCAACAGTACGTCAGGTCAAGTAATAAAAAACTATATCTATCATAATAATAATATAATAATAATAATAATAGTGGGGCAGTGTCACGCTTGTTATACAGTGAAAGTACAGTGTTGACACATTAATGCAAAGATATCTGGTATCTGCCTTGTGATACAGTGTGCAAATAAGGCTGTGTATAAAAAAATGGATAATGATGAAGAAGTCACCACACTGCAGTTCTTGTATGGTGCACTAACCAATATGGTGTGTTGTGTATAGCTCTGGGGACATAAACCACTTCACGTTAACCAGAATGGCAAGTAAACTGGAACCATGTAGACAAGTCTACAGTGTATCTGTAAACTGGAACCTTGTTCATTCCATAGCGGTGAAATTGTCAAACTCTTCAAAGTCATATCAAGAACTCCTTTAAAACACAACCAAACGTACCTTCTGCGAATTGCAGGCCGTACTATATTTCCAGCCCTAGTAATAAGTTTCTTCAGACCCTGATAGCAAATATTCAGGCCCAAACAGTGATTTTCCATGTCCTAATAATGAATTTCCGATCTTGCATTGGCGTCTACAGATAAAATGAAATGCCTGTGGCTACATACGTGAAATCCTAAGTCGATGAGCTGTTGAAGAAGCGAAGGCTTGTTCTGTTGGGCCGATTTGCTCGACAGTTCGAAACTAGACAACTAAAAATTATCCAAATTTATCTTTACCTAATACAGTGCAGACTCGTTAGCACAAATTATCTGGGAAATGCCTTATGTCACAGCGTGTAAATCAGGCCACAGGTAAAAGGAATAAAGTCAACATTTAGCACTAGCTATTAGCTTTGGGGGACATGACATCATTTCGTGTTAAGCACAATGTCACGTGAACGAGTCCACAACGTAACTGCACGAATCAAAGAGGTCCACTCTGGCCCAACACCGAGGTCTTGCTGTCGCAGGTTCCTCAGCTTGGAATGGTCTTCCCGCTCCACTACGGGCGAAACTCATGGCAGGAATCTCTCTGGCATCTTCGCACTTGCTCAAGACATTTCTGTTTCCACGCGGCTCCTGCACTGAGGTCTGAGGGTGCCTCTGAATAGTCTATGCTGCGAAAGGCGCCTTATAAATCCCTAGATATGATACGATACACTCTAAGACCATCAGTGGAGACCTCTATGTGGCACAGCAGCCAATTTATTTGAGCTTTCTCCTTGCAAAAACACTTCCTTTGTAATGACCTTCAACAGGCCTCGATGCCCATTAAGTAATAATTTTTTAATAAATGGTTTTGGTGTTCTCGCAGCTAACAGGATTGGAGTCAGGAAAAGGGTTACATAATTTTTACACAAATACTCAAAACTATAAAAAGAATAATCACTAATTCACTTAGATTCAACGATACTATTTGAAGTATCTATTGGATTTCGACTACTCCAATGAATTATGATTTTTTTTAAAGCAATTTACTCGAAGTCCCTATCAACCGATTTCTTGGATATTACCGTAAAGGCATAGAGAGATCAGTGAATCCAGATTAGATAATGCTGGGCTCCACATACATTCTGCACATTCAATAAATCTTCCAACATATGCATCTACTGACAACCTAACCAACCTCGAACCACTTCTCTGGTTCCCTTATCACAATGCGTAAGGCATCAACTGATCATTGCTGCAAGTGAAACCACCATCTGGTAGAGAACCCTGGTTAGGGGCCATCCATATATTACGTACACACACAAATTCAGGAAAATTGGACCCCCTCCTACCCCCTGTTCGCAAGCGTACTTTCTTCCACCCCCCCTGCGTACGTAAGCTTGACGCACACCCCCCCGAACACCAGCTGCAGAAAGTGTCTCGGCAGCTCCAGGCAGCCCGACTGTCTGCACTTTAGGCCAGATTGAAGGATGAGTGAGGGCCAATATAGACAAATTATAGGTGTCTCGTTCACAGCACAGAATAACTGCACATGGCTTTTATATAATGTAATAAAATGCCATCGGACGACTATAGGACAATACAGAGTTATAAATAGGCTAATGTGGACGTCATAATTAGAAATTTATTTTGCGTACGTACACATTTTGTCCCCCCCTCCCCCGTCCGCACCCGTACGCAAAATCGCCAAAACCCGCCCTCCTCCCCCCTCATTGCGTACGTAATATGTGGATGGCCCCTTAAAAATCTTACACCTTTTCAGACGTCATTAAACTACACTTCAACTCCAAATCATATCCACGGTTACGTTCCTCTTCCTCGTCAGGTTCTCTGCCTTGAGGCAGGTTCAAACGTCCGATGACGCCACTCCTCTTGGTGCTAAGCTTCTTGTTTAAGTGCGCTGTATCCATCCATCATCATCATCCAGTCCAGCAGCACCTGTCAGGATCGTCCTCCCATCTATTTTGCCCTCAATGACGGTTCTCATGCGGCGAGTCCCCTCTCAGCACATGATCAAACAATCTTCCTTGTTGCTCCCTTGGCTATCCTTGATCATTCTTCCCCAGCCCTTTTCAACACCTTCTCGACTGCTACATGTTGCATTACTCATTCCTAAATGAAAATTAATTACTGTATAACTCCAAAAACTCTAATCAACAGCTCACTAATTATTAATTAGTAGATCTTACCTTTCGATCTTCTGTCGCAGAATACAAGTCAGAACCTTCGTTCCATGCGGATGATGAAGGTGGCTTCAGTTTTGTTGACCATGGTCCATCACTCCAGCCGGCATTTGGTTTTGTCTAAACGAACGTTTCAAACCAGTTAATGAATGCTGTTAATTGTAAGTGTAATTAGTAACTTCTATCATACAGGTGTAGTGTAATTAGTAACTTCTATCGTACAGGTGTCTAAAGTAAAAGGCATCATTCGATGAAGCACGAAGACCAAGCTATAATCAGATCAACAACCAGAAAATCAGAGAGAAATATCCTGAAGATCAGAGGTCAATATTCAGAGGTCAATATCCAGAAGGTCAGAGGTCAATATCCAGAAGGTCAGAGGTCAATATTCAGAAGATCAGAGGTCAATATTCAGAGGTCAATGTCCAGAAGATCAGGTCGATATCCAGAAGGTCAGACGTCAATATCCAGAAGACCAGTGGTCAATATTCAGAAGATAAGGTCAATATTGAGATCAGGTCAATATTCAGAAGATCAGAGGTCAATATTCAGAGGTCAATGTCCAGAAGATCAGGTCAATATATCCAGAAGATCAGAGATCAATATCCAGAAAATCAAATCAACATTTAAAAGATCAGATATGATGCCAGTGCAACCTATGGTTGTTCTATCATTAGGCCAACTATCATCAATCAATCTACCTGTAATTAATTAATTAATTAATTAATTAATTACTACATATATGAAGCAATGCAACCCATACCCCTTCAGTTATCAGGGCATCAACCTGAAATACCCTTCTTCTAAACCTGCATCTCCTATGGAGGAGGGGGAAGGGGGCGTCACATGAACCTCTTAGCTATGCTTTGAAATAACTCTCTTGCCATGAGTTGCGCTAACACAATTTCTGGTATAACACAGTCAGGGACAATGATGCCACAATAATATCTGAGCTGAGGCCTAGGTGACACTCTCCATGGTGACAGTTTCTACATAACAGGTATGTACACATGTGTGTATGTATATATATATTAGGGACCTGCGAATCACAAATGTTTAGTCGAATCGAATCTCGAATCGAATCGGGGGTAAAGGTTCGAATTCGAATTGAATCTCGAATCGAATCAGCGGGTACCAGTTTGATATTCATGAAGCTTGATTGCACAGGCGTACCACAGTATCGATATATCAATGACTGTTCTGCAGTTTAAAATCAATTAAAGTAAACATTAATTAAGCTAATCAACAGAATCAAAAATAACACACATAATTTATGAGTTAAGTAAGTAAGTAAGTATATTCTTTATTGTACCAAATGCATAACCGCACTTTGGTGTACATAAATCTACCGGAGCATAACTAGACCTTCTCACTTGAGCTGAGCGATCCATCGATCGCTCTCCTTGGTCGCTCGTCTTGCAAAGCCTGCATAGGCGTAATCTGTGAGTTACGAGGGTTACCTACACCTCTTGAACAATGCCAATCAATATTTTATTATTGTGCCTTCCCAGAGATCGCAGCTCCGCCTTGCTCTGAGTGTGCAAGAAATTGGTATCCCCTACTTTTTAGACCAAAGTTACCAATCCAGCGCGATCGATTTTCAAACCGCCTAGTATTGTCAGATGGGAAGCTCTGACTCTGAGTATAGCATTTTAATTATTATAAACCCTTTTCTTGTCATAAGGTGTGCTGTTGTCGTGTGCCGCCGTTGCACGCAGAAATTCAACAACTAATCCACGCGCATTAAACAATGAAAACAATTAGTTTACAACAAAATGCGTCAAGGGTTAATCATGTTTCCAAATAAGATTCGAAATTTTTCGAATCATGGCTTCATTTTCGAATCGAATCGAATACCGCCGTCCGATTCGTTTTCGAATCGAATATCGAAGCTTCGCAGGTCCCTAATATATATATATATATATTGTATCTGAACATTTATAAAGCGTCTCTCACAGTGTTCGCTAATCAGACGCATGTATGTATGTATGGCACATGTATGTATATTTGCAGTATGTACAAATATATGTATTTATGTATGTGTACATGCATGCAAGTATGTATATATGTACGTATTTATGTATGTATGCATTCATCTATGTGTGTGCATGTGCATGCATATATGCATGTGTGTATGCAAATATATATGTATTGTATGCATTATGTAGGCATATATGCAAGCATTTATGCAAGTGTCTGGTTATTTATGGCATTTATACAATACTCCAAAAGTGCTAAACACTGGCTACCAAAGAGGTTTAAAACTGCACAGCATAAGCCATGCAGATCGCGAACTCATTTCTGGCTGTACGTGGCCTGAATTTAGTGAAGGCACCTTAGCATCCAATGAACTAACTGTGACCATAAACCAAATCAAGAGTTGTCTTACCATTGAGGTATGATTCCACAGAGACAGGCCAGCATCCGCCTGATCCGTTGTCCACTCAGCTGCCGTAGCTGGCGACACAGAAAGCTGCGGCTGCCAGATGCCGTCACACTTCGCATCATTCAGTTTGGTTCGTCCTTGACTCAGAGATGTTGTTTGGGATGCAAGAGATGATGATGATGAGGATGAGCTGCCGGGCGCCCTCCAGCTCTGCCCCTGGTCATGACTAGAAAGGGAACTGTCAAACATGCTGCCGCTGTCGTTCCTCGGAAGAAGTGACTGGCCGGCCGGTTCTCTGGGTCCTGGTGCTTCCTTTTCCAGGTTCCAACCGCAGGAAGAGACCGAGTCATGCCGCAACACGGGCGCGTCGCTGGAACTCGATCCCGACTTGGCACTTTCACTCCACGACGGGGCTCTGCCGGATTCCCAGACCGCATCCTTGCTTCCTCGGTTCCAGGGCGTTTCGGGAAGCGAAGTGCATCGGGTTGCTGATGCGGGCTCTGGCACATTCCACACTCCACTGCCCCCAGATGGAGTTTTATCACAGTTAAGCTCTAAACTTGGAAGCTGGCTGCCACTGGAGGGCACCAGCAAACCCTCGGCGAATTCGGTCGGCTGGGGAATCCAGGAACTGCTCGTGGTGCTACCCAGTGGTTTCTGGCAGATGTTGGCACCGGCACCACGGTCCTTGATGCCGACGTCTCTGCTGCCAATTGGAGTCATGGAAGGTAGTTTACCAGCAGAGGCAGAGGAAGCGTTATCCCTAGATGATTCCCAGATGGCCGTTCCGGTGTTGGGAAGGCAGGCATTCATGTGCGACGAGGTGGATTCTGGCGCCACAGATGGGGCAGATGATCCACCAACCGTGGCAGAAGAGGATGGCATCTTACGTGAAGAGGACAAGGTACACGAAGCCTGTGACAATCCCTCGTCCAGATCCCAGGTTGTGTCCTGGCGTATCGGTGTCTTACCCCAGCCATCCTTGCTATTGACTAACTGAGCTATGAGGTCCTCCTTCGAAAGGGAAGACCCCGAAGCCGAGGTCGAGGCAGTGGCACCGCCAAAGCTGCCTTCGGTAGGTTTGTTGGAATTCGATATGTTTAGCCCACGCCCTGCCGCCTGTGCCCACGTGCTGGGAGCAGGCAGGGAAGCTGCAGAAGATGTTGTATGAAGTGGTCGCTGCTCCGACCCAGCAGCCGGGGACGGTCCTGCCCATCCCCAAGACTTAGAAGCGGTCTGTGATGTAGAATTGCTGGATGGAAACCCATTCTCCCAGTTGGTCTGGGATTCATTATTTCCTCTGACTCCTGGTCCCCACTGGGAGGCTGGTTTTTCTTCACTCTGTGCTGTCCAGGCAGAATCACCAGTCAACTTTGTCTGTAGATGTGACCACACGTTAGCTGCTGGGTCGGTTTTGTTCTCGTTACAATTCTCGCTCGCACCCTGCATCTTCTTCCACCCAGAACCAAACTTTTCATCCTGCCGTTCCCATCCGGCAGCTGGCCGGGTCTCCTGAGACCAAGGCTGCTGCACAGATGGCGTCATGCCCCATCCTTCTGTCCCAACATTCTGTGTTGGGCTGGCACTTGGAGAGCCCCATCCTGAACCATCTTTTTTGCCACCCCAAGCGGCCGAACTTCCGACAAGGCCTCCACTCCACGGCTCTAGAGTTCCGTTCTTGTGTGAAATGCTCATTCCAGCTCCTGAACTCTTCCACGCCAAGTCCGGTTTATCCGCGGACGACCATATGGATTCGCTCGGCTGACTAGAACTGTTTCTCGCAGATGTACTGGAATTTGACTTCAGAAGACCCCAAACTTCCGAACTTTTGCCACCAGCCAACAAGCCGGTTTCTGTTGAAGCAGAATCAATGCAGCAGTCTCCTGGTGAATCTTCAGTCTTATTATTTCTACGATTGCTGTGTTTTTCCATTTCCTGGGAAAATTTAACAATACTATTTTGTATAAACACATTTCAGAGGTACTTATTAACACTTTAACAACGACAGTATACTAAAAGTGACTGGGAAACCAATGCAGCTCATCATTAAAATGTTAAAACGCACTATACTAGTTAGTCTAGTGGTTTCATACATACATATATGAAAAGAAGAATAAGCTCCAGGACAACAACTCCCTTATTTGCAGTTAATTTAGCAAAAATATTTTATGCCTTAAAAATGTCCATGTAATAATAATTATAATAATAAAAATAATAATAATAACATTACGGGTTTAGGAACAACAATAACAAGTTTGATTTTTCACAGAGCAGCTTTCCAGATACTCCCAACTTGATGTTTCATTTCTGAGGAATCATTCGTACATCAGGCAAAAATAAAATTTCTTTAGTATATATTAACAATGATTTGGAAATGGGCAACAACTGTGGTTTTAGCAGAGTATTGAAATCAGTTCTGCATCATTAAGGCCGAGTTTTCACTAAATAGTTTACAGCAGTTGAATGGATGAGGTATTAAAGCAAGTACAGTAGTATATTTCTTTTCAAGAGTTCAACATCTGTTTGTTTTTGTTAAATGCTTAATTAATTTTTAAATTTTAAGTAATTATTTAAGTAATTAATTAAGTATTCAGGTAGACATGCACTAATATTTTTCATTAGCATTTACTTCATGTAACCATACTCGATCGCAATTGTTCATTAGTTTTATTTTTACTGTCTTCGGGGGTGCTTGATAGTGTAGTGGTTAGCACGCTGGACTGGCAATCGAGAGGTCAGGTTTCAAATCCCCACCAGGGCAGATTTGGTTCGAGATTTCTACTTCGCCAACTCAGCTATAACGAGTACAGTGACCATACTGTCGGTGGGAAGATGAAACGGCGAGGGAGAGGACTAGCCACCCACTTTCAAATGCCAAGGCGTAGAAAATGAAGTCGCTAACACTTCATATCCATGGCTGCCTCAGAGCTACCTGAATAGACTCTTCTTCTTCATCTTCTTCAACTTCATGTTATAAGCTTTGACTGTCTTTCACTTATAATTTAAGTATAATTATAAATATAATTAAGTATACATATAATTAAAAATTTAGGTAAAATTATAATCTGCAAACCTCACGCAAGATAAAAACATCTGAAGCAGACGAAAATTAGAGGCGAGATAATTTTGTTATAAATTCGAACTCTGAATATACAGTTTAACATTTCGGCTTCCCAGAGTTCAAAGGTATAATGTAATATTCTCAGGTATTATATAATGTTTGTCGCCTGCAATAATTGCTGATAAAAATTTTCACATGAAGAGTCACAGCTGAACGAACTACTTATAGTTATTTCCTTTACCGTATGTTGACGATTTTGTTACTCGGAATTTCCAGGTCGCCGTAAAACATAAGAGGAAAATTGCTCATTCAAATAATTTTGGTTTAACAAAACACCCATCTGCACTGAACAGCACATTACCGTTTTGCCCGGAATTTGTTCTTCTAGTAAAACAACTTGCCGCCGATTAATTTTACTAAACAAGACGCTTGCTTGTACAACTTACAAGTCAGGTTTTTCTTGAAATCACACCCGCGACGAACTCAGAAAAACAAACGGGACACCTGATAGCGCTATTGAGTCATTCTGAAGTAAAACAAATATCTTAAATCTCCCAAAAAAATTGACATAAATTTTCTATTCCGATCAGAGACAAAATCAGAAGATACGGAATGCTGAAGCAAATTAATTTTATCGAGACGTAGACGTCGTAGCCTGGATACGACGGCTATTTAAAATTAAATGCGACTAAACTCACATTTATCGAAGTCGAAACATTTTATGCTAAGGCAACAGGAAAGCTGGCCACATTCAAATCGTTAAATGTCCGAGCTAACACAGCTCGCCTAGTCGACCATTTTCCACTTTTATCCGTCGTTCTTCCACTCGTCCAACATTAGATCACGGATAGACATGGAATCAAAACCCGGACTAATGACGCCATAAATTTTATGATTTAGCATTATCCAGCAAATTAGCTTATCGAATATTTAGTTTGAAACGGATACGAATATGTAACATGAGTCGTATTGTAAATTTTAGAATATCAACGAACAAGTTTCTTGAATAAAGCAAGCGTTTTAGAATTAAATCATCGTCTGTTTTATGACCATTCTTACCCAGGCTTTGATCAATCGCATGGTGGCGCGCCATGGTCATTTCTCAACTATGTCGTTAAATACAGAAGCTGTTTAAAAACTGTGCTACTTTCCGAGACTATGTTAAAATGTGCATGATGGATCGCACTAGTGGACGAGCAGTGCTTAAAGTGTAAAAAAAGAAGTGCCTGGACGCCGCTTACAATAGGCGCAATCATGGTCTAGAAGTTGGGGGACCTACTAGAACGTGCGAGTGGGGGGAATTGCGAGCGCCGAAGGCGCGAACGCGATTGCCGAAGGCAAGAAGCCCCTAACGACTAGGGGTCTGGGGGAGCGTCGTAAGCTCCCCAGCGGGGTCTGGGGCAGAGCCCCAGAAGCCGACGCAATTTTGAGCATTTGATGCCAAAAGGAGCACATTTTTGGCTCTTGTTTACCTCACATTTTTCAACGATGATTTCGAAATAAAACTACCTAAAGTTCCTAAACCATCCCAATCTGTGACAAAATTTGAGTATTTTATAGGCCTATGTGAGGAAACTGAGATTTTAGGTGTTAGAAGAACACAATTTGCAGTCGCAGCATTAAAAATTGAAATGCCCTTCTATGCTTCTACTGTGAGCCATAGTCGGATTTTAAAAAGCGAGATGAAGTAAAGTTTTAGAGTGAAATTATAGCCTTATAGCAACATTTTGCATTGAATTCTAATAGACTTGAGTTTAGCCTGAACGTTTATTTTATCGACAGCCAGCAGAACCAGCCACTTGTAATTGCTGAGAATAACAGTTATGAAATTTTACAAATTGTACAAATATTAACAGTAGATTATACTCATTATACTATAGTATATGTATTCTAATAGTATATAATATCATTATATCATATCATGGTAAATAATATCATTATATATTATAACAGTTCATATAATATTATGCTGTCAACAACAACTCAAAACTATTATTTTATTTTTATATTTTTCTGGGGAAATCATGGGGAATCCCTCCCCCCTCCAAGAGATGCCTAGATTAAAAACACTGGACATCAAGTATAAGCAGCGTGAGAATTGTAGAAAAAGACGCAGGTAGACTTTAATCCATGTGGAGTTGAATATTTTATCCATATTTGCAAACTGAGAAAATTCAAAAATGCAATAGAAAGCTTAAACTCCATAGAGTGAGGATATCACCAAATTTATTAGTATACACTAATATGCAATTCACACAGTCACAAATCTCACAATAAACCAGAGCATTACTTTATCAGTAACCCACAAAGTGAATTGCGAAAGGAAATGCTAAAATATATGCACAATATAATCACACTAGCCCAAATGGGGGGTCACCGACCCCCTTGGGTGTGCAATGAACTTAACTGGGGTCCTAAAAAAATACTGGGGGGTTGAACCCCTAACCCCAAACAATTCTCACCCTGAGTATAAGTCTATGTGGTATTGTATTGTATCGTATCAATGCGCTCTACTGAAGTCATTTAACTTCATAAGTTGATTCAGTTATGAAACAGTCGATAAGACTAGACCGATCTCTGGAGGCATAGCATTTTAGACAATCACGTAATCAACTTTCTGTAGACTACTTTTTTATTTTAACAGATTCACAGCGTAACGTTTAAGGTTTAAGTAAAATGCATTAGTAATGTTTCACGAAGTGAAGCAGATTACTTATGTACTACTTAAACAGCAAAGCAAGTGCAACAAACTGATGATGATGATGAGTTCTCTGTCCGAAGGCAGGTCCATTGGCTTTATGCCACCCGGGGATGAGGTGAGTGAGGTGGTTTCCCGTTGCCTTCCTCACAGACAATTGTATGTGAGCAACTTGTCCAAGGTTGCTACGCAGTGGCTGGAGGTAGATTCGAACCTGCGACCCTCCAGTTGCAAGGTACAGAACATAACACTATAGGCCCTACCACCGCGTCCCGCAACAAACTACTATTTTAAATTTAGAAGTTCCTTACCATCAGTTGCGTTATTACAATAGTTTCTCTGGTTCAGAAGGGTTTTAGCCGGCGACTAAAAATAATTTAAAGTCGTTTCTTTGTTTAAAAGTAAGCAAATAGGACTATACTTTAAATTCACATGAAGAATGAACATTGCAGTCGTGTGGAGACAATGTAGTGTGTACAGGCGCTTTTAGAGAGACTTTGACAGAGACAGACTGTTACAGAGACATAGCGACAGAAAACAAGAGAGAGAGAGAGAGAGAGAGAGAGAGAGAGAGAGAGAGAGAGAGAGAGAGAGAGAGAGAGGGAGGGAGGGAGGGAGGGAGGGAGGGAGGGAGAGAGAGGGAGGGAGGGAGGGAGGGAGGGACAGAGAGACAGAGAGAGACAGAGACAGAGAGAGACAGAGAGACAGAGAGAGAGAGAGAGAGAGAGAGAGAGAGAGAGAGAGAGACGAACAAGGCAGATTATATTACCGGCATTTCTTAGCGCTGGAGCCTAGAGAATCTGGCTCATGCACAACTAGGTCGACCAGGGTCAAATACTTCCAACAAATCATGGTGACCTAGTATAGACTAGACTGGCAGACGCCACACTTACATGTATACGTCTGCAGTGGCCCGGCATATCATGCAAAGCAGCTGAGACGTAGGCGGGGAAAACATAAAATTTTTGTTAAACTTAGTCCACCCTCGTTACATGATTGTGACGCCACTGCATGGACGCTGCATGGACGGCGTCCAGGCCGTGCTGGCCTAATAAGTGGCAGGACGGCGTCCAGCCTTGAAAAGAAGTGCCTGGACGCCGTCCATGACCGTCCATTCACACTTTAAGCCCTGTGGACGAGTATTAGGTTATGACTGCTGAAGTGCTGGGACATTATTATTATTAATGCATTGATAGCTGATCGGCGGCGCAACAAAGTTAATTGCCTTACTTTTATTAGCCTAGTAGGCCTTCTCTTTTAACGACCAGTAGTCGATTGCTTTGACTTCCGACTGACCCATTCTTTAATAACGTGGGGCACACTAGACCTACAAGAGTGAGATAGAAAGCTTTAAACTCTCTGCAAGGCATATCAGAATGTCAGCCCCTGTTTAACGACGCGCATGTCATAGAAAAGATGAGTAGCGTCGCCCTCCTCTTTTGCCAAGGCTTGGGACTGGCACTACCAGAGTACGAGCAGTCACTGAGTTCAACTATTATGTATAGGCCTACATAGGCCCCTACTAATTAAATTAAACAACTTGAACTAGTGGGCGCTGCGAATGTCAAACATCGTGTGGTAAACCTGTAGGGAAGGATGGGCAATAATGTTTCATTGTAAATGCTATTCTGCGAAATAATTATATCAGTGCCTCACGCTATATGAAGTCAAATCATCGAGAGCCAGTTTTTGGTCAATTTCTGTGCCAGCTCAGAATCCTGGTCGTATTCCAGCTGGGAGTCAGCATGGTGTAGGGACCTGCGAAGCTTCGATATTCGATTCGAAAACGAATCGGACGGCGGTATTCGATTCGATTCGAAATTGAAGTCATGATTCGAAATATTTTCGAATCGCTTTTTGGAAAAATGATATCGACTTTGTTGTAAACTAGTGTTTAAAAATTAGGGCTGCTGATTAATCGCCGTTAACTCGACGACAGCAAACCCTATGCAAGAAATGGGTGTATAATTAGAAAGTTATGCTCCGCTTAGATGTATGAACACCAAAGTGCGGTTTTGCAATTGGTACAATAAAGAATATATTTATTTACTTAACTCATAAATTACTTGTGCTATTTTTAATTCTATTAAATAGTTTAATGTTTAGTTTAATTCAGTGCTTTTTTCTAGAAAAGAAGGTTCCGGAACTGAACAATAGGTTCCGGAACTGAACAATTGTGGAAGGGCTAAAATCCCGAGAAAAACGGGATTGGGGGTTGGAAGTGGTCTCAATAAACACTGAAAACAGTTCACAATACTTAAATTAAATGACTAAATTATTGTTTTTATTATTAAAATAAAAAATTATTTTTTAGTAGCTGAAAAAATATGCCGGAACGCCGTTGCGGCGCGGCGTTCCGGCTGAAAAAAGCACTGGTTTTATTAATTTTAAACTGCAGAAACGTTATTGATAATATTGATACTGTGATACGCCTGTGCTATCAAGCTTCATGAGTATCAAACTGGTACCCGCCGATTCGATTCGAGATTCGATTCGAATTCGAACCTTTACCCCCGATTCGATTCGAGATTCGATTCGACTGAAAATTTGTGATTCGCAGGTCCCTAGCATGGTGTTACGTAATCTAGACATATAGGCCTATCTACAGCGCCCAGAAAAGAAGTCGCGAGAACCAGCTTATTCACAGGCGCTTAGTCAAAACATAATCGATAGGCGGGAGTGAAATCGGTTCCAAACAGGGCTGTAGTCGAGGGTATACGCGGGTATAGCGTATAGGGCCTACTCGATCACCTCTAGAGACCGTATACTCACCTCACAAAATATTTTTATTTATTTATGCGTACTTGCATAATGCTTACACGCATACATGTACATGCATGAATACGTATATAGGCTACATACATACACACTTACTTAGTTGCTTACTCATTGTCAATAGTTGACGTTATTCATCGTGTAGACAGGAATTTTAGAATAGTAAGTATTATGTAAATATACGTTCATACATAAATGTATGAATATATACATACATAGATACATAGAAAATTAAGGGTTCAAAGAGTTCAGTAAGATTTGGTTAACGTTCCATGCAGTTGCCCGATCCACAGGCTTGTAGTATCAAATCTACAGAGATGATAGCATTCCCAGGATTATGTAAATTGTAGGACATTCACAAATGTATATAACGCCTTGCGAAATAAACAGTAAAATTGTATATAACGCATTGCGAAATAGACAGTCTGCTTTAGGTCTCCAAATCCACCACACCCAACCGTTGTGAAGTTCTAAGAACTTTGCATCCTGGGTCTTTCAGCTTGGATCCAAGAACTGATCAGCGATCGATCTTGTATACGCAATAGTTCTGCCGAGTTACATTTGTGGTAGACCTCTATCGATCTGTACCGTGTATCATTATCAATTAGAAAGCGACAGAAGAAAGACCTTGCTGAATTATTGTTGTGTTGAAATAATTTTTCTATGAAGGCCTATTTATATGCACATTGCTATAATATCCAATGATTGTCATTGGTCATTTCCAGGCCTACCGTCTGAAACAATGACAATTATGATGTCAATATTTTACTAAAATATGACGTCATAAAGAAGCTCGAGCCTATAGTATATGCAACCCAACGCTCTGCCATGTTAAGTAATGGCAAGTAATACAATTCAAGATAATAATTCAAACGTTTGTAATTATATATAATATTTGTTTATTTTTATTATTTATTCCGGATATTTCTATAGGCCTAGCGCCTCTGGAAGTCGACTACTACTCAGAGGCGCTCCCGACTACAGCATTTGATACTGTGCCGGAATTTTCACGCCGAAGCGCCACGAGCAATTGCGAGTGAAGGACTTGCCCAAGGTCCGTACGCAGCGGCTAGAGTGGGATTCGAACCTGCAACCCTCCGGTCACAAGGCGCCGAACTTACCACTGAGCCACCACGCCCCACAATATATAATATACATATATATTGTTGAATGTAGGCATGTGACCTCTTACGTAGATGCAGGTGCTAGGCTATGTTAAGTAAATCTCCGAAATTTCTCAGCGCCCCACAAAATCAGCGTTATGAAGATCATGCATTTTATTTACCGGCGTTACTTTAAGACCGGCGCTATATCAATTCAAGTCCGCTGTGTGTACCTCGGGGTTTTAGCTTCGTGAATACAAATAGCGGTTGCAGTGATGGACTGTCTGGGTGTCAACTCAGAGCTCTGAGGTTCAATCACCGCACGGCAGAAAGATTATTATTGTTAATTTCTTGCTCCAAGGTAGGCTAGGTCTACACGTGATCAGAGGAATTTAAAAAATCCGGAGAATATGGCCTACAAAACAATTCTAGGACGAATAGAACTCGTTAACATCCGGCGGGTATATTATTATAATTAGAATTTAGAAGTATCATCATCATCATCATCATCATCATCATCATCATCATCATCATCATCATCATCATCATCATCATCATCATCACCATCACCATCACCATCATCATCACCATCATCATCATGATAGTTATCAAGTGGGAAATGTGCAACGCGCGCAGTCACAAAATGTGAATCTGAGGATCGGAGATGTTTAGAGATTTCTGCAACACATTCGCCACCTAGCGAACTTAGATGTAGCGAGTGCGCTTAACGTAGGCTGTCGATGGGAAAGTAATCTCGAAAATTCTAACTGTACAGGGCACAAGTTTATTCACGTGAGCTACGCCATGTCAGAGGGGTTGTCCTGAGATGTCAAATGGAGATCCAAGTCCTGTTGCCAGGAGACCAAGCCCGGTGAAGGACGTAGTCATAGGCGTAATTTGTGGGGAGTACGATGGGGTACCCGTACCCCAACTTTTTAGACTGGGAGTACCGTACCCCCACATCTTGAATAATGCCAATAAATATTTTAGTACTGTGCATTCCCAGAGATCGTAGTCTCCGCCTTGCTTTGTGTATGTAAGAAATTGGTACCCCCACTTTTTAGACCAAAGTTACGCCCTTGCATGGTTAGAGCTGCTAAGGCGCGGCAGAGAAGTTCAGACGATACGGTAGAGTTTTGCCAGTTGCCATACGCGGAGACTATAGGATAATTAATGAACTGACGAATGAATTAAGGAGTAAATTGAATTAAATATTTAAACTAAAAATTCGTGAATTTATTAAAGACTGTCCGCTTCATATGACCACGGTAAAAAAATAATTGTAGACTCATATTATTTCTAAAACGCCACTTGAAAACCAAGACTTGAAAGTCAAGCGCAGGGCACCAGCTTATTCAAGAGCGCTGTAACATGCCAGAGGGGTTGTTCAGAGATGTCCAGTGGAGGTCCGAGTCCGATTGCCAGCAGGCTTGGACTGGCTTGCAAAAGAGGCCCGGGAAATTTGGTCATGGCGGCCCACGTAATCGAGCCCCGAAAGCACCAAACCTCTCAGGATATGGACCTGTGTGGTGCCTGCCAATGCTTTTGGTAACATTTAACATGAGAAATTAACACATATTACATTATGTAGTGCACTCTGCACGGTTTAGTACTTTAGTTTATTTAAAAAACTTAACATCATGATAGAATTAGTAGACACAACTTCACATAAGCACCTAATATAGCATATTTCATCGCATCACAAGTTGACTCCAAACGTCGATTTCATCATTACGTCGCCTGAGAATTATCTTGTCGTATCTCCACTTTTTTTCGAAAAGTAGTTAAGGGTTGATTTGTAGCAGAATTTTTTTGATCTTCCTTCAGTTTCAATGGCTAGGAGATACGATAGGTCGTTTTAAAGATATTCAACAAAATATACTGTCGTATGTCCTGTTTTCAGAAACATTTTATCGTATCTCCATACAGCATTCATAGTGTAGCAGTCTCTGTTGTTGTATGTCCACAGAAAGCTCGTCGCTGATTGGACGCGCAGGAGATACAACAGTATAAACTTGTGCGCTTAGCTGGACTATGGTGTCGCATATCCAGACAATTAAAAGTTTTTCTTTTAAAAATCCGGACTATATAAATGAATATTTTAACGAAAACACTCTGTAATAATTGGTCGTTGCTTAATTTAATCATTTCATGTCTTTGTTTTCAGAAAGATTGTTTGTAATATTTGTAAATCCATTTTATACAAAATTTTCACAAATTTCAGAAAAACAACTATAATTGTTAATTTTTTAAATGCAATATCTTTATGTAATGTTGATGTTTTAATATGACGTCTGGTTGTGAACTGTAATTTGACAGTGCCCTACTTATTGCATTGAATTTCTCATTTTTCCGCAAAATGCGACCCAAACTTCTACCTCGTTTATCTCGGAATTTTGGAAAATGGAGATACGCGAAGATAATTCTCAGGCGACGATTATTAATTCTGAGAAGAAGGTCCTCTTCACAAGCCATCATCATGAAAGACTCTAAACTTCACTGTTCAAAATGTATTTCAATTTCGAAAATGACCTCTCATAAGCAACTTGTGATTAGGATAATGTCAAAACGAATTTTTAAGCCAAAAACAAATGTGAATAAGCCAGACTATATGAAAATTGAACTTAAGGCGAATGTGGTAACAGCAAGCAATACGGTTTCTTAAAGATTTACATTTATTTCTGTTCCTGTTGCTTTTTTCTGCTATTGGGTCCGTTTCACTTTCTATAGATTCAGACTGAGTGCGTTTTATGAGACTGTCTGTTATTTCAGTGTCAAATACCAAATTATAGTCTTTTAATTTTGAAGCTTTTCTCATTTTCTTGCAAAGTCCAATAATTCCCTTTGCAGCTGCTCTTTTGTTACACTGTAATCAAATTTTCTGAGCAATTCACTCATGTGCTGTAGGCCTACATAATCCATCACTGGGAATCCTTATCGAAATTTCTGCAAAATTGTTTGGATCTAACCAAGACAAATCAGCGTAAAGATTAATGTGCTCAGAGAATCAGTACTGTTTCAAACTACTAATAACTTGATCTATTACCATGTTGTGAACATTTAGGCCTACTCTAAACCTACTCTAGCATTTTCATTTGGCTGGTCTTTAGCAGATTCTCCTGGCAATTTCTTTTTTGATCTAATTCTTTTCTGTTTCAAAGCAGTCTCAACATCAATGTCGAGATTTCTTTTATCTAGTTCACTGTTAGCAAGTTCTGAAAAAAGTGTAGCTGCTTCAAAAATGACGTCAAAAGTTCGATGTAGTTGGCTTAATTCATTGTATCTTGAACCATATATATAGGCTCGTAGGATGTCTATGCCATTTTTGTTTAGCAAATATTGAGATAAGAGAGCTGTGCGTTCAAGCACTTTCAAAAAACAATTGCGCAGTCAAAAAACAATTGCGCAGTCAAAATAAATTCAAAACTTGTCAAAGAATCCAGAGAGTTTTCGCTCTGTATCGTACATCATTGTTAAATTTGTTTGATTCAGAAATATTATGGAAGTAGCCTATATCTACGTATAAGAAATCGATAACCTCTGTTTCTATAGGCCTATTGCATGCGCTATAATCAACGGTAAGTTAAAGTGCACATTGACACTTAGCCGAACGTTTCTCGGTAACAACCAGCACTGCCAATATTTCAAAATCTATAACACTAGAATTAAGAATTTTAACTAAAATATCATAATATTTTTAATTCATATTTTTCTTTTTGGGCGGCTGGCCCAGTCCAAGCCTGGGCGACCGGCCCACCGGGAATTTCCCGGTGTCCCGGTGGGCCAGTCCAAGCCTGATTGCCAGGTACCAGAGATAGGAGGCAAAGAAGCTACTAGCACTTCGTAAAATGATTGATTTAATTTATTTATTAGTAACTTCTATAACGTTGGGGTGCTCGATAGTGTAGTGGTTAGCGTGCCGATCGAGAGGTCTTTGGTTCAAATTCTAAATGTACAGGGCACAAGTTTATTCACAAGAGCTACCGTACGTCATGTCAGAGGGTTGTCTGAGATGTCAAATGGAGATCCAAGTCCTGTTGCCAGGACTAGATTCTAGAAAGAACTAGAACTAGATTCTAGAAAGTGGTTTCTAGAATCCGTACTGCCCTACCCACCACTTTCTAGAATCTAGTTCTGTTCTCTCTAAACTGTTAATCGAGAGGTCTGGGTTTCAAATCCCCGAAGGGCAGAAATTTGGTTCGAGATTTCTGCTCGACCTGCGCCCCTAGCCAACTCAGCTATAATAAGTAGTGACCGTACACCGTCGGTGGGAAGATGAGACAGTGAGGAGAGGCTGCAGGCCACCCGCCCTCATTAATTTTATATGCTGACATGGGCGGCGATCATGGGGATCGAGGGGAACAAGTCCCCCACCTCTAAGAGTGGGGAGGGATACAATACATTTGACCCCCACTTTTTGAAGAAACACAAAAAAGGTCGTCAAATTTATCTCCAAAAATGGTTTAAAAATTGTGCGTGAGCGTGAAAAATTTTCTGACCTCTTTTTTGAGCAGACCAGTTCATAACTCTTCACCAGATCAGTTCAGTAGTGCCCCCCATCTGTGAAACAAGATCGCCGCCAGTGTATGCCGAGACTAAGAAAATGATACCCATGGCTGCCTCAGGGCTAGCTTTAGGGACAGCTCTTCTCTCTATAAAGTAAGTAAGTAAGTAAGTATATTCTTTAATATACCGCCTGCAAACGCACTGTGGCTAACAAACAGGTTAATCACAAAAGAGGTGCACGAAAACAAGCAGCAAATTTAAACAAGAGAGAGATAGTCAAATACAATGGAAATGAAATATTAAATACATCAGAATAGAAATAAAATTTAAAAAGCCGTGAAGAAAAAAAGAAGACAGAAAGTAACTAATACGGACAGGAAGAAATTAAACGTCGGTGTCTAGTGCATAAGGGTATCAACCGATAGGGCACCAAAACCAAGGTAAACAGATCAATACCAAGAACCGACTAGGCTATGTATATATATTATATATTATATATATACATATATATATATATATATATATATATATATATATATATATATATATATATATATATATATATATATATATAGCCTAGTCGGTTCTCCACCAGTCCTTGCCCTTTTCTCCACCAGTGAACTTTACCCTTTTTAGTCCAACCAGAGAGCCTGGTCATTTTTCCTATACTCTCAGCAATCAGTGCTATTCAATTTTTTCTTTTTACTGTCTGCAGTTGTGTAATGCTTGTCGTTGGACTTCAAATTATCCTGTAAAAAATTACAAATGTTAATTGTTTCATTTTGATCATTTTTGTTTGTTTGATAACTTGACTGCTTGAAGTTAAAATATTTAAAAGATATGTCTTTTCCCTTCTGATGAATAGGACCGGATGTTAGGTTAGGCTGTGGGTTGCGTCTGTACAGCGCCCTTGTAGCGGCATGATCGCGATACGGCGCTATAGAAATTGTCCGTGTTATTATTATTATTTCATGTTTCTCTGATTCAGTGATTTTTTACTTAAAATTATGTGCGAAAAATGTCCTCTTTGAAAATATCCCCAATAGTGGAAATTTCTTAAAAGCTCCCCTGTAAATACCCCTTAAATCCCCCAATTGTTATGTTAATGATCTCTTGCCCTGTAACAGTAGGCCTACTCTCTGCCCAGCAGAAAGAACATGAGAGCATTTCAAAATTTACAAGGCACTGCATACATGTTGAGACATGTGACTGAGCTTAAACTCAGCAGAAGAAGAAAAGACAGAACTCGCATTTGATAAACAAAACAACATTTTAATGAACGTACAAAACGAGAAACACAGCGTCTGTACTCATCCATCTAGAGCACAAGTAACATCTGCAATGAACAGCAACATACAAAATTGAAATCAAAATAACAACAGATAACAATTCTTCAGGTCAATTGTTCTCTTTACCTAAAACAGGACCTTTAAATTACCCAGACCTTACAGGCCATTATCCTATTTACTTTTAGCCTAAACAGGACTATCACTTGCCCTAGGCCTTCATCTTATTTACCTAGGACTAAAAAGGCCCATTAGTTCATTCCACTCATCCTAAAAACTCATTATTCTATATCCCTAGGGCTGAACAGGCCTTTTATCCATTTACCTAGGCCTAAATATGCCTATAATTCCATATCCCTACACTTAGAATGGCCTATTGTTCTATTGTTTCCCTCCACCTTTTTTCAAGAACGAAAAGAAAATGAAACACTTCCCAAGCCTCCTACTTTCAAATGCATGTTCTCTGCAACTTTTCCCACTTTGCAATAAGACTTGTTTAGATTTTCTTAACTAAACTCTTACGCTAAACCAAATTATGAACACTAACAAGTACATCTCTACCACAAACAAGGGTTATAATATCTGAAGTGTCTGCTCATGTTCCCCTTAGCAGGCCCAGCTAGTCAAAACTGAAAACAATAGGTTTTACTATCTGTGCAATATCAACTTTCAACTAAGCTCTAACGCTAAACCAAGTCATGAACAAACCTACATTTATAATTAAAACGGTCCATAATCCTAAAGTTGTCAATTTTCACCATACATTCCAATTCGCATACGTAATCTGCCATACCAAAATTACTCACAATTAGGGTGACCACGTTTCCTTTCTGCCATTCCGGGACACCGCATATATTATACATAAATGTATACAAATATATAAACATAAATATATACATATATATATATACATATGTATGTATATATATATATATATATATATATATATATATATATACATACATAGTGCTTTTTCTGGAAAAAGTTTCAGAAATGAACAATTATGGGAGGGCTAAATCGAGGGCGAAGCCGGAGAAAAAAAGAGAAAAAGATGCACATTTTCTATTTTAATCATTTGCCATCAGATCAGCAGTTACAACATTAAAAATTAAACTAGCTAATATTAGCGGTCTTGTTGTCCTCGAGACCAAGGTCTTGGTCTTGAGTGCACTCGAGTTCGTTTTTAAAAGTCTTGGTCGTGGTCTTGACACCAAAGGTCTTGGTGTTGAGGTTCAAAGTCTTCGTCTTGAGGTTCAAAGTCTTCGTCTTGTTCTCGCAAAACCAAGACCAAGACTCGGCTATCATTATGAACAGTCATTTAGCAAAACTCAAGAATTTAAAAATTTATAAAGCCTGCTTGCGTCATAGACCAATATCTATGGATCAATACAAGTCTTGTTGGTCAGGGAAAGCTGTCGACAGCAGCAACAGTTATGGAAGGATCCATGGAAGGATTTCAAAATGACTCACGATTAGTACATTAACATCCAGTGCTGGAAAAGCTACTGTGTGTGCCAGCGACTTTAGCATCTGGAGAACGTTTTTTCACACGGCGGAATTTTTATGAGGCCCCACGGAGCACGTCTTGGTCAGAAAATCCTCAGCGAATTTACTTTTATAAAAGACAAAAGGCATTTGGTATAACATTTTGCATGAAGGACTTTTTGTAAATATAAATTCAGAATTTTCTGCATTTAAAGTTATTTCGCTTGAATAAAATAAAAGACTCGTGTCAGGGATAAAATAGCGAGTATTCTGACTTGACAATTTTTTGCAAGGAATACAAGTCTTGACCTGATTGCAATTTTTTGGGTCTTGGTCTCGGTCTTGGTCTTGAGGTTCAAAGTCTTGGTCTTGAGGTTCAAAGTTTTGGTCTTGGTCTCGAGGTTCAACGTCTCGGTGTTGGTCTTGGTTGCGAGGTTCGAAGTCTTGGTCTTGAAGTTTAAGGTCTTGACAACAAGACTGAATATTACTATAATGCTGAAACTGCACAATTTTTTTAGACAGTCAATTTGGTGTCACCTCTCTGAGGGTGTCACCCGGTGCATTCCACACACCCCGAATCCCCAAGTTACGCCACTGCAGTTAAGCATCTGTTTCTTGTATCCGACCAGAATGATTCCATCAAACTAAACCTCGTTCAACTGCAGCATTTGAAGTAGCTATGCGCATGGTCAATGGGAGTATCTTCAAAGATTTGGAAAATTGTGAGTTCCTGCTTTTTAGGATAGGCCCCATGCAACTGCCCACATGAGCGTCTATGGCAGAATGGAGACATAGAAATAATCTTAAGATTACATTGTGCCGAGAATTTGTAAATTTTATGCGGCGATGCGTATTTGTTGATGTTATTTCTCTTTTTTACTAATTATTGGAAAATTAAAATAGCAAATTCCACGTATTTAATAATAGAAAAATTCATTCCGGGACGTTCCATTGTCCCGGAAAGGACGTGTCCGGGACGCGGGACATTTTTTCTAATTCCGGGACTGTCCCGGGCAATCCGGGACGTGTGGTCACCCTACTCACAATCTATTATGACTCTTGCCTGACATACTGGGTTGAACTCGGGACTCGTTAAAAAATTTGTTTGTAACAGTGCATATCTGTATACCGATCAAAAAAAGCAAATCTGTCCTGCAACATAGCACAGCGCTTATCTATAAATCGAAAAATGCAATTATCCTGCAAAGTAGCATCTATTAATAAAAAAAATTCAAATCTATCCTGGAAAGCTGACCCCCCGGTTCAGAATTTAAGGCAACTGAAACTGAGGACTGATACTCGTATTCGAACTTGCTGTCATTGTCAGATGGTAACAGAAAACAAAACAGAAATGATCAGAGTGTTCATAGGCTGAAAAAATATACACGTACTGGTAGTCGTCTCTGAAACTACTTGCTAATTAATTCTTAAAAAACAAAATTAATACCCTATGTATAAAGCGAGCGTACCGTTTAGTTCAACAGCAGGGCAGAATTATACCAACTGCTGTTCTTGCTTAGAAAAACACAGAAACTCATAAATAGAAACTGACAGAATTAGACGAAGTAAACGTTCTGTAACGATTACTCTTGAGACATTTATGAACTGCAAGCAGTTGAGATTATCTTTCCTATACGCAATGGCCTGCACAGCCACGTACATACACTGTTGGCCCACGTTGTGCCACTGGCATTAACTGGTTGCAAACTTAAGCCCAATCTTAGGAAATTTAGCAACATCTTTTTCTTACATCAGCAAAACATAAGAGACAGCAACAGTAATGATGATGATGATAATAATGATCATTAAGACTAACGACCAGGCCCGGCCTTAGGGTGTGCGGGGCCCAAGGCGGGAAGCGATGAGCGGGGCCTCAAGCATAAAATGTCATTGCGGAGTTGATTTCCTGTCAATACGGTATTGGCAATACCACATATATTAAAATAATGCAAAATGGAAATTAAATGGCTTAATCAATGCTTTTTCTGCCGGAACGCTCTGGAACGGCGTTCCGGCACCTTTTTTCAGCTATTTAGTTATTTTCATAAAAGAATAATTTAGTTATTTTAATTTAATGTGACGACAATAATTTCTTGGGAAGGGTCTCACCGAGATCCCTCCCCGAACCCAAACCCTTTTTTATAGGGCTTCGCCCTCGATTTAGCCTTTCCATAATTGTTCACTTCCGGAACCTTTTTTCTAGAAAAAAGCACTGGGCTTAATGAACACAAAATGCTAATCAGGCTCTTAATACCAGCATTTACTATGAAAGCAATACAGGGTTATTATGTATTACTGAATTATTTGAACATCTAACAACTGAAAAGGATGTTAATAATTAGATATTTTAGCATCCTTCTAATTGAAAGTTGGTTATTCACAATACACAAAAGCGTGGGTTCTAGTCGTTACTCGCTTTATCTGCAGGCTCGCTTTTCCTAAATCACCCGGTCATGTTCAAGCTGCAAATTGACTGCCAGTATTGTTGCTAAGAGACGTGAGCGTTGTCAGCGTTCAATTTCATCACAGTAAAAAATTACAGCCATCAGCGCGGGGCCCTTGAAAGCGCGGGGCCCAAGGCGGCTGCCTCGTTCGCCTTGCCCTAGGGCCGGGCCTGCTAACGACAGTAAAAGCGGTGACAATAACAATGATAATATTCAGTGACAATAGATGATAGTAGTTATGATGAAGACAACGATGATGATAATGATACAGAGAACTGTTAGAACTAAAAAAATCGTTTATATGTTCAAAACTTGCGAATAGCCAGTCAAGTACAAGCAACAGCAAAGCAACAAAGAACAGCAGGAATCACTTAAACAGACAAGCTTCAAATTTTGATTTTGGCTTCATATCTGACTTACACGCGCCTCCGAACAACATCAAAATATTCATAAGTAACGACGACGAGATATGGCAGAAATATTCACAGACAAACCATGGCATTCAAGCCATGACAACCACAGTAATTACAAGTTAAAGACAATCATGTTAAGCATTTGACATTTTCTAATACAGCAACCAGCCTAAACACCGACTATATCGTCAGTTAACACAGCTATAAACACAACTCTCTTCCAAATACTGAAGTGACTTTGGCCACGTCTGTAGACTTCTCATTCATCTAAAGCTCAGGGCAGGGTTATCAAAAAGCAAACATTTATATAGCACTTCTATACAAAAGCTTCAGCGGCAAAATGTTCTTGTTTGAATACAATACATTTTCAATCTGACAATGACGGTATTCAAACAGCTGCAAATATCTCCAGCCAAATGATGCATGCATAATAGTGCTTGTGTAAAGTAATGCAATGCATAGAAGATAACTTACATGCATCTTAAAACAACAAAGGAATTGTAGTGTAAGCACAGCAACAGAAATACAATCTTCCATCATACGTTACATCGATTGGTACATTACACTGGATGTACTGAGATTCAAATTCAGATGCAGTTGCTTAAGTTTTCCAGGGTATTTAGTAGCCAGAATTACAAGGTCATTACCTGCACCTGTGACGCTGTTGTTTAGTTGTGCACACAACGAAGCCATCAGTTCAAAAATAATGATTAATATCATGCATTTATTAAGTGCCACTCTGTAATGACCAGGCAATACAGGCATCAATCCATGATGCTAAGCAATTGTGACTGAAGAATATGCTCAAGGTACCTATAGTAACCATCACAGAAATTACCAACCTCAGAATTAAGAAGCAGTTGTAAGAATGAAAAGTTAATACCATAAGCTATTGTTATGAACCATTTTGGTCCACGCTTCACAACAATTCATGTTTTTGCCTAAGTTAAAATCACCAAGAAACAAAACTGACTTCTGAGATCAACAAAGACAAGCACATATTGATCCCAATGCAGTGGAATCATTCTGACTTCTATAGCGCCGCTATCTAAGGCACAACGCACTGATAGTCTCTGTGCAAACAAGGTACTATAATTATTATTACATGAAGATTTACACAACATGAGTTAATATAACTAACCACACAGCAAATGTGCTAAAAGGTAAATTCCTGATTGTCAGCCAGGCAATAAAGAACCAGAGGAAGCCAAGCATACTGAAGCAGACAAAGGAATCTACTGAATCCTTTGTCTTTCATAGGGAATAATGGAAAGAAAACAAAGAGCAGACAATCGATTGGACAGGTAGGATCACAATTCAATTGGCCAAGGAAACCAGAGAATCAGGCAATGGTTGGTAGTAAGTTAAAAGACGTTAAGTCTTAAGTTTACACCTGAAAGACAACAAAAAGAACCGCAGGAGACTCAGAGCAGGGCAGCAAATCACACAGATTCAGTTCAGCCACCAAAAACACTGCAGCACACAGCAAGAGTCAAAGCATCCGTAATGGTAATTGCAACTTCATATAGCGCCACTTCAAGAGAGTGACTCATCAGAGGCGCGCCCGTCCTAACACAACGAAACCACGATCGAACAAAATGGTCTTCAAGCGTTTGCGGATCTGTGGATCTAGAGCAATATTTGCTCATAAGAGCGATAAGCAAGGAGTTGAGATAGGTTGGCTGTCATTTCAAACACATTATAACTAAAACACATTATAACTGAGTCATAACAAATAAGTCATACCACATCAAGACCGAGTACAATTTTCTAGAAAATTATGCAAACATTTTCAATCAAGCAATGTTATGTTGTCCTCATGTTTACACTATCCCAGCATCAAATGATTAAGGATCTGCCAAAGGCAGTGCTAAGCAGCTGTGCAAAGGACTTTTGTTTATAATGCATGCTGAATAATCCAGTCATGAACTATAATTATATATATCGTCATGTTCGTGACCTTCAGTAGGAATCTGTTACCCAGACAGGCTTCAAATTTTGATTTTGGCTTCATATCTGATGTACACACGCCTCTGAACAACATCAAAATATTCATAAGTAACTACGAGATATGGCAAAACTATTCACAGACAAACCATGGCATTCAAGCCATGACAACCACAGTAATACAAGTTAAAGACAATTATGTTATGCAATTGATATTTTCATGGGTAGAGGTAGCACAGCAAGAGAAACACTATCTTCGATCATATGTTTCAACGACTGGTAAATTACACTGGATGTACTGGGATTCAAAGTCTCTCAGATTCACACTGTTACAACACATCACAACCAGATCTATTTCACTCGTTTGTATTTGAACAGCTTCACAACAAGTTCAGGCAATGCTTGGAAGTCGTCAAATATGGCGTAGATTGTTGGTGGAGTGCGGTTGTCAGTGCATGAGTTAAAACGCCTCAATGGCACACCTGGACGATCAGGTGGGTGGAGAATTCCTTTGGTGCCAGGAGTACTTGTTCCAACTAGGACCTTGTTCCTGATGATCACTTGCACCTCGTTGGCATCAGGGATGGCGTAATCCGACCATGCCGCCACACAGAATTTCGTTGCAAAATACGTTGCCTGGCCATATTTAGCTTTAAACAAAAACAAGCAAACGTGTCTCTATTACAGACAATTGCAATTTGAAGTTACGTTCTGCTAGCAGATTTTTACAATTTGAAGTTAAGTTCTGCTAGCAGATTTTTACAATTTGAAGTTAAGTTCTGCTAGCAGATTTTTACAATTTGAAGTTAAGTTCTGCTAGCAGATTTTTACAATTTCTGCTAGCAGATTTTTACAATTTGAAGTTAAGTTCTGCTAGCAGATTTTTACAATTTGAAATTAAGTTCTGCTAGCAGATTTTTACAATTTGAAGTTAAGTTCTGCTAGCAGATTTTTACAATTTGAAGTTAAGTTCTGCTAGCAGATTTTTACAATTTGAAGTTAAGTTCTGCTAGCAGATTTTTACAATTTGAAGTTAAGTTCTGCTAGCAGATTTTTTACAATTTGAAGTTAAGTTCTGCTAGCAGATTTTTACAATTTGAAGTTAAGTTCTGCTAGCAGATTTTTACAATTTGAAGTTAAGTTCTGCTAGCAGATTTTTACAATTGTAGGTAGTCTATTCCAGACAGATGGACAATGCAACAAAAAAATTCTACGATGTGTATCATTTAGTTTACATTGCTGGAATCACGTAGAGATCCAAAGTTTGGACATGCATAAGACCAAACAGAACATCCACGGTGCTGAGCAGCTGTGTGTGAAGGACTTGCTCAAGACCCATAAACACTGCTCACATGAAAAACCATTAATGCACCATTTACTGCAAACAATCAGTTACCGTTTGTGTGGGCATTGGGCAATATGGTTTGGATACTAATCATGACTGCATACACAGGGTCTAAAACAGCTAGGTGGCCATTCAAAAGACAGAGGAGGCGATTGTAATAACATGTAAATACACATTTTCATCAATTGTATAATCACATGGAAACTAATTCAAATCTAGTTAATTGTTTCTAATCAGTTAATACTTTAGCCTGTTTAAGAAAGTCACTTAATGTGCTCTATAGACTCACCAAGTATACTACGGAGTTTTACTTTTCCGCAAAACACTTTACATAAACACAAAGTCCGCTTTAATATGAAACCAGAACAAGAAAATAACATCCTACAGAGTGTGAAAAAAAATTATTTTAGAAAATAATTTGCTACAGTGCAAAACAATATACATAGAATAATAAATAAACAATTTTCTCATTAATTTTTGTTAATTGTTGGTGGCAACCTGCCTTGTTTCTAAGCCTGTGTAGCAAGGACTCTATACAGATTCCTTGCCTGTGTAGTAACAGTTGTACCCCCACTTTCACTAAAGCAAGTACCGTAGTGTCTTACCATCCGAATAGCAATAACTCCTGCTGTAACCAAAACGACAAATTTCATCCACGCTCTCTGCACGCGTTCCATGCCAGAGGGAAAGCTCATTCGCATTTCCTCCATTTGTGGCACTTATGTGTTGCTGCATGACATTGTACATGTTCTGTAAGTATGGGTTTATCACCTGATCTACCTGTAAAAAAATTCTTAATGTTATTTGCACATAGTTGACAACTCACATTATTGTAATCATACACATGCTACGGCGTGAAAATTCCGGCACAGTATAAAATGCTGTAGTCGGGAGCACCTCTGAGTAGTAGTTGACTTCGAGAGGCGCTATAGAAATATCCGGAATAAAAATAAAAAAATACAAATTATTGTTTTATATGTGCATTCATATTAAAACTTCATATTAATGATGAAGACAGACAATTCGTTAACAGGGATTGGCCCTGATATTTAGTTTTTTCCTGAAAGTGTTAAAATAACATTATTTCAACCTAATGAAACTCAGTCCCAAACACTATTCAGCTCAAGATTTGTTTTTACAATTTATTGGCAATTTTTACTTTCCGTCCCCATTTTGGGGACGATAGACACAAATGGGTATGATAAGATTTCAAGGCTGGCATATATAAACTGTTAGGATTTCATACATGCAATAAAAAAGATAAACATCCCTGTAGCGAAACACATAGTTATGAACATCAAATCAAAATCAAATCAAGTCAAATCAAATCAATCTTTATTGTTCCATGAACAGTGCATGCATCAACATAATATGTGAAACATTGAAGCAATGGTGTTAATACATTGATTTATTTGATATATGAAGTTTAGGAGTAATATTAAGAGTCTTAACTGTTATTATATTTTCTAAATAGTGATTTAATACTGTACACTAAGTACTAAGTACACTAACGCATTGTCTGGTAAAATTATGATGCCAATAAGTAAGTAAGTATGTAAGTATATTCTTTATTAGTCAAGTAATCAAGGAAAAGTGTAAAAAATGACGAGTGTAATGTATGTCAAACTGGCTTGTTCACATTATTTTTGCACAAAAATTAGGCCTACAATTACTATATTGCAAAGGCTATTTTTGCTACTACCATGGCAAGAGAAAGTCAGTTCTGTATAGCAGTTCTAAATAACAGTTCTCGCCTACTGGTAGTGAAACAATCCTGATGAAGCGTGATATCACGTTTTGCAGGAAATGCCCTTGCTTTTAGACATCAAACACCACAGCGACGCCGAGTTCTACTAGACTCGAATCTCAGATTATGGTCCGGACAGGACATTATCTCACATGTATAGTTTTTGGATCTAGTTTTTGGAACTCTCTCTCTTGTATGCGTGCTGGGCAATCCTCCGAACGGTGGTCCCAAATTCTAATAACTAGTAAGAGTACTAAAATGGCATTTTAATCGATCAAAACCAGTGTAGTTTTCATGAAAGGTAAATTAAAACACTTCAAAACAGAGTTTTTGTGGAAATGTTACAAATGACAAAGTATACATCGTCAAATGTACATACATACTTACATACATACATACATACATGCCCGTAGAGTAATGGATAACACACTGCCGTGAAGAGCTGAAGGTACCAAGATCGAACCCGATAGATCCCGTAAGGTTTATTCAGCCTTCCACTCCCTAGGTGGCAGTGGTGGTTAAATGAACAGTTGGCCATGATTGGCGTCGTGTCGCTGCCGCTTAAACAGTTATATTCGACTCCTGTAAAACTGTTATCATGTGCTTCTACTGTATACATGTATGTAAGGCACCCTGCGTGGCTGCCGTTTCTACTATATGTATGTTCACTGTACACTGCAGTGCGATTGCAGGCGCTTAATTAAAGAACAGATTATTATTAATATTATTATTATCACCACATACATACATACATATATACATACATGCATACATACATAATACATACATACATACTTACATATATACTTACATACATACATATATATGCATGGGGCGTGGTGGCTCAGTGATAAGTTTGGCGCCTTGTGACCGGAGGGTTGCAGTTTCGAATCCCACTCTAACCGCTGCGTACGGACCTTGGGCAAGTCCTTCACTCGCAATAATATTGCTCGTGGCGCTTCGGCAAGAAAATTTCGGCACAGTAACAAATGCTGTAGTCGGGAGCGCCTCTGAGTAGTAGTAGGCGCTATAGAAATATCCGGAATAAATATATGCTTACAAAGCCTTACATACATGCATACACGCTGAGTGGTGTGTGCAGTATTTTAATTTGGGACCGCCGTTCGGAGGATTGCCGCGTGGTGTGCTCGGTCGCTTGTGTCATTTCGTTCTCAACTTAAAATTTGCCTCTTTCAAAATGCTCATCCACCACAGGCTACCTCTCTGTCTTATCCAGAAGACCTGAATACGGGTAGGTTTTGGTGTGCCATCGGTTGATGCCTTGTGTATTACTAATTACATTACATTACATGATTACACAAATATTGTCTGAAAATAACCTTACTGAAACTACGTAGCATCGCAGAGTAGTCGATAGAGCCTGATTTACTTGAACAAACAAAGGATCCTTTCTATCCAGGCGGATCACTTGCATTGTTTTTTTTAAAGAAAATTTGTATTGAGCTGAGTTTATTTCATGAATACTAAAATAGTACACCGATACAACGTTTTAAAGATACTTTTGTCTAAAACTACACGCGTACAGAACACGGACGCTACTCAAGAAGCACTAACAAGAACAGCGCAGTATACCGGGCCGCTTGATTCTCAAGTTCATAAGTATGCTAAAATAGGTGAAAATTTTAATGGCAAAGCATTAAAGTAAATCAACAAATCAATCTACTAATCAAGCAGAGACTTAGTCCTTCCTGTGCAGGTCTGCACATCGGGCGACGCATCTCCTCCACTCCCCTCTGCCACTGCCAGCCTCTCCGCCGCCTCCCACGTCATCTCCAGATGTCTCAGGTTCTCTATGATTGTCTCCGGCCAGTTCTTAATCGGCCTTCCTCTTTTCCTTTTCCCTCCAGCCTCCCAGTTCACTAGTGCTAGTTCAAACTAGTGCTACTACTAAATAAATTAAACAAATTGAACAAGTGGGCGCTGCATCGTGTGGTAAATCTATGGTAGGATGGGCAAGATTAATGTTTTATTGTAACTGCTAATCTGTTAAATTTCTCAGCGCCTCACGTCAGGGAGACCAGCGAAAACGCTGGCACTATAATCAAAGATCTTAGAGTCTACGACTCTAAGATCTTTGCTATAATGAAGTCAAGTCATCAAGTCAGTTTTGGTCAGTTTCGGTGACAGCTCAGAATCCGGGAGTTAGCATGCCAGCTCAGTCGAGCCGGGAGTCAGCATGGTGTTACGGTAATCGTAGGCCTAATGTCGAAACCTCTACAGCGCCCAAAAAGCCAAGTCGCGAGAACCAGCTTAACAGGCACTTAGTCAAAACATGATAGACGGCTTGAAATCGGTTCCAGATAAAGACCCATAGGAGTCAGGCAAGCAGACAGACAGTCAGACGGGTAAGATGGGTAGTATTTAGAGTTGAAACGGCTGCAGAACGACGAAGGGCAAGCAGGGGAGTGTCAAGATTGAAGGGCGAGAGAGGGGATGAATCAATTGGCAGAGTTCTTTTGGCAGTTTACTCCAGAGAGCTGACGCAGCGTTAATTAAGAGTAGAGCGATAACTGAAGCCTATAAGATCTTCACTGGAAAGCAGTGACGATTTTACCGGGGATGGGGGGGGGGGGCTAAGGGGCTGTAACCTAAGCAGAAAAGTTAGCCCCTCGTTTTCTTAGCCCCTATCAGGGCCGGATTAACCACGGTGCTGATTTGTGCTGCAGCACAGGGCCCCCAAATTGTAAAAGTAAAAAAAAATTAAGAATAAAGGATTAAGGAAAGAAACAGTGCAAATTGCACTGCATTATGCATAGCAATCATAGCTATGATTAAATATATAACCAAATAATGTCATAGTATATGATGACCTTCACGAAGTGTTTGGATTCATAACGGACTTCAAGTCTCTACCTGCAAGTGTGATTCTCCTTACAGATTTTATTTTAGTTACAGTTACAGTTATAGTTAATGGTTTTTCATTTTAGTTATAGTTACAGTTATAGTTAATATTATTTTTTAGTTACAGTTGGATGGTCTTACGGACAAGTGGGCTAACCCCTTTTTTCATTTTACGGAGAAAATCAATTTTTTTTAAATTACCATTTTAGTATTCCGTTTATTTTTAAAGTTGTTATATATTCAATATTGCTTTGAACATAGACTGCTACACAGCATTTAAAAAGTTTGAGATAAATGCTATTAGCAGAGAAAAAAAGCAAAAAGCTGGTTAGCCCACTTGTCCATAATTCATATTGCTCTAATCTGAGTTAGCCCACAAGTGTACAATAATAAAATGTAGAATCATTAACTTTATTATGCAATTCTAACATTAAGAAAACAAGTTAAGACTCGCTTAGACTAAGACTGGTCACGACTAGTTAAGTTTAGTTACCATAAATCTACAAAATAGCGTTAAAATTGGGAAAGGATTTAGTGTAGAACCTAAATGGCAACTAAACATGTTGAAAACACAACAATTATTAGCATTGAACACCATGCTATTGATTTTGTTCGATTTCAAAGTCTAAAACTTCCGGAAACCCATCAATGTCATCCTCCTGCGGTTTTGCAGCAGTAGGCAAGGTGTTGTAGAAATTGTGATGAATTGGAGGAATGAGATGTAGCATGCTCAATAGGTCCTTCTTTTTCAGCGGATTTATTTTTCGTTCGCCTTCAGCATATAGCTTGCCCCGCGGTATTTGATCAAGTGGCACATTTCTTCCTCGTTTAGAAATGTCAACTTCTTTCCAATCTTCTATTGGATCATGACTGTAGCGTACAAATAGTGTCTTAGGACATGACCGGCGATATTGGATTTGCTTCATGTGCAACCAGTTGACCTTATCCTTGCTTGTATCTTGTTTCCTATTTGTAATCTGCTGCTCCAGTGGTGCTGTTGTTAGAAATCTGTCAGTTGTCATGTTAATGACGCTGAATGGCCTCGATTTACTTCGTGCTTCAGAAATGATGTCATACCATTCTTGGGGGTGAAAAATATGAGGGTGATATTTTCGGCGTTTCTCTATGTCTGAGAAGTCAGAATCATTAGGCAAGAAACTGTGACCGCTTTCCAAGAATTTTTGAGTTATGGTGGAATATGGTAAACTGGTGTCACTCACTAACGCAAGCATCGAAACAGACATCTTAATATTTCGATTTTGGCCACCACAGCTGTCAGACCATGCTATTAACTCTGATTTATCACTATCTGCATTGTCGTAAATATATTTATTTAGACAAGATGCAATCTCCTGGGAACCTCTGGATGCTTGGGCCTCGTGCCAAACATGCATATGACCTGTTTCATTTTCACAGTTGTGAATGCCCAAGTTATATACCATAAGTTGTCTTTTATAGTACACAACATTAGTGCTTAGTGATGGAGTAGGCAGAGTACTTTGGAGGTCAAATGTTATCACAGACGCAGTGTTCCTCGAGTTTTTTGCCTCATGTCTGTCAGTTGTAAGTGCATCACGAGCAAGTTGTGCACTTCTCTGATGGCTATCTCTGTTTGCTTCAATGTCTTTGATTTTCTGTTCTATGTCATCATCTTTTTTCTGCTGTTGCAATGCTGCAAGCTGGACCTTGAAACTGTCACAACGTGTGCAGGTATCTTTCTGTGGCTCCTTAAATTTCAAGTTAAAGTCACGGTGGAATATCTTCCTATAAAGAGCTTCACTGATGGGATTAACTTTCCTCTGGCTGCAATCTGTACAATACATTCTATACATCAAAGCCAAGTTTAATGTTTGTGGCAGATATTTCACATGTTCGTTATCTTTTCGACAGTAATGACTGATGTATTGAGGATAACTGCTTATGTGTCTCCTAACCATATCGACATCCACGTCTGATTTCTTATTTGCTGGGGATTTTTTCCCTCGTTTCTCACTAAATGATTCTTCTACTTCTCTGCTTAGTGCTCGCCCAAGACTACCGTTTGACAACTGCAGTACATTGCAAAACATTTTTTTGCATACTCTAACATCTGTGAGGTCCTCCTTAGTTAGACAAAATGTGCGTGTTTTCTGCCTGCACGATTCGTTTAACTTATCGCTGTAGCGTTTCTTCACAGAAATCTGCCGAACGTGTCCGCATATAAAAGCTAACTTTGCGTCACGTGTTGAGTTCCAATAAAGATTAAACATGTGTTGTTTTTCAGCAGTAGACAATTTTGAAGCACATTTCACTGGACATAAACAGTCATAGTCTCTAAAGACAATAGCAGCCACTTGTTTTCCAGATCGGTTCATGTACTGTTCTCCATTGTTTCTCTTTTGTTTTGCTACATTTCGTTTCCAACTACTTGAATCACCAAACCTCTTTTTTGTAAATGATTGAGTGGGAACAATATTATCTGCTGTTTGAATTAGGACCTCTGAACTTCCTTCTGCAACAGCTTGATCCAAGACTGGTCCAGTTGTGGCAATGACATACTCAGTTGTTGCATCAGAATTTTGGTCAGCAGCTGGTTCAGCTGCAGTTGGTCGAACGATGACAGCTTTCGTTGATGGTTCGTTAGAGATCAGCTCTGGCTCTGCTACGGTTGGTTGAGCAACGACAGTTTCCACCAGTTCTTCGACTGGTTCGGATGGGGCTGGTGCGGCAACAACAGATTCTGCTGCTACTTGGTCAGTGACTTGTTTGGTTGCTGTTGGTGGCAGTACCGTCGTTGGTCGAACGATGACACCTTCCGTTGATGGTTCGTTAGAGATCAGCTCTGGCTCTGCTACGGTTGGTTGAGCAACGACAGTTTCCACCAGTTCTTCGACTGGTTCGGATAGGGCTGGTGCGGCAACAACAGATTCTGCTGCTACTTGGTCAGTGACTTGTTTGGTTGCTGTTGGTAGTGGTACCATCGTTTCTACCAAAGACTGCGTTGCGTACGAGTTGGTTGCCATTAAAGTCTCATAGTCTTTAAATTTTGATGGTACTTTACGAGAGCGTTTGCTGCCGTCTATCAGAATGAAAGAAAATTCAAATGTTTTCAATTAGAGTTATTAAAATTGAAATATTATATACGTTTACTTTAGTCAATAAACATAATCTAACTAGATAGACGGAATCCAACACTAAAAATTATTAGGCCTATTAAGAGTCCCGTCTAGACGGAACTGTAGCCACTGCGTTATAATAACATTAACAATCTCAACCTCAATATTCGTTTATTAGAAAAACATTGAGAGAACGCAACGCTTTACATGAACATATAGATAGACAACAACAACAACAATTTGGTCAGTGACTTGTTTGGTTACTGTCTTTTGGTAGCGGTAGTTGAACGATGACAGCTTCCGTTGGTGGTTCGTTAGAGATCAGCTCTAGCAGCAATTTCCTTTTTTTACCACGATTAGATAAAACATTAGAAACATTCTTGATAGCATACCTGGTACAATATCATTATTGTCGTCATTAGATCTTTCAGAATCATTTATTATTAAAGCAAAAGCCTCACGGAAACTAAACCTTCGCTTGTTTATCCGTGCCATGTTTCTTTGTCGTTACGACGCATCGCTTGGCCCACTTGTCCAGAAAGCCAATCAGCATAGCCCATATGGTCACGTGCATATTTTTAAACAATGTAATTGGTGCATGGCTTAGCCCACTTGTCCATAGATGTAAACGTGATAGAAGAACGTTTTCATGAAATAATACAGAAACTGAAAATTTCGAGGTTAGCCCACTTGTGCATAAGACCATCCAGTTATAGTTATCGTTAACGAAATCATTTTGCTTTCGTTAACGAAAACATTTTCGTTACCGTTATCGTTAATGAAAATCACACTGAATTATGAAGACGCGTTACACAATAATTTGCTTAAAGCTTTGACGAATGGGTGCATTCAGCTTCATGAATACACAGCGCTCCATATTCACCGACATCCAAGGCGAACATAGGAATCATTTTGCTTTCGTTAACGGCTGTATTTTCACGTTCTGACGTTAGTTGATATTGCACTTTTTTTTATCGCATTAACGAAAATAGCAATGAATTTTCGTTAGTGTTATTTTCGTTATAGTTATAATTATAGTTAATGATATTTTTTAGTTATAGTTATAGTTATCGTTAACGAAATCATTTTTTGTTCGTTAACGAACATTTTCGTTATCGTTAACGTTAACGAGAATCACACTGCTACCTGCAGATGAGTTGCGAGCTCGTGCTAGGCCTACTAACCTAGTGGCATCATATCCTGCCGATCTTGAGCCCTCATTTGTGGACGAGTTTGTACAATTTACGTTTCTCGTTATGACAGAGAGAGACCAAAGTGTAGTTCACACGAGCGAGATGCTGAAGGCGGACGGAGGTTTATTGCAGGATATACTTTCCCTAATGTGGGGATCATAGTTCGAGAATTCGTGACTTTCGGTTTTAAAATTCGTAAAAATTCGCGAATTTTTGGTCTGTTTTAAAATTCGTAAAAATTCGTAAAAATTCGTTGGGCCATTGTTGGGCCTTTTTTACATTGACAGTGGGTTTTGCAAAAACAGCGTAAGCAACAACAAATATGATGACGTCATGATTTGTTGTGTTTAGCTTCTGCTTAGAATTTAATATAAAATTCAATACAAAAGTTTATTACGTAACGAGTTAATTTAGTTAATCTAATTTTTTAAGGATGAAAGAACATGGACCGGAGTGGAAGTAGGCCTATGTAGTAATTTTGGAGGAGAAGGAAAGGGTAATCGAAAAATACAGTGTTGTTTTTGTGACAAGGAATTTGTTGGCTGTTCTGCCGGAATTAGGGAGCAGTTGCATGGCGAAAATACAGAAACCAGAGTCGAGTGGGAGCAGTGGCATACCCCTAAGCCGCCGCCGTTAGCCGCCGAGCCGAAAAAATTTCTGCAAGCCGATAAACCGCCGGAAATTTTACGGCTTAGCCGAAAAACCGCCGAGAGTTATTTCACGGCTAGCCGCCGGAAAAAGTTTGGCTACAACATGCGCATAGTTGTGATTATAAGTTTCCACATGATGTCCGTTTGTTTCTTAACATAATTATTTGAATTTATTTCTAAAATTATTTTGAAACTGAGTGAATATTGCCCACCTTTCGATTTAAAAGTAGTCCCTAGTGTTTATTGTATTACTGTGTTAATGACTGATGCGCTTTTAGTCGAAAAAGGTAGTTTACGCGCTTAAAGAGCGTAAACTACCTTTTTCGGCTAGCCGTAAAAAATTTACGGCTAGCCGAAAAAGGTAGTTTACACTCTTTTACGGCTAGCCGAAAAACCAGCCGTAAATTTGCTTAAGCCAGCCGTTAACCAGAAAAATTACGGCTTAGGGGTATAGGCAGTGGGCTGTACCTTATTCAGAATCAGAGAACAATGAAGTAGAAGACAGAGCTCGGTGAACGTTGCCAACTCTTTTAAACCATGTTTGGTTGCAAGCTGTGTTAGTGGCTGACTGGTGACACTGGAGCTGCATGGAGAACTGGTGGTCTTTCGTTCTGCTGACTGATAGCCACACACCCCGACTATGATAGAAATCGAAGTTCAAGACTCCAAGTAGAACAGTAGCCTAACTGAATATCAGTAGGGGCCTACTATTGTGTTGCTAGTCAGCTATCTTTTACGGCTGATTGATTGCCTATGACATTGACATTTAGGCCTACTTGCTTAAAAAGTTCAAACGTAAACATATAATAAAAGTCCTTGCCATGGCAGAGAATTCTATTATTTTATAGTTTTACGAATTTTTACGAATTTTAAAACTGCAGTTTTAAAATTCGTTAAATTTCGTGAATTTTAAAAATTCGTAAATTCGTAAAATGCGAATTCTCGAACTATGGTGGGGATCGCACTGAGGATATGCCTCACTATTCCAGTAACTAACTGTGAGGGTGAGAGATCATTCTCGACGCTTTCCAGAGTGAAGAATCATCTGCGCACAACAATGACCCAGCAGAGACTTCAAGCTCTGTCGCTTATGTGCATCGAATCGGAAGTCCTGCAAAGTGTTGACTTTGACGACATAATAAACGACTTCGCCAAACAAAAAACTCGCAGAAGAGACTTGTAGGAAACGAACGTGAGTAGGCCTACGTAATAGCCTATGATACATTCATCGTAGTCTATACACCCTAGCACTATGGCACAGTAAGGTAGTAATGGTTTATACAGAATATTGTTCTTGGACAGACTATGTTCTTTCCATGTCAGTGCGTGAGTCGTGATCTCGTGACAATAATTGTCCTATCTACTTCTTATGTGCTGTAAAGTATAACAAGTTATGTGTCGGGTTATTGTATGTCTGCCTTGCTTCTTAAAATTGTAAGGGGCCCCGTCATTCGATCAGCACAGGGCCCCCAAAAATGTAGATCCGGGCCTGGCCCCTATACACATTTTAGCCTCCCAGTTTAACATTTTAATTAGCCATGCACTGCCTACAATGTTGGTAACAAAGCCTTCTGACATAATGCTTAATTCTCATTAGATCTACGGACTCCCCTTCCGTTTAAGTTTTCAAAAGGAACATTTGAACATCAAAACATCAGTGCAAGGGTTGTAGACTTGTGGGATGAATTTGGTGATAAGAAGCTACAAAGGACGGGATATTAAAAATCCCAGGTTGACTTGCAGCGGTTCTAACGCAGGTTGCATGTGTTGTTAACCACTCAAAACCTTGTTATGTTGTGCCAGCTTAACTGCTTCTCTATCTCCCTGTCATAATAATAATAATAATAATAATAATAATAATAATAAATAATAATAATAATAATAATAATAATAACGACAATTTATATGGCGCCGTAACGCGGCCATGCCGCTACAAGGGCGCCTTACAACTCCAAACAGGTGGGATAAGCCTTAGCTGGAGGTAAATGGGTTCGCCTAGCTGAGCAGTGTTCAGAATGTGAATCACCAACCTGTTGGAGCAGAGTAACTTCTTCTTTACAACATGGGTTAATCTCAGGGCTAAGTTACGGATGCTAAACAAATGTCCTCATACAAAAACTAATTCATGTTTATTTATTTTAAGCATTATTATTGCATGCAGTCATAAAGGCCGAGATGTATGTATCTTTGGGAAAAGTAGAAATACTGTAAAATACAATGTACTAATAACAGTTCTGTTTACTTTGGGGGTGTTCCACAGTGCAGTGGTTAGCATGCTGGACTGTCAATCGAGAGGTCAGTGGTTCAAATCCCTGCCAGGGCAGACATTTGGTTTGAGATTTCTGCTCCACTTACAGCTCCTGGCCACCTCAGGGCACCCCGTCCTTAGCGCGTACGACAAATGCGCGCCGTCAATTGCGCGCAACGACAATTGCGCGCAAGACAAATGCGCGCCGTCAATTGCGCGCATAAATCGAGCCGTTGAATTGTTGTGTGAGACGTAGAGATATAAAGAACGAGAGAACTCTATGTGTAGTTAATAAGACAAAACCAAGTATAACTGGGAAAAAGGTATGTAATATTTCGAGAGGTTAGCAAATATTTGATCCCGCTTTTAGTTTTATTTCTATTTTAATCGGTGATCTGTTTCTAGTTTTATTTCTATTTTAATCGCTGATCCCGCCTCTGGTTTTACTTATATTTTAATCGTTGATCCAGCTTCCAGTTTTAGTTATATTATCATCGTTGATCCAGCTTCCAGTTTTAGTTCTATTATCATCGCTGATCCCGCTTCTAGTTTTAGTTATTTTTAATCGTTGATCCAGCTTCCAGTTTTAGTTATATTATCATCGCTGATCCCGCTTCTAGTTTTAGTTATTTTTAATCGTTGATCCAGCTTCCAGTTTTAGTTATTTTTAATCGTTGATCCAGCTTCCAGTTTTAGTTGTATTATCATGTTTGAGACAAATATTAGCAGTTATTAATAGCTTATTAGCAGTCCTATATAAACTGCCTAAATATGTATAAGCTGCTGCACACCAAAATGCGGTTTACAATAATTTTAGCCTGTTCTGCGCGCAGTTGACGGCGCGCAATTGACGGGCATATTTCTTAGCGCGCAAATGACGGCGCGCAATTGACTGCGCGCAATTGACGGCGCGCAATTGTCGTGCGCGCTAATGACGGGACACCCCACCTCAGTTATAATGAGTACACTGACCACTGTTGGTGGGAAGAAAAGACAGCAAGGGAGAGGACTGGCCACCCACCCTTATATGCCGAGGCTAAGAAAATGAAGTCGCCAACGCTTCATACCCAAGGCTGCCTCAGGGCTAGCTTAAGGGACTGCTCTTCTTCTTACTTTCGATTCACTTCAACATCATACTGGTTAAAATTGAAAGAGTCGGCCATGCTTTAATCAACATAAAGTTCATAAAGTTAAACTGTATCTGTATCAAATTTACATTGTCTGAGACCCAACATGAGTAAGCAGATCAATTCACAACTGCATCCTATTGTTTGCATATATTATCAGCTTATTAAAGCGCATCTTGGATACATTGTAATCTTACAAAAGCTTGAAATTTTAGATTAAACACTCGCAGTCAAGCAATCTGGGACGATAGACCAGTGTGGACAATAGACCAGTCCGGACAACAGACCATATGGACAATAGGCCAGAGGGGATACTGACTAATCACCATCAGCAGTTATAGTTTAAACGTTAGCTTAAATTGACTGAAAATGCTATATGTCTAATTGTACATGTTTTTTGCATTTTATGATCTAAGAATTGGTGTTTGGTGATCTACGTCTTGCTGCATAAATTTCTTTGTTCACAGGTTTCAACAGTTCCACTACCAAGTTCTGCATCGTGAAAGTCAGACTTATTAAACGATTGGACTTTGCTTTGGATGCTGGCGTTCATCACACTCCTAGACGGAATTCGACAGACGTGACGGACCAGCAGATTCTTCAGTAACAGGCAACGTTATTTACAGTCGAGCTGCTCTCAAAATTTCTTCACCCATATCACATGTACCATTCCATCGAGGAACATTCACATTTGACCAGAAGCAATCTGCTTCTGCTTCCAGTTGGACATTCTTGACTGGATCGGATTTGGAAATGTTTCCTGGAAACCTTGGCTTGTGCAGTTTCGTGCTTGCTTACAGCCAGGAAAGTTGGCCGAGTTCTTTTTCGACGAGTCCAGCCGCATCCATTCTACCCATGACCCTCAGCGAGTTTAGAAGATCGGTAACGGCAGACTGCTCTTGATGTCTGGCTTCCCACAGGTCGAGAATTGTGTCCGTCGGACTAGGCTTTGTTGCAAAATAGTTTATGTACCTGCAAACACCGAAATAACTATCTGTTAATCCAAAGTCACACACAGCATTTCTTAATTTCTAACAGTGAAAAGAAATAATTAATTATATCTGAAAATAATAATAATAATCGTGTTTATTGACAAGCTGCCTCACAAACCACAGTAAGCACTGGCGTAAACTTGTTCAAAATATTGGGGAGGGCATTTTGTTATTCATTCTACACTTGTTGCATTGGGTGTACAGTCCATCTCAATTATTGGGGGGCACGTGCCCTGGCTGCCCCCCAGAGTCCATGCCTATGGCAGTAAGCTACATTGAAACAATTGAAACATGACGGTACAATTATCAAGATTTAATTAGGTGCCCGCTCATTTTACTGCTGCCCCCTAGGGAGTGAAAGGTTGAGCTGACCTAGAGGGGCTTATGGGTATTGAACCGCAACTTTTCAAGATCTAATGCTTTTCAGGTCAGAGTGTTACCATTCATCTATCCCCTTTCCCCATTGAAATGAAGTACTGTTTGTATATTTTAGTACTTTTTACAATGGTTTGCAGTAAACTCTGAGAGGCAGGACTGTCGCATCTCATTACCTTACCACTCACCTATTTCTTTCCTCAAGGCTCTTATCCTGGGGCACTCCAGAGTAGTTTGTTTCTGAAAGACAGGCTACATAAAATTATAAATTGGCATAGACAATACAGTTCTTCTTTTGAATCGGGAACTGCTTTACGCAGAAATTCTGTATTCACCACATGGACATTTTTGGAACTGTCTTTTACAATAATTCTATGTTTACATGATATCGTGAATTCTTTCTAATTCTGGTAAAATTTAAATACATTGGTTTAGATCAGTCAGATAGCCACATGTGCAGTGTTTTTGAAAAGCCGCTATATATTAAGTGTCTTCATACAAACATGCATACACTCTAAGTAGCAACAACACCCACCTATCAACACTGAGCCTCTGAGCCAGCATTCGCCAATCATTACCACGCACGTTCGGCATGTCGAGCATTTCACAGATTTTTCGTTTGATGTGCGTTGGCAGTCTGAAGGAAAAGACAACTAAACTGTCAAAATAAATATTTAATCAGCAAATGAACAATAACTGAATGAGAATTAGAAGCAGAAAGATTTTGTCTTTAACACGACGAGCTGTATTGGTTTCCCAGTCGCTTTTAGTACACTCTCGTCGTTAAAGAGGTAATGCTGCATAGAATACATTGGTCTTCATCTGAGCCTCGTGTACTGTGATAGCGGCACTTTAGAAGTTATTAGATTAGATTAGATTAGATTAAATCTACATACTGCTAAACAATTCCTCTGGCATCCACGTTCAAAGTAGTATCATATGTTAAACGACATCTTGTGTCTCCCAGGGCTTTTGACATCAACTTTGCCTCATGTATAACATTTGTATGTATAGATATGTATGTATGTATGTATGTAGTATGTATGTATGTATGTATGTATGTATGTATGTATGTATGTATGCATGTATGTATGTATGTATGTGGGCTTTAAAAGTGCACATTTAAAGAGCATCTCAAAAGTACAGTTCAAGGGATCGAAACAGGTTGTCTTGACAAACGACAATAATGTTACCTTGTCCACATTGAGTAGCACAACAAATATCTGTAACAATTCCTCAGAACTAATGGGCATTAATCATTAGGTACAGGAGTCATACCAGATGTTAATCAACGCACATATAATGTCATATATATATACATAAAAGACCATGACACTACCTGAAATTATAATATTAATATTATTAAGATGTGCACAATGCTGCACATGCATATACACCTACACCTTTCCCTATCAGAATACACAGAATAGGAAACTACCTGAAAGCTTGATTAGAAGGTTCCAAGCTGACTGTTCCGTTGTTTCCTGTCCTCCAGTTCCGAGGGTCTGGCCTTCTCAACTGTGTATCACTTGGACTAATGCCCAAGTTCTGCAAATGCAACATTTAACCAAATGTATTTCATACACATGTACTTCTGCTCTATCAGTACCTAATCACATCCCAAGGGTGGCTTGTTTCATCAGAAATTTAAATCTCAAGCTAGTACACATGGAACCTTAAAGGGCGTGGTGCCCATCCAAACGAGCAGTTGTGGTGAGGGATCTCACCCGATCAATTCTTATTCACGAGCGCTGTGTCTTGTCAGAGGGGTTGTCCAAAGAGGTCAAGCAGAGATTTAAGTACGGTTGCCACAGAGACCAGAAAGAAGGAGTAGAAGAGCTGCTTAGGCAGGTTTCGTTCTGGACGAGAAAGCTTGGAAGGCAGAGGATTGGATGGATTAGGGTAGGAAGGATTTGATGGATAAGGGTACGAAGGATTGGATGGATTAGGTTAGGAAGGATTGGATGGATTATGGTAGGAAGGATTAGATGGATTAGAGTAGGAAGGATTTGATGGATAAGGATACGAAGGATTGGATGGATTAGGTTAGGAAGGATTGGATGGATTATGGTAGGAAGGATTAGATGGATTAGAGTAGGAAGGATTTGATGGATAAGGATACGAAGGATTGGATGGATTAGGTTAGGAAGGATTGGATGGATTAGGGTAGGAAGGATTAGATGGATTAGAGTAGGAAGGATTTGATGGATAAGGGTACGAAGGATTAGATGGATTAGGGTAGGAAGGATTGGACGGATTAGGGTAGGAAGAATTAGATGGATTAGGGTAGGAAGAATTAGATGGATTAGGGTGGGAAGGATTGGATGGATTAGGGTAGGAAGAATTCGAGGGATTATGGTAGGAAGGATTGGATGGATTAGGGTAGGAAGGATTTGATGGATTAGGGTAGGAAGAATTGGAGGGATTAGGGTAGGAAGGATTTGATGGATTAGGGTAGGAAGGATTTGATGGATTAGGGTAGGAAGAATTGGATGGATTAAGGTAGGAAGAATTAGATGGATTAGGGTGGGAAGGATTGGATGGATTAGGGTAGGAAGAATTGGAGGGATTATGGTAGGAAGAATTAGATGGATTAGGGTGGGAAGGATTGGATGGATTAGGTTAGGAAGAATTGGATGGATTAGGGTAGGAAGGATTTGATGGATTAGGGTAGGAAGAATTGGAGGGATTAGGGTAGGAAGAATTGGATGGATTAAGGTAGGAAGAATTGGATGGATTAGGGTATGAAGGATTTGATGGATTAGGGAAGGAAGGATTGAATAGATTAGGGTTGGAAGGATTGAATGGATTAGGGTAGGAAGGATTAGAGTAGGAAGGATTGGATGGATTAGGGTTTGACTTTACTTTGAAATGGAAAGCCTGTGGGGTTGCGAATTAATAACAATAATTTATTATTATTATTATTATTATTATTATTATTATTATTATCATCATTATTATACATGTAATAAAAATTTACATGCTCTTGACATGGTTTAAGTGGTACAGTAGAACTATGGTGATGAACGATAGGACAAGAAGGCTTAGACTTTTAGGCAAGCTGAACACAGTGACATTTGTACACAGACAAGAGGATGAGGGAAAAGACTTGAGCGAAGTTTTACCTCGGTGAGGTCGTAGGAGATCTGTAATACTTGTCGATTTGCAGGCAGCAGTTTCTGGAAGACGTAGATGTCACAGGTGAGCAGGTGCTCCGACCGATCTAGGTGCTCGAGCGCAAAAGAACAGTGAAGGCCACTCTGCGTTCCGCTCCAGATATGACTGAATGGAATCTCCTGGAAACATCACCATACCGAATTAATTATTATTACATAACCAATCATCTATGCACTTCTTAAATTGAGCAAGTGTGTTATCACAAAAGGCCATTGTGACACAAGCTGCTAATTAATAATACATGCAAGAAAAATTGACAAGCTCCTGTGAACTCATGGTGTAATTGTAATTAGTAGCTTCTGTTGCGCGGTTGTTTTCAAAGGAAATACTGAAGGGATTCCTTCAAAAACTAATATTATTATAATTTTTAATTGCAATTGAACATTACTTATCCCTGCTTCAAAATCAAAAGCTCTCTCTAATCATTAATATTAGCCCTACTAATTAATCATTAATATTAATGCCTATTAACTGATAAACTTCTATTTCCGCTGTTGCCGAATTATCTATAAATTTTCTTGCATATCCTTGCATGTTAACTCATACTTTTCGTTACGGTGGTCACTGGTATTTGTTCCATTTAACATTCCTTTAGAAGGGGTTTATTATTATACACCCGCATCAAAGGGGTCTCTGTTGTAAAACTCCAGGTAACCTATTCACAGCAAGTCGTCCCTTAATGTACCCAATTCATAATGGGACAGAGGACAGGTCAGAGGTTAATAACAACTACCCCGTACATAATAACAGGGCGGGAAGTCATTAAATGACTTCGTCACGGTCTGTTGAATCTGGTAAGAAATTGCGCTCACAATAATGTAAACAGAAATTTTGCCTTGCCCTCACCTTCTGGACTATAAGGGTTGTTTAACAATTAACCCCCTTCGCCCAAAGTCCAGGTGCTATTGGCACACCTGTTGTGGACAAATAATGGACTGTCCACAGGTGTCCTGATATCGGGTAACTTGACCGTGACATGATTGATGTCTAGGACAGAGAGCAGATGCCGTTGGGGAAATACTGAAATGTCACTCTCTTAAGACATACCCCTAAGGCTCTACGGTTACATCTACTGCATGCAGGTCACTGGCTACAAAAAGACCCCATGAATACACTTCTATGAATGTATGTAAGTATGCATGTAAGTATGCATGTAAGTATACATTGTATGTATATACACATGTATGTATGTATGCATGCATGCATGCATGCATGCATGTATGTATGTATGTATGTATGTATGTATGTATGTATGTATGTATGTATGTATGTATGTATGTATGTATGTATGTATGTATACATGTATACATTATGTAGGTATCAATTTATTTGTATGTATGTATGCATTTATGCATGCAAGCATTTATGTAAGTATGTATGCATGCATGCCATTATCCATCAACTGAGCATCGAATTGTACATATATTATTTAGTGGCACATGCTAATTAGGAAATACAGAAGTTAAATACACAAAATACAACAGTTAATTAAGAAAACAATCGATACACATATTAATTAAACAGTGTACAAAAAGATGCGAGTCTACAGGTCCATTCCCATTGTCATTAGATTGGATTATATATCTGCTGTATATGGGTCCCATATGGGAATATGGGTCCTATATGGGCTCAATGTGGGCATGCAGGCAGGGTTTGTACTTAACAAAACGGTTGCTTAACACATAATAATTATTACCACATTCGCTTAGTCAAAATCAGTTTATTCCGTTTTTCTTATCCATCCATCCATCCTTCCATTCTTATGACCATTGACTACACCCACCTGACAGTTGGCGGACATCTTACACTGCCAGCATGGTGACAGATCCTCTATCGACAGGCAGAGATTCCCTCCACCGAACTGGAACAAGATGTTTTTTGGCTTGTCAAGCAGTCGACCGCCAAGCGTTGCTTCAACTTGCATGACACCCTAAAATATTAATACGAAAACGTACAGCTGACAGTGCAGCATGCTAACCATTGATCTTTCATGTTCCTCAAGCACATCAGGCCCTGGCACTTTTCCACTCCTCTCTGTCCAATGCCACTCCTTTTACCTCATCCCACGACTCCACACATCTTTATTATTACCATTATTATTATAATTTGTTGGGTGCTTGATAGTGTAGTGGTTAGAACACTGGACTGTCAATAGTGAGGCTGGGGGTTCAAATCCCCGCCAGGACAGAAAGTTGGTTCGAGATTTCTGCTCCATCTGCACCACCCAACCCCTCCCCAGCTATAATGAGTACAGTGACTGTACACTGTTGGTGGGAAGATGAGACGGCGAGGGAGAGGACTGGCCACCCACCCTCATATGCCGAGGCTAAGAAAATGAAGTCACTAACACTACATACCCATGGCTACCTCATGGCTGGCTGAAGGGACTGCTCTTCTCTTCTTCTTATTAATATTATTATTTTTATTACTACTATCATTTTCATTATGATTATTATGATTATTATTATTATTATTATTATTATGCCTTTATTAAACGCCAATAAGTACTAACCAAGCATCAATCGATGGTGCTGAATAATTGTAGTCAATGGACGTGCTCAAAGTCCCAACACAGAAACCGTCTCACAGGAGGTCGGCTCGAAACCGTACTCTCCACATTACAAGGCGAGCACTCTAACAAATCATGGTGGCCAATTGGTCACTGATAAAACCTATATATGTTGCTACATAATATAAAATCAGTAATTAACAAGACCCAACAGCAAACCTCCGCCACTGCTCGTACTCTGGCAGTGCCAGTCCCAAACCTAGAGAAAGGAGGAGGGCGACGCTAATCATCTTCGTTATGACACAGTGTTGGTAAACAGTAACTAACCAAAACAACAGCAAAATACCTCGATCGCGTCGTGCGTGTCCTCGACAAAGTAGACCCTTAAATTGTAGTCAATGGACGAAGGAAGGGCAGGAGTGAATGCAGCCAGGCGAAGGATTTTGAAGGCTTTACCGGACGCAATCGGTTCACCGATCAGCGTGAACCGCATCAGATTCTCCGTCATCACGTGGCACTGGTTTAGGTCGATTTGAACGTAAATGTCAGTGTTAATCGTTTCATGGCCTAGTTTCGATAACATCTGCAGAAACATAAATATGCATGCATGTATGTATGTATCTATGTATGTATGCATGCATGTATGTAAATATATGTATGTAAGTGTGTGTATATATGTATGTATGCATGCATGCATAAGAGTATGTATGCATTATAGATGGATGCATTGATATATGTATGTATGTATCTATGTATGTGGCATGTATATATGTACTGTATATGTTTATGTATGCAGCTTCTGGTTCCCCGCTCGCAGACCGCCCTTAGGCAGCGCCATGTTTTTTCCATCGCTGGCCCTGCAATCTGGAATGGGCTCCATGTTGTGCTTCACTTGGTCCCAAGTACCCATACCACCACAGTTTACTCAAATCTCAAGACTGTACCTATCAGCCAGGGTTGGATCAGGAGTGCTTCTAAGTAGATAACCTTTAAGAGGCGCTATATAAATTCTCAATATGTGTGGTTGTATGTATGGAGCATTTAGGTATGTATGACATAATGTATGTATGCATGTATGTATGGTATCATATATATGTATGTATGTAGCATGTATGGAAGTATGAATGTAATAAATATGCATAATGTATACCGGGTAACTAAACTGTAAAATAATAGTAAAATAATCACAATAACTATGATCTTGATCAATAAAACAAAATTAATAACAAATCTTTGGTAACTAATAGTAATTAGAATATCCATATAATTTCAAGCGCACAAATTATAACACTCATGCCTAACAGACTCTACAGAATTGTAATGGAATGTATGTGATATAAATTTCCAAAACCTAAATTGCTTGCAATGAGTAACTTCTCTAGCGCCGGTTTCAATTGTACAACATATAAACTGATGAATCACCAAATCGAGCCACAGCCAGGTCAATACCTAAAAAGCTGGCCTGCTGAAAAAGAGAGTCATCCTAAAATGGAAGACCAAAAGAGGTAACTATGAAAAGGTAACTAAAGGTAAGTAATAAAAAGGTAAGTATAAAAAGATAAGTAATAAAAAGGTAAGTATAAAAAGATAAGTAATAAAAAGGTCATTGGTAAAAAGGTAAATAATAAAAAGGTAAGTAGCAAAAGGTAAGTATAAGAAGGTAAGTTACAAAAGGTAATTGGTAAAAAGGTAAATAATAAAAAGGTAAATAATAAAAAGGTAAATAAAGTAAGTAGTAGGAATCAGTAAGACACTTACCTGCCACTGAGGTGGTTCGTCATAGGAAGTGCCACTGCCATACACTGATAGCACCCACTGTCCCTGCTTGATGCTAGCGCAGTGATGAAAACTAACAATGATCGGTTTCTTAAACACCGGACTCTGGGGACCGCAGATAACAACAGGAGCTAACATCGTCTGCGAATCTGTTCAAATCAACAACAAAACGTTGTCAACAATTTTTGATGATGATGAGTTCTCTGCCTGAAGACAGGTCCATTGTCTTTATGCCACCCGGTGATGAGATGAGTGAGGTGGTTTCCAGATGCCATCCTCACAAAAAACAATTGTAGGTGAGCAACTTGTTCAAAGTTGCTATGCAGTGGTTTGAGGTAGATTCGAACTTGCGACTCTCTGGTTACAAAGCACAGAACATACCGCTACACTACCGCATCCCCACCCATAATGAGGCAAAGTCAGTCCACCAATTACACTATGGAGGGCAACCATCACCAAAGTCCACTAAGTATATTGGGGATGACTAAGTATATTGGGGATGGCCCATCACCACCGTTCACCAAATATATTGGGAAGCACATGTATTACCATTACCACAGTCCACCAAGTATACTGGGTTGGGCTACCATCACCAAAGTCCAAGTAAATTGGGGAGGGTTACTTATCGTGAAGTACAAAATTCAATTTACCTGTTTTTTGTTAAATTTTCACATGCATGCTAGTCAGTGAAAAGTAAAAGTGTAGTCTTACAAATACAAATTTAGTGATTAATACATTCCTTGGAACTTACTTTGGCTTATAAAAAAATATAAACTGCCGACCTGTCAGTTTTGGCCTGTCCTTGTCATCGCGTGAAACAGCGAGGAAAATCTCCTGGGTACAACCCTTTGGAAGAGCACCCTCAGGCACTGTCAAAGTGATCCCTGTGCAAATAACATAAACATTGTATTGTAATGTATTGTATATGGGCATTTTATAAAGTGCCTCTCACGGTATACGTACACCATTCAGAGGCGACATCTAAATCACCCAGCCACAAAGATTTAGCATAACTGATTTTATTGCAATCAATCTTGTCATTCAAACTGATCTACAGTTGATCAGTATTATTCAATCTGTTTATAAACTTAATTTAAAGCATTACATGCTAACAGAGGAACATTTCGTCAGCTCCGATACCACCTTTCCACCAATTTCATGGTCTTCCTCCCATTACAAAATTCCAAGTTTCTACTTTCCAAGAGAAATCTAACTATGTAACTCTTCCACCGCCTGTACTCTGTTAGTGCCAGTCCCAAGCCTGGATAAAGGAGGAGGGTTATGCTATTCACTTTTTGTTACGACAC